>CM064882.1:11690229-12290229 GCA_003313485.2 Penstemon barbatus
GCCTTTCTTTGACAAGTTTTCGTACAGCTTGAGTTTCTATCTTCAATTCTTCAGCAGTATGTAAAGCTAGCTTATTAACTAGCCTCTCTATACTCGCACTGTCTGCATTTCCATCGTTGTTTGTGGATAATGCCACCATCAAATCCATCGTTAGTTCCATGTCTTGTGTATCCGTTCTTTTCTTAGCTCTTCTTAGTTGCACGAGCAATAACAATCTGCAATTAAATAATATAACTTCATCAAAACTTAGCTCTACATCTTCCCATCAGTTTTTAAGTTGTTGCAGTTTTCTATCAAAGATTGTGAACAAGTGCAAAACAGCTTAGACACAAGGAGCAAATAACAATTTTTTCCCAAAACTAGTACATACATGTTCTTTTTCTTCTTCAGAGATTCCAAGTTCAGCAAATGGCATTCCTTCCAAAGCTTTATTTATCTTCTCATATACAGAATGGAATCTCACCATCATCGCCTCACTTTCTAATGCTGAACAATGAAAATATAATCAAAATACAAATACCCAATGGAATAATGAAAATAAAAATTAAAAATCTAAAAAATCCAAAAACAGACCAGAAAAATCTTGCTACAAGAATGACACATCTTCAACAATTTCTTAGCAGATCGAAAAGATCTTTTCAATCTCTTCAAACATTCAATCCCTGCATCAGGTATCGTCCTATCAACATCTCTACTCTCTTCCAAAACCGGCAATAAAAGGTTCAATCCCGTTCCAGCCTCCAATCCACCCCGCCCCGAAGCCCTCTGCCGTCTCCAGTGGTTTTCCGTCCTCAGCCCCGCCCCGCCCCGACCCCGACCATCTTCAACAGATGGCCTTACCTTTGTTGCAACTGGAGATGGTGCGGGTACCACTGGCCGCGGACTCTAATTTAGGGTTATGCGATAGAGAGCGATTTAGGTCTTGGATTTGGAGGAATTAACTAGTAGAGAGAAAATAAAAATCTAATTTGTGAGGCTTGAGTTTTTAATCTAACATAGGAGATTTGTTTTTATCCCAGATTAGCAAATAAATATGTGAAGATGAAGGAAAGTTGAAGCGAACGAAAACTTCAAAAAAATTGGGAGGCGCTAAATGAAAATAGACCGCCTATTTAATATACTGAAACCCCCTTTTTTTCAACAAAGTGTCCCAACGATTCAGCATGTTTGAGACACAAATTAATAAGCATCTCAAGAATTTAATTTTGGGACACTTAGAGAAAGGCGTCCCGTCTAAAGTGTCCTAAGAGCTATATTTTGTTGTAGTGAAAGCTAGATTTGCATCTAATGGATGTTGTTACAACCTATTTATATGGCTTGATCGATACTGAAATTTATATGAAAGTCCCTAAAGGACTTAAAATTCCAAATGCATTTGGGAAATCCCGGGAAAATTATTCAATACACCTGCGTAAATCATTGTATGGATTAAAACAATCTATGCGCATGTGGTACAATCGATTAAGTGGATACTTGTCAAAAGAAGGTTATAAAAGTAGCCTAATTTGCCCATGTGTTTTTATAAGGAAATCAGAGTTTGTTATAATTGCTGTATATGTTGATGATTTAAATTAAATATTATTGGAACTCCTGAAGAGCTTCAAAAAGTAGTTGATCATTTAAAGAAATAATTCGAAATGAAAGATCTTGGAAAAACAAAATTTTATCTCGGCCTGCAGATCGAGCATCTATCAAACAAAATTCTTCTTCACCAGTCAACTTATATACAAAAGATCTTGAAACGAATCTATATGGATAAGGCACACCCCTTAAGTACCCCAATGGTTGTAAGATCTCTAGATGTGAAAAAGGACCATTTTCGTCCTCGTGAAAAAATGAAGAACTCCTTGGTCATGAAGTACCATATCTCAGTGCTATTGGAGCATTGATGTATCTTGCTAATAGTACACGTCCTGATATATCTTTTGCTGTAAATTTATTAGCAAGATTTAGTTCTTCTCCGACATGTCAACATTGGAATGGAATTAAACATATATTTCGATATCTACGAGGAACAATTGATATGGGGTTACTTTATCGAAATGATGCAAAATCATACTTAGTTGGATATGCTGATGCAGGTTACTTATCTGATCCACATAAAGCTCA
Source organism: Penstemon barbatus (assembly GCA_003313485.2). Classification (NCBI taxonomy): domain Eukaryota; kingdom Viridiplantae; phylum Streptophyta; class Magnoliopsida; order Lamiales; family Plantaginaceae; genus Penstemon; species Penstemon barbatus. The sequence continues at coordinate 11,692,339 of CM064882.1, forward strand.
CTCTCAAACATGCTATGTATTTACAAGCAATGGAACTCCTATATTATGGCGTTCTACTAAACAAACTTTAGTTGCCATTACATCAAATCATGCAGAAATAATCGCAATGCATGAGGCAAGTCGAGAGTGTGTTTGGTTAAGATCAACAACCCATCATATCCAACGGATGTGTGGTATATCATTCGACAAAAATACCCCAATAATTTTGTATGAAGATAATGCAGCTTGCATAGCTCAACTCAAAGACCGGTACATAAAGGTTATAGAACGAAACATATTTCACCAAAAATTTTCTTCACTCATGAACTTCAGAAGAATGGTGACATAGATGTTCAACAAATTTGTTCAAGTGAAAATTTGGCAGATTTATTAACTAAGGCATTGTCGACTATCAGATTTGAGAAGTTGATAAGTGGAATTGGGATGTGTCGACTTAAAGATGTTAAATGATTTTGTCATCAGGGGGAGTAAAAGACATGTTGCACTCTTTTTTCCTTCACTAAGTTTTTATCCCAATGGGTTTTTCTTAGTAAGGTTTTTAATGAGGTAATAAACAATAAACAATGAACATCCAAGGGGGACTGTTATAAATATTAAGGTTAATGGATGTCACTGAAAGGTCAGATTGAAGTTACTAGAGTCTGGATAGAATTCACATTGCAGAGTTATTGAATTGTAACTTATGACTTTTGGGTATCCCAATTAGTCTAGATAAATAGTGATACTTTGTAATGTATTTTTTGAATGAATATGAATAAAATCTTCTCTCCCTACTTTATTCTCTTTAGTTTAATCTTTACATGTTTATCTTTTAGCTTATTTCTTAACACCAACTCTTTTTTCCTTTTTTCTTAATTAATACTAGGGAAATTTACCTAGACACCCCCTGGGTTTAGGCCTAATTACAGGAACTTACCCCGTTGTTTGAAAAATTACCTAGACACCCCCTCTGGCAAAACAGTATTACAAGAACACCCCTTACGACGTTAAATTTTGACGGCGGAGGATGACGTCATCATTTTTTTAATGTTTTTCCAATTTTGCCCTCGGTGTGTATTTGTAATATATGTTATGTTACAGGGGGTGCATTTGTAATATTTGAAATTTGATTGTTGTAGACTGGAAATTACAATTGTATGTGTAATGTATTTCCATTTCAATATTAAAATACCCAATAAATACATAAATACCAACCCACCAAGCCAGTAAATGATGAAAAAACACTCAACTATTTTTCAATAAAATGTTCCACTTTGCATTAGATCAAAATACATAAATACCTGGTCAGTAAATGATGAAAAAATCACTAAATAATCGAAAAAAACACCAACAAAAGCACCAAATAACAAAAATAAAACCCAAAACCAGCAAATAACAATAAAAAAACAGCAGAAAACAGCAGGAAAATGCAGCAGGAGCAAAAAACCCTTCAGCCCGAACTTGTTCTTCACGGCCCGAAATTGTTCTTCGCGGTCCGAGTTCACCAAACCCAAAATTGACTTGGGGAAACTGAAATTAACACTATCATGAAGAAAAGCCCTAAAAAATCCAGTAGATATCAGTTCGATAACACCCCCAATTCGGAGATCAAAGTGGGCGCATAAACCCTAAATGCCCAATTCGATTCAAATCTTCAATCCCACCTTCAATCGGGCAATTAATCCAAGGAAAGTGACGAAATAAACATATAGAAGTGAAACACGAATCAATTTTCCAGAATTAGAGGCTCAAATCCGCGAATCGGGATGAACCCTAGAATTTGGGGACGAAAAGAAATCACTCCCAATCGCAAAAACCAGTCCATAATCCCGAAAATTGCTCCAGTAGGAAGATGCGCGATGAAGAGGCGAGTCTAACACAATAAGAATTGCTAAAATCCGTCCACAAACAAGGGAGAAATCATGATTTTTGTGAAGGTAGTGAAAAATGTGCGAAAATTTTTTCCAGTTTTTTTTTTTTTTTTTTTTTTTTTTTTTTTTTTTTTTTTTTTTGTAAATATTAAAAACAACTAAGGGCATTTAAGACATTTCACAATTTCTGTTAGCGTTGACTAACGGCCGTTAAGTCAAGGGGGTGTTTTTGTAATATTTCAAACATGAGGGTAATTTCTTGTAATTAGGCCTAAACCTAGGGGGTGTCTAGGTAAATTTCCCTTAATACTATAAAAAATATAAACATACTCCATCAACTTCTTTCAACATAAAATTTTAACCACAATAAAAAAAATCTACAATCTTCCTCTTCTCCACTATTTTCATCATCTTCTTCATCACTCTACCACCATCTTCACCATTCAACCACCATCAACATCACTTTCGCTCACCACCACCACCACCACCACCACCGATCTCAAAACCCTAATCCTAACTCCATTTTCTTCTTCAACCTAACTCCATCACCACCACTCCACAACCACCATTGTGCCGCCACCACGCCACCATTCCATCACCGCTCGACCGCCACCAGCCGCCACAACCACTGCCCTAAATTCTATCAAAATCTCCCAACACTCAAATCTTCAAAATTCTTCAAATTTCCACCCAAATAATGAGGCTAAGGGTTGTGAGGAATCAGAATCATCACATAGGACTTCAACAAATGGATTACAACAACAACAAGATCCAGAATTTGTGAGTGATTTTTTCTTCTAACCCTAGAATCGCAAATGAAACTCAGGCAGGCCGACTGCCTGCGCCGGTGCACCAGTCATGGGCGCACGGGCGTGTGGCCCAGGTGCACGGGCGCACGAAGGCAGCCAGCCTGCCCGTGCGCAGACATGCTAGCTTCATGCGCTTGGGCCTTGCGAATCTAGCGATAGAATAGCATGCATAGTTGGATATCGTCCGTCAAATTATCAATGTTACTCAATGTTGTATACTAGTATTCTCTCTCTTACTCACATTATGGTTCAATTTTATCAATTTTAGCTGTTATTACTTGTGTATACTAGTTAAAACAAGCTTACTGGATTTACGAGTTAGGAATTACTTGTGTAATTTAGTGGAAACTAAAATACCTTGACCATGGACTATAGTTTTGTTTTCAGAGGTATGTTTTGGTCAACTACAGGTTGGAAAAAAATTGAAAACTTTTTGAAACTTTTCAGTTAACATTTTGGAAAAATTGAAAATCACATAAACATGTTGAAGTAGAAACTCCTCTGTTTTTTTCATTTTGATGGACTCAACAATAGGAAATTTTCGGTGATCGGGTACAAAAGTTTGAAATTTTGGTCCATGAGCTTGACCTTTTAAACAAGAAATTGTACAAGATTGACTTCAATATTATGTTTGCTTAAAATTTATATTTCTTTAGATGAGTTTCGAATCTAGAATATATTTGTCACTATATATTTGATATATGATAAGTTTCATAACGGTGACTGCACATTGAGTCCAGGTCCATAATGCATTTTCTTTGTTTGTTTGGCAGAATGATGAACATCGTATCTTATACCCGGACTTACTACGTTTGCTTCCTCAATTTGAGTACACGGGCATCGATAAGGATGGAAAGGTGACTCTTCGAGGAAGTTTGAATCTGTTGAACATATACAAGGAATATTAACGTCTCAAGACCTCGCAACTGCTGAAAAGTACCCCCAAATTGGGAACTTTTTAAAACTTAATTTAAGTGGGCAATTCATGGGAGACATGTACCACCAGTTAATGCTCAGGACGTGTAAAGTAACCCCCGACTATGCAAATATGTGCGCTGGTTTGTCATAAATGGCAAGCCAATGAGGTTGAGTGCCATGGAATTTAGCACTGTGTCCGGTTTGCGGTTTAGGTTATCGTTAAACAATCGACATTATGATCCGAAATCCAAGAGTTGGTTGAGACGAAGGTACTGGCCTCTAGCTACGAATAAAACAAAAATCAAAGAGGAGGATGTTGAGAAGGCTCTTAAAGACATTCCTAGAAATGAAAATACCCTCGACAGACTCAAGCTTGTGTACGTGTTGATTACATCAACATTCATATTGAACAGAGGCCTTTGACAGGATGTTCACCTGATTGTGTTTCATGTAATTAAACTTTAATTATAATATAGTTTAACTTATTTTATATGATATTTATAAGTTATATTATATTATTGATTATTAATTTAAAAGTTTTTTCTATTGTCTCAGCTATGTGATAACCTTCGACCTTGTGAGAAATATAGCTGGGGGAATGGTGCTGGAATTTAACCGTCGGTGATGCCCCAAAAATACTTGGAAATTTGCGAGAGGATGATCCGAAACGAAACTGGAATGCATACGGTTGTCCGTGGATTGCATTGGTATGCACTCTTAATTTATCAAGTTGTTTTTGTACTATTGAACTTATAATGACAAGTTCTCAATTTGTAACGACATATGAATATGCTTTATTTATTTGCAGTTCTGGATGTTCAAGGTAATACGAGGCATGGACCACGCATATAATGCTAGGAAAAGAGATCGTATGCTAGATCGTCATCCGAGAATATTGATGTGGGATGTGGCTTAACAATGATGATTGCAAAATGTTCCTGGATGGTTCTGATGTGAGTTTAAAGTAATTGATTTTTGTTTTTCAATAATATCACGAATAAACACAATAATTTGTAATGAGTTTATGTGTTTCTGTTTTTGTTTTGAGGTTTCTATGATACCATGACTCACTCATACTTATGAGGAAAATCAAGAGCCGTACCTTAAGAAAATGAAGAAATGGATGATAGACAACAACGACAAATCATAAATCTATAGATGTCTCATGATAGGCTTGGGCAATGGTCCTGTGATCATCAAGGATAGGCCTGCTCCCAGAGGTGTTGACGATGGGCAATAAATGAACATTGATGAAATACACGTCCCCTACACCTCTCCGACCCAATGCAACACCCCTCAAACCACTCCACCTGTTGAAACTCCACCAGCATGGGCTGTCCAACTCCTGCAAGGGGTTCATAAAAATGAACAAATGCTCAAACACGTTCTAGAGGAATTGCAAGAGCTGAACAGATGAGTTTAGAATTTAGAGTGAGAAGTTGATTGAGGAGTTGAGGTGAATGTCCAATTTCGTTTCTTTCGTACCTTTTTTATGTGTAATTGGTGAATTTTGTGTGAGTTATAAGCAATCAAATGTTGTTTTTATTTCAGGCACATTCAGCAAGGGCAGCAGGCCACGTAGGCTTCGGAGGCCAAGAGCAAGGATCGTATGTGGGCCTTAATGATTATATGGATACACAGGTGGATAGTTGACTTTTTATGAGATTTTGTTAAGACAATTGTTGTTTTGAAATATTGTCTTTGAATGTTATTTATGTTGGTGGAATATTGTGAAATATGTTTTTGTTTACCGAGGATAATATTGTTGATGGTAGTTATTTTATTTTATACGATTTCTCAAGATAATCTCAGAGCTAAGGGCATCTCCTATGTAGAGAGGGGAAATTGGATTTAGATTTGGGGGGGGGGGGGGGGGGTGGAAAAATGAAATAAAATGAATAAGGGGTGATGAAGACAATATTTCCTTGATCACCCTTCATCCATCGCTTAATGGGTATCGCGATCGAACACTCGCTGCCCATCAGCAGGTGTTGCTCTGTTGGTCCCAAGTGGTCAGATGAGGTCTAGAGAGGGGGGGGGGGTGAATAGACCTCTAAACTTTTTCAATTTTTAACTTTAAAACTTTTTAGTTCTAACTCAAACAGACTAAGCTGTTTATCAACAGTAAATTACTTGGCCGATCGCGAACAAATCTTTGAACAGCTTCGTAGACCACTAAACTGATAATTACTTAGCTGATTTTGTCAAAATCAGTTTTAATACTTAGAGTACTTGCAGCGAATTTGTAAAGTGTTTTTCACAAGTAATCTTAGCAGTTGAAAAGTTTGTTCCCCAGTTTTACAAAAACTTTTTTTCTTAGAAAACTTTTCAAACAGTTAACTTAAAGTGTTTTTATGCGACTGAAAATATGCAAGTAAAAACACACATAATTTTTATAGTGGTTATATGGATAAAAATCCTTTAGTCCACTCTTCCAAGTCACTTAGATCTTGGGTTATACTATAATCATGAAGTTTACAGTATACTCTGCTTGTGCCAATCAACAAATGAAAAGGCCACAAGTGCGCAGTAGGAAATCACTCAGAAATTCCTACTCTCCGAAGTAATATCACTCACAAAGACGGATATCTACTTCTCACAACACTCAGTTTTACAAATTCACTCAGAAGATGTGTTTAGCTTTGTTCTTCAACTCTGCTTTTCGTCAACAAATGACTAAGCTGATGAGTGAGCTGTTCTTGAGACTTAAAGAGTTCTGTTTCGAAAATTCTCTCAGAGATTGTGTTGTTGTTTTCTCTTCGTCTCTTTCAGCTATTTATACTTGAGATTTGAAAATTTTCAGTTGAAGAGAGACAAGATTCAAATTCCTCGAGTATTGGTCCTTAATTTCCGCGAACGGCTCTTTGCAGTCTGTCCGTACTGTCAACAGTACTTTTCTGCAGGCAGCATTAAATGCACCCAGCTGATACGAAGCATTTCTTCAATCATTTGTCTTTAATAACCTTGTACTTCAGCATTTATTACATTCTGGGGCATTTATTACCGTTGGGGCGACTTTATGATCCTTTCCACTTGGCTGACGAAAGTGCTCGTCTGATGGCAAACACAGTTGATCTCAAATTTGAACACATCTGATTTGAGTCGGCTGATCTTCATCAGTTTAGTTTCCTTCCTTCAGCAGATCAGTAGTCTTGGACCTTAAAATTGACTCTTCTGATATCTTCTTTACTTAGTCAAAATTTCTTCAAAGGGGCATCAGCTAAGTTAATCCAAACTTAGCAGATTTTGAAGTTTTGGAATGCATCAAAACCTCCCTTTACTAAATGTCTTCAGTGTTCTTCATCTTCATCCTTATCCAACAATTTCCCCCTTTTTGATGATGACAAAACTTCAGCTAAGTACCTGTTAATACTTATACTAAAGAATGTAATCCTCAAAATTTTCTGAGATAGAAAAGATATGTTGGAGTAAACTTGACTTCTTATTGATAGTGAAAATATTACAAGTACAAGTTTATCATATGAGATGTCTGAAGAACAGATAAAGTAAACTGATTACAAAAGATTTATAAATTCTAACTATCAGCTTCTTCATCAGATCCTTCTAACACTTCTTCATACTCATAAGATGATTCTTCATCATCTTCTTCTTTTTCATCTTCATCAGCTTCATCTTCAAAAAGTATGTTTGCTCTGGCAACATCCATTTTTTCCTTGAGTTGCTGCTCCTTCAGTAGCTCCATTGCCTTTCTGGCTGATTCAGTGTTTTTGTACTTAGTAAGTGGCTCTGTTCGATCTTCAGCAGAGTCCTTGGTTTTAGCCATTTCTTCATCAGACTTGGCTTTGTCCTTAGTCTCTTCTTCAGACTTCTCTTCACCTTGTACCTTTCCAACGTTTTCAGCAGTCTTGGTCTCAGCAGTCTTGGTCTTTTCAGTAGTTTCTGCAGTCTTCTCAACTTCAGCGTCAGCAATAGTCTCCTTAGTTGATTCTTCCCCTTTTTTGTCATCATCAGTCTTGATGACATCTTCAGGTTTAGCAGCAGGGTTGAGTGCAACAGTAGGAATCTTCATTGCAGCACATAAAGTCTTCAGGTTCTGATTTGCTACATCATGACTTGCTGTTAAATGATGAAGAGTGGTGCTGATGTTGTCAGTTTGATCATTGTAAAAGTCAATATTGAGTTGCATGGTTGAAAGTTCTTCATGAATAACATCTCCAGCTTTTTGAAGTTCCTGCAACAATCCAACATTGATAGACTTCTCTTCTTCACTGATCTTGATGAAGGTAGCAGTTAGATCAGCAATCTTGTGTTCAGCTCTTTGTAGGGCAGTATGAAGGTGATTTACATCAGCCTTCACATCTTCCACATTAGTGTTCATCTCAATAAAGCTTTGCACTAATTGCTTGGAATTATCTTGAGGCATTGGGAAACTATCAATTTCAGTCTTGATGATCTTTGCAGTTGATTGTTGCATAGTTTCCAGCTGAAGTCTGTTGGACTCTACCAACTCTGCTTTCAGTTCTTCCTTCAGCTCCTCTTTCATCTTTGTCAGCTGCTGGTTATGCTTCTCTTCCAGTTCCTTCACAGAATTCTCCATCAGCATCTGGAAGGCTTCCATCAGTGATGAGTGCTGATCACCTGATGAAGCAGAAGTAGCAGCTTCCTTTTCTTCAGTTTCCTGGTGGACAGGAACATCTTTCATTTCAGTCTCCTGATCAGCTTTGGTGTCCTTAGCGTTCCACTCAAGTGCTAAGGGTTCATCAACTTTCTTGTGCTCATCAGTGACATCATCATAGAACAGATTTGTAATAGTGCCATCATCATTGAAACAGGTTGTTTGACGAATCTGTCGCACAATTATCCAAGGATTTACAAAGGCATTATTACCCTTGGGCACTTCACAAAAATCCTTTACTTCTTTGCCAAAAATAATTTGCTGAATGCTAGGTAGCTGAGGCATTTCACTTGAACATCCCTGCTGATATCTTGACCTTTCTGCCCATCTCTTCAAGGCGGTCATAACAGCAATGTTGATGGCCCTCTCTTCAGCATTTTCAGATTTTCTTCTCTTTGCTGGCAAAGCGTTTTTGATCTTCTTGGCCTCCTCTAATGCAAAATCTTTTGCATATTGATGCATAGCATCTCTGACAAACTGAGGATCCAAGGCTTTCTGAATGGTGTCTGTCCTTAACCAATTTAGAACCCACTGTTCTTCATCAGCTAACTCCTTCAGACTTTGAAGCTCTGCAATTGATCTGTTCATCCTGTTATCTCTCCATATGATGTATCTTAGTTTCTCATGAGTGAACAGAGTCTTCAGCATAAGCTTCTGGTCATAGTAAGCCAGGGTCTTTTCAAACCTTTTGAAAAGCTCCTTGTCAGCATAGACAATGTTGAAAGCTCTTCTTACTTCAAAATTTTCTTTTGGCTTAGCCTCTCCAGCAGGCATTTTGGGCTTTTTGGATTTCTCTCCATCAGCTCCATCAATCTTGATACCTCCAGAATGGACTGGTCCATATGCATCAGTTTTGCTGATTTCAAGTACCATAGCAAGTTCTGCCTTCTCCGCAGCTTCTCTTTCAGATGCAGTCATTTTTCTTCTCTCTTCATCCTTGGCTGCTTGGGCCTTGCTAAGCTCATTTGCCTTCTGTTCTTCCTGCTCGTCTCTCTTTCTCTGTTCAACCTCCTCCCTTTTTCTCTTCTCAGCCTTGGAAACTTTCTTCCTTTTAATCACTATCTTTTTCTTCCCTTTGTCAGCTGAGACAGGAGCTGGACCAGTAGAAGAGATAGGTGCAGCAGCAATAGGATGGATGATCATAACATCTGGATCATCCTGAGGTTTTTGCAGCCTCAACTGTTGGTTTAGCTTGAGTCATCAAGTTTGCCAGTTTAGTAGGCTCCTTAACAAAAGTCATCTGCTTCCTCACTGTTTTCTTTGTTATTCCTTGAATAGGTCTTGAAGCAGCAGTGTCTTTCAGCTGACTCCTGGTCCTATGAGAAACAGTCTCATCAGGAACCTGAGCAGTTGGTGTTCTTGAAGATGATGCAGGGGATACATTCCTGTCATCAGCAGTAATTAGATCAACAATCTTAGTAGCTTCAACATCATCCACTTTCTTCATTTTCTTAGGAATATTTTCCTTAGGCTTTTCAGTAGCCTTTTTCTTCTGGGTCTCAACAGCTAACTCAGCTGTTTTGACCAATCTTCTTGGCCTTTTGGCAGGAACATCCTTTTGTTCCTCGTTTTCATCCTCATCAGGCTCATCAGCCTTTCTCTTCAGAACAGGCAAGTACTTGGACATTGCCTTGGATTTGTGGATCTCCTTTCCATTTGTCATATCACAGCCCAGTTTGAACAGCAGATAACTGAGCGTGATTCTGTGGTTGGTCTGAGGAGTCTTTCCTTTCTTTGCTTCGAGAAAACCAGCCAAAATATACCAAACTATAACGGACCAGTTGACTTCCAATCCATAGTAGATGGCAGTCATGATGCTGAACCTCTTCATGGTAACAGCATCCAGAGAAAAAGTACAATTTTCGATCAGTTTGGAGACCATATCAGCCATACACTGATACTCATCCTTTAACTGTTTCTTCTTTATATTGCCGGACAACATCTCCCCTTCTTTGGCGCAGATCGCCCAGAACTGTTGGTGTTTGTCCTCCGTCAGCACAGTGACGTCATGTCGTCCACTGTTAGGAAGCCCAAACGTTTCATGAAGAACAGCGGGGGTAATTACAATGGTTTTACCTCCAACTGTGGCCTTAATCTCCAGTTTGCTGTGATCAACAGCAGCAGTCTCGTAATACTCCATAACCTGGTCTGTCCAGATCACGCCTTCATTGTACTCCATGAAATTAACCAACGAAGCCGTTTTGAATTTTTCCAGCAGTTCCTTTATTAAATCAGTCCCAGACTGGTAGTACGAGTCGTAGACAAGGAACATACCTTCAGCGGCCATTGAATCTGTTGAAAATGAAAGAGACAAGAAGAATTTCGCAGAAAATTGCTTGAATTTCTCTTAAGTGCTTTTTGAAAGTTTTGGGTGCGTAAAGAACTACACGGCTGATCAGATTGGGATTTATAGAGATAGGGTATTTCGGTTTCCGTGATACCAACTAACCGTTAGATCCGTTTCTTGTCAGTGCTGATCGTGCGGTGTCAGTTACGACCTTTCAAATTCAAATTGCATTTAATGAGGAGCGGGAATTTGTACCGCCCTTCTGTTACTTGTAAAAGTGTGACTTGAAATAAAGCGTTTTAAACAGTAAGCTTTTACATAAGCGATCAGATGAGTAAAATAAATACTTATCTGATGGACTACTGTCCTGATGACAGAGTTGTTATCAGTGAAAGCCAATAGCTGATAACCTTCCTCGGCTGTTTGTCAATCCAGCTAGATAAATAATCTTCAGTCTTCAAATTATGTCTTTTGATCAAAACATAACTTCAACTAACTGTCATTAACAAATTTCATCTTTTAATCAGAAGTACCGCTAGTCTTACACGTTCCCCCTGACTTTAAGAATTCATAAGTTAAATAGTCTGTTGAAAGTTAATCCTTGAAAATAACTGTGATGATTAAGCTGTTGAACTTCAGTCTTCTGATGAGTTCCCCCTCAGCTTATGCATCCAACTTTAATAGACCTAGTCCAGCTCTTAGAGTTGAAAACCTTGTCTCACTTAGAGGTTTTGTGAAGATGTCAGCAATTTGATTTTCATTAAACACATATTCTATCATGACATTTCCTTTCTCCACATGATCTCTAATAAAATGATGTTTGATCTCAATATGCTTAGTCCTTGAATGACTTGTAGTATACTGAGTAAGGCTGATTGCACTTGTATTGTCACAGTAGATAGGTATTCCACTGATTTTTATGTTGTAATCTTCAAGTTGATGCTTCAACCATAATATTTGTGCACAGCAAGCTCCAGCAGCTATGTACTCAGCTTCAGCAGTTGATATGGATACTGAAGTCTGTTTCTTACTCATCTATGAGATCAGACGACTACCTAAAAATTGACAAGCACCTGTTGTGCTTTTTCTATCAATCTTGCAGCCAGCAAGGTCAGAATCTGAATATCCAATAAGTTCAAATCCAGATTCCCTAGGATACCACAATCCCAATTCTTGAGTGCCCTTAATGTATTTCAGTATTCTCTTGGCAGCTAAGAGATGAGATTCCTTAGGATTTGATTGAAATCTCGCACAAACCCCAACAGAGTACATGATATCAGGTCTGCTAGCTGTTAAGTATAACAGTGACCCAATAATTCCTCTGTACTTGGTTATGTCCACTGATTTGCCATCTTCATCTTTATCCAGATGAAGACTAGTAGACATTGTAATATTAGCAGTATAGCTAGTTTCCATACCAAATTTCTTGAACAGATCTCTTGTGTATTTTGCTTGGCTGATGAAAATTCCATCATGCAACTGTCTTACTTGCAAACCAAGAAAATAATTGAGTTCTCCCATCATGCTCATTTCAAACTTGTTCTGCATCAGCTTTGAGAACTTGTCACACATCTGTTGGTTAGTTGAACCAAAAATAATATCGTCCACATAAATTTGCACAAGCAAAATATGTTCTTCCTATTCAATAGTGAACAAGGTCTTGTCAACTTTACCTTTGCGAAATCCTTTAATTAAAAGAAAATCAGATAAGGTATCATACCATGCTCTTGGAGCCTGTTTCAGTCCATAGAGGGCTTTCTTTAGACGATATACCTTGTCTTCTTCTTGATAAGCTTCAAAACCAGGTGGTTGTTCAACATAAACTTCTTCTTGCAATTCTCCATTGAGAAAAGCTGATTTCACATCCATATGATAGACTGTGAAATTCTTGTGAGCAGCATAGGCAAGAAAGAGTCTGATTGCCTCTAATCTTGCTACTGGTGCAAAAGTTTCATCAAAGTCAATGCCTTCTTCTTGGCAGTAACCCTTGGCCACTAATCTTGCTTTGTTTCTGGTGACTTCACTATCTTCATTCATTTTATTTCTGAATACCCACTTAGTGCCAATGACTCTTTGACGACTTGGTCTAGGAATTAAGTACCAGACTTCATTCCTTTCAAATTGATTTAGCTCTTCTTGCATAACTTCAATCCAGTTTGAATCATTTAGGGCTCCTTCAATCTGTTTGGGCTCAATTTGAGATAGGAAGCTGACAAACATTGTTTCATTTGCAGCAGCTCTCCTTGTCTTTACTTTATCCAAAGGATCACCTATCACCAATTCTGGTGGGTGATTCTTGAGCCATATGAGATCAGGTTGCAAATCATAATGTTGTCCTTTATTTTGATCTTGCAACACTACTGTTGGAGATTCAGTAGTAGTCTGTTGAACATTTGTCGTCTGTTGAACAGTCTCTGGTCTATCAGCTGTTTGCAACTCGTCTGTTAGACAATCAGCACTGTGATTTTGAGCAGCACTTGAGTTATCAGCTGGGTTGAGATCAGGTAGTATGATGGGAACATATTATTCATTCTTTCCAACATTCAACTTCTGTAAATCAGTAGACAGATCTTGATTAACACTTTGATTCTTTTCAGAAGATTGACTAGGTTCATCAAATACTACATGAATGGATTCTTCTATAAGTAAAGTTCTTTTGTTAAAGACTCTATAAGCTTTACTAACAGTAGAGTATCCTACAAAAACAGCTTCATCAGCCTTTTCTGCAAATGCAGTAATGTGATTTTTCCCATTATTTAAAACAAAGCATTTACAACCAAATATCTTAAAGTAATGAATGTTTGGCTTCCTGTTGTTCCAAACTTCATATGGAGTCTTGTTTTGGTGCTTGTTGATCATGCATCTGTTTTGGGTAAAGCATGCTGTATTTGTTGCTTCTGCCCAAAATCTTTGAGGCAGTTTAGCTTCAGCTATCATTGTCCTGGTAGCTTCCTTAAGAGTTCTGTTTCTCCTTTCAGCAACTCCATTTTGTTGAGGGGTTCTGGCAGCAGAGTACTCATGACTGATTCCTCTGACATTACAATACTCTTCAACAGTAGAGTTTGTAAACTCAGTCCCTCTATCTGATCTGATCTTCAATATTTTCATACTCTTCTCATTTTGTATCTTTTCCATCAGATTTGTAAGATGTTCCTTGATTTCACTTTTCTTCTTCATGAAAATAACCCAAGTGTATCTTGAATAATCATCCACAACAGCTAGGCAGTATTTCTTTCCGCCATTGCTGACTGGATCAATGGGTCCAAATAAGTCCATGTGTAGCAGCTCCAATATTCTTCCAGAAGATTGATGCTTCTTGCTTTTAAACGATGACTTGATTTGTTTACCCTTTTGACAGGCGTCACAAAGCTTATCTTTGCTCATGACTGTCTTTGGAATCCCTTCTACCAAATTATTCTTTATCAATCTGTTTATGGTCTTGAAGTTTAAATGATTCATCCTTTTGTGCCATAGCCAGCTAACTTCACTTGGTGTTGATGCCACCATACAAATGTTTGAATTCTTGTCAGCAGAATTCCAGTCGACTATGTAGACATTTCCTTGTCGTCTTCCAGATAGAATTACCTTCTTTGTACCAATCTGTTCAACATAGCACATATCTGTTGAGAAGATGACTGAATATCCTTTGTCACAAAATTGACTTATGCTCAGCAGATTATATTTGAGGCCTTTAACATATGAGACGTCAGATATCTCTATGTTTCCTTTGATCAGTCTTCCTTTAGCTTTAATCTTGCCTTCCTTGCTGTCTCCAAAGGTAACATTTGGACCATCCACAACAACAACATCAGTCAGCTCATGTATGTTTCCACACATGTGTCTTGAACAGCCACTGTCCAAGTACCAGATCTTCTCTACTTTACTCCTACTCCTAATCCTAACCTACAAAACAAAAATAAAATTGTTTTAGGTACCCTTATTTAGAGGGTCCTGGAGGATTAGTTCCACCTTTGACAACCCAAGATGTTGATGTCTTAGGCTTCTTAGGCTTCTGAGTTTTGACAGTAGCATGAACAGTTTCATTTTTATCATAATTAGCAGATAAGTCATGTTGATGATCAGTATAATAAGGAAAATGTTCATAAGCAGGGTAAGGTGCATGATAAGCAGGATATGCATGCATTGGATGAGCAGGATATGGTGCATAGTAAGTTGGAAACTGAGGTGCATGATACATAGGAGGATATGCAGCAGGTTGCACATAATAAGACTCATTTCCATACCAAGCATTTTGATTTTTCTTATTCTTATGCTTCTTTAGTTTACTTGATGCTTGCTCATTAATAGACGACTTAGTTTTATCACTAGTCTGATTAGTTTTAGTCTTGTCAGAGGATTTCCTAGGACTCTTCTGTTTAGACTTACTAGTTTGTTTTCCTACACTAGGCTCTCTTTTTAGCCTTAGGAGTTTTCGTCTCCTTTAATACTTTCTCAGGTGAAGCAGGTTTAGTAGTTTGAACATACAGTATGACCTTACTATTGTCAGCAGATGTGAATTTTTCAGTATGATTCAATTCTAACTTATCCTGTTCTAAAGGCATCTTTTGTTTACTAGACATGTGAGTGGATGCAACAGATGATTTCTCATGAGACTCAATAACTTTTTCAAGTTCCATGATTTTACACTTATAAACTTCACATTCAGCTTTCAGAGATTCATGTTCTTGCTCAAGCTGTTTATATTCAGCTGATTCTTCTGGCTTTTCAGCTTTAAGTTTCAGTGAACTGTTTTGCTCTTTTAGCAATATCATCTCTTCCTTAAGCATTTTAAATGCATCAGCAATGCTAGTATTGTTGAGCATCATTTGTTCAAATGAATTAAATAATTCATTATCAAGAGGAGTTAACTCATCATCCTCGGAGTCATCAGATTCCTTAGCCATCAGGCAGAGAAGAGCAGAACTCTCTTCATCAGAAGACTCTTCATCAGAAGTGTCTGAATCTGAATCAGATGAGTAGACAACAGCTGGCTTTTCCACTTCTGCTACCATCGCCTTTCCTTTCTGATGCTTTCTTTCCTTTCTGATTCTTTTTTCTTCTTCTGTATACTTCTCAGCTTTAGGATATGGACAATCTCTGATGAAATGACCCAGTTTCCTGCAATTATAGCACATCATTTTGGATTTATAAGAATCCTTATCTTGAGAAGAATAAGTAGGGTTAGAAGAAGAAGCATTGTTATATTTGTTTTTCATTTTTCGTCTGTAGAACTTTTTGAAGTTGTTCATCAGTAATGCTACGTCTCCAGCAGTGTACTCCTTTTTGTTGAGTAGTGTGGCTTCATCAGATGAGTCCACATCTTTGCTTTTGTGAGCTGGCCTTCTGGGATTTTCAGCAGCAACTAGTGCAGCTGTGGGACCTGAAGTTGAGGTTTCTTCAACACCCATTCTTGCCAGTTTATACTCGTACGCCTTGAGTACGGAGAACAGCTCTGTAAGAGAAATCTTCCCCAGATCTCTTGATTCTTCCATAGCTGTCACTTTCATGTTGAACTTGGGAGGCAGGGCCTTCAGTACTCTGACGGTGATCTCCTAGTCAGTGAAGGTCTTTCCCAGCTTTAGAACTTCATTGAGAGTTCTGGTGAATCTAGTGTCCATCTGATCAATAGTTTCTCCAGATTTCATCTTGAAGCTGTCCAGCTTCTCCAAGGCAACACTGAGCTGATGCTCTTTGATAGCATCATTTCCTTCGCTCATATCACGAACTTTGTCCCACATCTCCTTTGCAGTTTTGCAATGTTTGACTTTGTCAAACCGGTCATTGTCCAGGGCTTTAGTCATGATGAATCTTCCGACTTTGTCCAGATTAAATAGTTTTATTTCTTCTGGCGTCATTTCTGTCAGATCTTTTTCCACCACTATTTCAGCTTCATCAACAGTGATAGTCTTGGTGAATTTGAATGGACCTTTGATGATACATGTGTACATATTATCATTATAAGTAGCCAGGAAGATCACCATCCTGATTTTCTAGTCTTCGAAAGACATACCAGCAATGTGGGGAACATGGCTGATACAATCCATTTTTCAAAAAGTTTTGATTTTTCAAAAAGATGCTCTTTTGAAAAGTTTTGAAAACCTTTGAAAAAAACTTAGATCAAGCTCGTTGATCAGGCAGCTGATTCTAATGAACCACCTGCTCTGATACCACTTGTTGGTCCCAAGTGGTCAGATGAGGTCTAGAAGGGGGGGGGGGGGGGGGTGTGAATAGACCTCTGAACTTTTTCAATTTTTAACTTTCAAACTTTTTAGTTCTAACTAAAACAGACTAAGCTGTTTATCAACATTAAATTACTTGGCTGATCGCGAACAAATCTTTGAACAACTTCGTAGACCACTAAACTGATAATCACTTAGCTGATTTTGTCAAAATCAGTTTTAATACTTAGAGTACTTGCAGCGGATTTGTAAAGTGTTTTTCACAAGTAATCTTAGCAGTTGAAAAGTTTGTTCCCCAGTTTTACAAAAACGCTTTTTCTTAGAAAACTTTTCAAACAGTTAACTTAAAGTGTTTTTATGCGACTGAAAATATGCAAGTAAAAACACACAGAATTTTTATAGTGGTTATATGGATAAAAATCCTTTAGTCCACTCTTCCAAGTCACTTAGATCTTGGGTTATACTATAATCACGAAGTTTACAGTATACTCTGCTTGTGCCAATCAACAAATGAAAAGGCCACAAGTGCGCAGTAGGAAATCACTCAGAAACTTCTACTCTCCGAAGTAATATCACTCACAAAGACGGATATCTACTTCTCACAACACTCAGTTTTACAAATTCACTAAGAAGATGTGTTTAGCTTTGTTCTTCAACTCTGCTTTTCGTCAACAAATGACTAAGCTGATGAGTGAGCTGTTCTTGAGACTTAAAGAATTCTGCTTCGAAAATTCTCTCAGAGATTGTGTTGTTGTTTTCTCTTCGTCTCTTTCAGCTATTTATACTTGAGATTTGAAAAATTTCCGTTGAAGAGAGATAATATTCAAATTCCTCGAGTACTGGTCCTTAATTTCCGCGAACGGCTCTTTGCAGTCTGTCCGTACTGTCAACAGTACTTTTCTGCAGGCAGCATTAAATGCACCCAGCTGATACGAAGCATTTCTTCAATCATTTGTCTTTAATAACCTTGTACTTCAACATTTATTACATTCAGGGGCATTTATTACCGTTGGGGCGACTTTATGATCCTTTCCACTTGGCTGACGAAAGTGCTCGACTGATGGCAAACACAGCTGATCTCAAATTTGAACACATCTGATTTGAGTCGGCTGATCTTCATCAGTTTAGTTTCCTTCCTTCAGCAGATCAGTAGTCTTGGACCTTAAAATTTGACTCTTCTGATATCTTCTTTACTTAGTCAAAATTTCTTCAAATGGGCATCAGCTAAGTTAATCCAAACTTAGCAGATTTTGAAGTTTTGGAATGCATCAAAACCTCCCTTTACTAAATGTCTTCAGTGTTCTTCATCTTCATCCTTATCCAACATGCTCCATTTTTTTTATTTTTGTTTTATTTATTAATGCTGCTGGTGGTTAATGCTGATTACAATTATTGCTGATTTCATGTCAATCTTTAAAGACATATATTAAATACAATGCTGATTTAATGATGTGGTTGTTGATTACAATTAATGCTCCATTAGAGTTATATTTAAATGTCAATCTTTAAAGACACTTATTGATTACAAGAAAGAAACTCTGTCAAATTATGTTATACATTATCTTACAACAACTTTTCAAGGTCATACGGCGAATTGCACAAAGATATAGATTGATTACATTAGCGAATTACAATAATTAAAATAACTTACAAAAAATAATTAATTGTTGCATTATTGTGTACCAATTTTAAAACCCTTTAATTAATAAAAATGAAACTTTAAAAAATTTAATGAAGCTTACATATGATTCGTTAAATTAAAAACGATATAACCCTAATAACAAAGTTGTGTTGGTATGACGTAAGGAATGAAATCCGTGAAAAAAAATGCTCGGACTCGCTTAATTGGAGGTTTTTCTGGGGGTTTGTCCAACCTAGGCAGCGGCGGTAGCAACAACGGTAACAACGACGATAGCGGGGAGGGTGGCTTTCTTTATATGAGTAATTAGTTGTTGTATTATTATGTACTTTTAAAAAAATTATTGGTTGTCAACTATTTAATTGTTGTATTCTTGTGTTTTTAAAAAAAAATATTGGTTGTTACTGTAATTATTAATGTCAATCTTAAATTATGTCTTATTGCTATTTATTATTTATTTATTTATTATTGCTATTATTATTTTTATTAAGTGAGAGTGGGGAAAATGAGAATTGGAATTAAATAGAATTTATAGATTGAGTCATTTGAGATGACTTATGGAAAGGAAAGGGGAAGCTGGACTTGGAATATGAGGGAAGTTGGACTGAGCTGAGGGGAAGCTGGACTTAGACTGAGGGCATCAGTGGAGATGCCCTAATGATCCACATGGTTCTCAGCAGAATCTTGGAGCCGATGATCAGGTGGGCGATTATGTGTCTCCGAGAGATAGGGAAAAAAGGATAATAAAAGATAGTATTTATATTAAAAATCCTTAGACTAAACATTTCATGCGGAAGAGGCGTTCTAAATAGATTAGGCAGCTTTAGTGTTTTATTTTTATTTTTTAGTGTTGAAATAGTATTTAACGATATAAATTGTAGTTAGACTTATTTTGAATGACAAATTGTAGTTAAGAAAGTTCGTGCATGTTTCTCGATTGACGATTGATGGGGGCTATTTCGCACCCCTTGTGTTGTGCGGATCGACTGAAGTATAAAAGATCGGTTCGACCAAACAAGTCAGTTTGGGATCATCTTATCGACCCGGCAGAATACGACTCTCTTCAACAAGCAGACTACAGTCCGGACTCAAGAAGGACAATTGGGTCGAGTACTATTAGGATTATGTTTCCTTGTAATGCTAGGTTTAATATGATATAAATACCTAGTTAATCATTGTATTACACACACGGCAGAGACACTACTAAAGTCTGCATAACAGCATAATCCAATATTATTCAATAAGAAAAGAGCTTTTTCCTCATATTCATATTATTTTACGTTGGTTGTCATGATTACTTGTTGTTCCCTCAAAATTGTTCTTCTTTGAGATTGATCCATCCTGAATAAAGTAACAGAGCTCTTTAAATCATATATATTGAGAATCCCCAATATCTCATATTCACTGATAAAATTAACCCGACGAAATACGGTTAAATCAGTTGGCGCCCACCGTGGGGCTAGGTTAATTATTCGATCGACATATGGCTCGCCCAAGGAAGAGCACTCGTAACCGAGCAAGAAGTAACACGACCAACCAACATGATGCGTCTGAGGATCTACCGGGCAATATCGATAATAACGCCCGTGTATCCAACGACAGCCAGCAACAGAATAAGCATCATCAGAATCAGGAGGAACCACAAGGGATCCCTACTGGTGCAGTACCGGAAGAACATGTGGCTCCAACGATCCAAGTTCCACTGTCAGATGCTCAGGAGAAATTACGACAGATCGCTATGCTCCTTAAATCACTCTCCCCAGAGGAATTACTTGTACTCGAACAAGTCCCTCGAAACGTTAGATCTACTAGGGTAAATCCCACTCAAAGAACGCCGAGGCAGAACGATCAAATCTCTCAACAAGCTGACAACCCGGCAAGCGAGCGACGCTCGCTACACAGTCCGCAGCAGGGCAATTCAAAACCCTCCGATGACAACGTCCGAAGAAAAGCGGATCGAAGGAGACCACAACGCAACGAATCAAAGGAACACACCATAATCCCCATCGAGGATGACGCTGGCGAGGCGATCCCGAATCGGCCAAGAACAATGCGATTCTCGAAAACAGAAATCGAAAAGATGGTACAAGAACGACTCGAGCAACGCTTACGATCCGTTCAAAACCCGTGGGCCAGAACCACATAACTCCAGGAGAGCCTAGCAGCGTGCTCTCCCTTCTGCAGAGAAATAAAAGAGGCACAGTCAATCGGACAGGTTCCGGGTAGACTACCCAGATATGACGGAACCACTGATCCAGATGACTATATCTTTAGTTTCACAAACATAATGAACTTGTATTCTCACTCAGCGGAGTTCACCGCTAAGCTGATGGTGACCACGTTAGAAGGATTAGCTTTGGACTGGTTCGCCAAACAACCAGCCAACTCCATATTCAGTTTTCGAGAATTATGTAACAAACTAACACAACAATTCGCCAGTCAAAAAAGACAAAAATTGCCAATGAGCTATTTAGGAACCATTTATCAACAAGAAGGTGAATCTTTAAGGAACTGGTTGGCAAGATATAATGTCGAATTACTCAAAATTGATTCCTCCAATATCGATTACATAATCTCGATTCTCTTCGACCTCACAATGAATAGGCAGTTTGGAAACACCCTCAGCCGAAAACAACCAAGAACGTTCGCGGACATCATGAGCCTGGCGTCTAAGTATATGACCCCGGAAGAGATGAATTCTTTTAAAGATAAGAACAAAAACAAAGCTACGACCTCGGGCCCCAAACGGCAAAATAGAATTCCTGCCCAAAGATCCATGGACTATGAACGATCTTTTAGAAAAGGCAACGTCTTCCAGCGATTAGAATATAATAAAAACGACTAGGATAGACGACCTAACATCTATCAAAAACCTAGAATCAGCGAACCGGCAATCCGGAGCAGGGTCAATCAAGTAGATCACCCAAGACTAACCGTTCCAATAGAAGAAATCTTGACTGTACTAGAAAGGAATAATTGGATCCCAGAAGCAAAGAAAATCGCTCAGCCCAGACCAGGTGGACGAAACTATGACTTATACTGCAAGTATCACCGGGCACACGGGCACCGCACTGAAGATTGTTTTCACCTTAAAAGGGAGATCGAAAAGCTGATCAAACAAGGAAAACTAAATGACTATTTGGAGCAGGATAACCGCAAGCAAGAAAGAAGCGGGAGTCCTCGGTATAACCACCCAAGAAGAAATTCGCATAGAAGGTCCCCTAATGAAGGTCCCCCACAAGAACTAAATAATGATCAGATCAACGGAACCATACACACGATCTCAGGGGGACCCGCAGGGGGAGATAGTCGTAATGCTCGTCGAAGGATTGCTAGATCCATAGTCGAAAGCCTAAAATATCCGAGAGAAATATGGACCTTAGAAAACAAAGCAACGACGCACCAGCTAATTAGTTTCAACGAAGGCGAAGTACCCAAAAACCTTGTTTGGGACACGAAAGAGGATAGCCCCGATTTCCCGATGGTGGTATCCCTAGAAATAGCAAATTACAACGTCAAAAGAATCCTAACTGATAATGGAAGCTCTGCAAATATCATCTCTGAAGAGGTACTAGCCCAGATGGATTTGGGACAAATAATATTCCAAAGAGTAGCCACGCCTTTAGTAGGGTTCGGGGGATCGGAGATTGTCCCCTGTGGCACAATAACTTTAAGCGTCTCTCTCGGGAAGAAACCCTATCGGACAATGAAGCTAGTGAAATTTTTAGTAGTGGAAACTCCCTTTACCTACAATGCTATACTAGGGCGACCAGCACTCAATCTATTCCGAGCTATAGTTTCAACATTCCATCAGAAAATAAAATTTCCAACCGACGCAGGAATCGGAGAAATAGTTAACGATCATTGCATGGCATGGGACTGCTACAGCACATCACTAACCCTGGGAAATCGCCCAGGATCGATTACCACAAGCAAAAGAAAGTGTGAAGACAACGATGATAGAATCGAAGTTGATATTCCTAGCACCGACAGAATAGACAAAAAGGGAAAGGAACCAGTGGATTTAGCTTTAAAACCACCGGAACACAAAAATGTCCTATTGATACAAGGGGACCCAACAAAAACGACAAGAATAGGAACTAAATTAAGCCAAGAAGGAGAAGTAATGCTGATCAACTTTCTCAGAAATAATGTAGATATCTTCGCCTGGAGCGCGAATGACATTGAAGGGATTGACCCTCGACTAATCAGTCATTCCCTAAAAATCGACCCTCTGGCAAAACCTGCTAGGCAAAAGAAGAGGAATCATGGACCAATAAAGGACAAAATAATTAAAGCCGAAGTAGAAAGGCTACTCAAAGCAAAACAAATTCGAGAAATACACTTCTCGGAGTGGCTATGTAATGTCGTGTTAGTAGCAAAGGGAGACAAAAAGGATAACAAATGGAGGATGTGCAACGATTTCACCGACCTTAACAAATTATGCCCGCGGGATCCATATCCTCTCCCAAGGATCGACTTATTAGTCGACTCCACCGCTGGTTTTGCAATTTTCAGTATGATGGATGCTTTCCAAGGTTTCTATCAAATATACATGGACGAGCGGGACCAAGAGAAAACTGCGTTCGTAACCGAGCAAGGAGTGTATTGCTTTATAGTAATGCCGTTCGGCTTGAGGAATGCCGGGGCCACCTACCAAAGGTTAGTTAACCTGATGTTTAAAGAATTAATTGGAGAAATAATGGAAGTATACGTAGATGATATGTTGGTCAAGAGCATGAATGAAGCTGATCACGTAAAGCACCTCGATCGATGCTTCCAAATATTGAGAAAGTATCAAGCTAAACCCTGCCAAATGCACTTTCGGGGTTAAATTCGGAAAGTTTTTGGGATATCTGGTACATCAGCGTGGAATTGAGGCCAACCCAGAAAAAATTCGAGCGATAACTGAAATGAAGCCTCCAAAAACGATCTCCCAAGTACAGAGCTTGGTAGGCAAAATTGTGGCGCTAAACAGATTTATATCCAAGTCAGCTGACAGAAGCTTGCCGTTTTTCCAAACGCTTCGAAAAGCGAAAAACTTTGCTTGGACGGAAGAATGCGACCAGGCCTTTGAACGATTAAAAGAATACCTAACAACGTCCCCACTATTGGCCAAACCAACCGAAGGAGAACCATTATATTTATACATATCGATCTCTGAAGTGGCCATTAGTTCGGTACTAGTTAAAGTGGATGGCTTAGAACATAAGCCTGTTTATTACTTAAGCAAACTATTGCAGGGGGCCGAGAAAAACTACTTGGAAATAGAGAAATTCGCCTTGGCCTTAGTAGTAGCAGCAAGAAAACTCCGACCCTATTTTTTGACCTATAAAATTGTGGTATTAACCAATCAACCATTAAGACAGGTCTTAGCGAAGCCAGAAGCCTCTGGAAGATTAATCAAATGGGCGATCGAACTCGGTCAGTTCGACATCGAGTACAAACCAAGAATTGCAATTAAAGCACAAGTCCTAGCCGATTTTCTATTAGAGACTCCGAGCCAGGAAGTTGAAAATCCTGAATCAACCAGCCATGAACATGATATCCTGATCGTAGAAAATCAAACCTGGTTAATGCACGTCGACGGCGCTTCATGTCGAGAAGGAGGAGGTGCTGGAATCAACTTTACCGGGCCAAATAAGGAGGATATCAATTACGCGATAACATTAGACTTCATCGTGACAAACAATGAAGCAGAATATGAAGCATTGATCGCATGAATGGAAATGGCAATCAAAGTAGACATAAAGAATCTTAAAGTATTAACCGATTCAGAATTAGTACAAAGACAAATAGAGGGCCTATATGAGGCAAAGAAATTTAACATGATCAAATATCTGGCCAAAGTGAAACAACTGGCTGAAAAATTCGAAGAATTTGGGATACAAAACATCCCAAGATCGGAAAATAAATGGGCCGATCAACTCTCTAGATTTACAGCATCCAACGACGAAAAGACTGAAAGAGTAATCACTTGGCTAATGTCTAATACACCAGCAATCGATATCAATGAAACACTGATCTCTTAAGTAATGAAAATCGAAGAGGCTGAAGCAAATTGGATGACTCCGATGATAGAGTACCTTCGAGAAGGAAAACTGCCGCTCGACCAAAACGAAGCTCGTAAAATAAAATATCGTGCTCCAAAGTATACGTTAATAGAAGAAAAACTTTACCGAAGATCGGTATCGGGAATTCTTCTAAGATGCATCTCCGAATCTCAAATCGATGATATACTCCGAGAAATACACTAAGGAGAAGCAGGGAATCACAGCGGAGCGAGGGCCTTGGCTTTAAAATGCCTTCGAACAGGTTATTATTGGCCTACCGTCAACAACGATGCCATACAGTATGTCCAAAAATGTCATCATTGCCAAGTCCATGCAAATATATGTCATCAACCAGCCGAAAACATACACCCGATACCAGTGTGTTGGCCGTTCGATCAATGGGGAATGGACATTGTAGGACCTTTCCCAGCAGCTAGATCCAAGAAAGCATACGTTCAGGTTGTTGTTGAATACTTCAGCAAATGGATAGAATGCATCGCCCTTGCACGGATAACTCAGTTCCAAGTGATCAACTTCCTCTGGAAATTCATAGTATGTCGATTTGGCATCCCGAGAATTCTAATTTCTGATAATGGAACCCAATTTGCGGGAAAACAGGTAATAGAATGGTGTTCAAAACCAGGAATTCAGCAAAATTTCACTTCGGTCGGGCATCCTAGAGCGAACGGACAGACTGAGGTAGCAAACCGAGAAATAATAAAATCCTTGAAAAAAAGATTAGGGGCAGCCAAAGGAAAATGGCTTGATGAACTCCCAGGAGTACTTTGGGCTAATCGAACCACTGTCAGGACCTCAACCGGGAAAACCCCATTTAGTCTCGTATATGGCTCCGAAGCTGTTATTCCAATCGAAACTCTAATTCCAACACCGAGAATTGAAATGTATGACGATCAGGAAAATGAAAAAGCAAGAGAAAATGATATTGATTTAACAGAAGCTTTAAGAGAAAAAGCCGTTGTACGTTTGCAAGTCACTAAAGCAAATATGGAAAGGGCGTATAATCAAAAGGTACGCATCCGAACCTTCAAAGAAGGGGACCTGGTCTTGAAAAAGGTAGAAGTATCCAAGCATGTGGGAAAGTTACAACAAAATTGGGATGGGCCTTACGTTGTCATTGGCGTAGAAAAGAAAGGTTCATACAAAATTGCACACTTGGATGGAACAGCCTTACCAAGAACCTGAAATGCAGTCAACCTTAGAAAATACTATGGTAAATAAATTTTAGTAGATCATGCTGCTTTATTTTATTTTTTCTTTGTAATAAAGGCCTTAGCCATCAGTTCAATTATTAAAGATTTTAGCGATTTTAAATATTAAATCAAGATTGAGTATAAATCGATTGATTCGGGAAACACTCCTCACAATCCTACGATAGTATTGGTCAAGATCAAGATACAAACGAGTCGATTATACATTGATCCGCTCAATAAACACTCCTCGATCTAACAACAAACGAGTCGAGTATACATTGATCCGCTCAATAAACACTCCTTGATCTAACAACAAACGAGTCGAGTATACATTGATCCGCTCAATAAACACTCCTCGATCTAACAACAAACGAGTCGAGTATACATTGATCAGCTCAATAAACACTCCTCGATATAACAACAAATGAGTCGAGTATACATTGATCTGCTCAATAAACACTCCTCGATCTAACAACAAACGAGTCGAGTATACATTGATCCGCTCAATAAACACTCCTCGATCTAAACAAAAATAGTTGAGTATACATTGATCCGCTTAATAAACACTCCTCAATTATTTTTCAACGATTAATAGACTTCTGGTGTTAAAAACCTAAGTCTAAACAAAAAGAGTTGAGTATACATTGATCCGCTCAATAAACACTCCTCGATTACTTTTCAACGACTAATAGACTTCTGGTGTTAAAAACCTAAGTCTAACCAAAAAGAGTTGAGTATACATTGATCCGCTCAATAAACACTCCTCGATCTATTAAAGCGATTAATAAACTTTTGGTATAAAAACCTAAGTCTAAACAAAAAGAGTTGAGTATACATTGATCCGCTCAATAAATGCTCCTCGATCTATTTTTAACGACTATAAGGCTTTTGGTATAAAAACCTAAGTCTAAACAAAAAAGAGTTGAGTATACATTGATCCGCTCAATAAACGCTCCTCGATCTATTTTTAACGACTATAAGGCTTTTGATATAAAAACCTAAGTCTAAACAAAAAGAGTTGAGTATACATTGATCCGCTCAATAAACGCTCCTCGATCTATTTTTAACGATTATAAGGCTTTTGGTATAAAAACCTAAGTCTAAACAAAAAGAGTTGAGTATACATTGATCCGCTCAATAAACGCTCCTCGATCTATTTTTAACGATTATAAGGCTTTTGGTATAAAAACCTAAGTCTAAATGAAAAGAGTTGAGTATACATTGATCCGCTCAATAAACACTCCTCGATCTATTTACAACAATTATAAGGCTTTTGGTATAAAAACCTATGTCTAAACAAAAAGAGTTGAGTATACATTGATCCGCTCAATAAACGCTCATCGATCTATTTTTAACGATTATAAGGCTTTTGGTATAAAAACCTAAGTCTAAATGAAAAGAGTTGAGTATACATTGATCCGCTCAATAAACACTCCTCGATCTATTTATAGCGATTAAAAGGCTTTTGGTATAAAAACCTAAGTCTAAACAAAAAGAGTTGAGTATATATTGATCCGCTCAATAAACGCTCCTGGATCTATTTTTAACGACTATAAGGATTTTGGTATAAAAACCTAAGTCTAAACAAAAAAGAGTTGAGTATACATTGATCCGCTCAATAAACGCTCCTCGATCTATTTTTAACGACTATAAGGTTTTTGGTATAAAAACCTAAGTCTAAACAAAAAGAGTTGAGTATACATTGATCCGCTCAATAAACGCTCATCGGTCTATTTTTAACGATTATAAGGCTTTTGGTATAAAAACCTAAGTCTAAACAAAAATAGTTGAGTATACATTGATCCGCTCAATAAACGCTCCTCGATCTATTTTTAATGATTATAAGACTTTTGGTATAAAAACCTAAGTCTAAACAAAAAGAGTTGAGTATAAATTGATCCGCTCGATAAACGCTCCTCGGTGATAATAATAAAGATTGAGACGAAATCAACGACAAGAAGAATGCAAAGAATAATAATAAAGTTTTATTCATCTGTGTTCAAGGAACATGTAATAAATTACATACAAAAAAGCTTTGATTAGATTACAAAGGTCTATATACGATCTACACATCATTACAATTGTTTAGATAAACTAATCCTATTTTATGGATTGGTGCTCTTCACGACAATGAACGACCACCTAAGAAGCATGCTGCTCAGGATGGTCGACTTCTTTAGTTCGATGGCCAGGCTCTGAAGATCAAATGTTCTTCCAGACGAAATGAGCATTACCAGCCAGATAACCGGCACCACAACGAGATACTGCTTGTATAAGGGGGTAGACTTTTACTCTGAAGCAGCATCTCTTCGGAGGAGTCGTAAAGAATAAAACTTACCAGCACACCCCAGTGGACGACCACTCCTGAGGTAACATCCAAGAACAAGGATGCCTGGTAAGTATGAACCCTCCATGTGCAAAGAAGAAACCACGGACCTCAAACCCATGAAGAATAAGGCAGAGGCCACATGGGACCCGTTAGTACAAGGTAGGGCATCAATGGGACCCGTCAGTACGAGGCAGAAGAAATTTAAGTTATTACGATATGTATCACGATAATATGACTTTTTGAATATTATGGGATCAAAAGGCAAAGTGAAATTGAAGGAAGCTGAGATCTCCATCTTTTTTTGAGAAATACAAATGAAATATGCAAACCACCTCCCTATTTATAGGGATATATCTGAGTAATCCAACGGCTGGATAAATATTTAATCAAGGGACGGAAATGCGACCTTTTGACTTCCCGTAATTAATGCAAGTAAGTTGGAATGACACCTCTCTGATCGACACAATGAATCGACGAGAAAATAAAATTAAGATCGAAGCGATCAAAGAGCATTCGAAGCAGGTTTAAAAAGAGCTCCGGACCTGAAAGGTTTGCACGCTCACATATGATAGTCGCTCGACAGAAAGCTTAAGATCCTCAACGAAGACATGTAAATTAACACCATTACGAAAAAATATTGGTTCAAATAGAAATATAAGAACTAATCTTCCAGTATACGAGGGTCGTCACTGCCTTATACATTATATGGGGAACGATTAACTTGGCTATACAAGAACTCCATTGGAATCCAAGAAATCTGACGTCGATATTGAGGCGGTAAATACCATGATGCCATACTGCACTATCGACACTGCCTAATATTCCAAAGAATTGCTGAAGGAGGTCTGAACAGGCCAGATTTGGCTAATAATTTTACGTTTTCCAATTCCTCCCATATCAAAGAAATAATACATTGATACGCTGATTGCTTTATTTGAAGAACATGGAACTTACATTCGATACAGAGAAACATAGATTTTTAGGAAGATACCTAGAGCGATATCTTCTATTCAAACTT
This sequence comes from Penstemon barbatus, assembly GCA_003313485.2. Classification (NCBI taxonomy): domain Eukaryota; kingdom Viridiplantae; phylum Streptophyta; class Magnoliopsida; order Lamiales; family Plantaginaceae; genus Penstemon; species Penstemon barbatus. The sequence goes on from CM064882.1 coordinate 11,721,268, forward strand.
AGTCCTATGAAAAGAAAGCCAGAGTTCAACAGAAGGAACGATAGCCTCCTTATATAAGATATACGTGACAAAAAGACAATTTTACAAGGTGATGTTTGAACATCGACCATAATGTTGAGCGCTACTTAACGGTTAATCAATCGATTATCGATACGAGTGGCATACAGTCTACATTTTAATGAATAACGTGGCTTTGGATATAACCCAAGGGACCATACTTGGTTGATCATCATTCTTGCTTTGAAAAAAGGTTTGATTTGCAGAACAAACGTTATATCATTCAGTTATTTAAATACTGATCGAGCAAGACTAAGCTACATTTTCAAAGACTAGATGTTCCCCCAGAAGACTAATATGAGATTAGTATACTAATCAATATTGATTATTTCAAAAATATATCTATGAATTAAGATTGATCAAGGCATGGATCTGCACGTAAAAAATCATAGTTCTGATTAAATCATTCTCCCCATACAAAACTTCAGCCCAATCAGCTACACAAAAGGTTGGGGCACCAAAAAAAAAAAAAAGAGAGAGAAAAGAAACTCAAAACAACAGCCGAGTCGAAATCGGATCACCGAGAAGGATTGCTATCATCAGGTCGCCTAGCAGAAGCGCTCTTCAGAGGAGTTAGGTACCTGCAAACGCCATCAACTCCTCCTGACGCTTCAGATAACCGGCATCATAACCTTCCTCATAGGCCTACCGTCGAAACTCCTCTTCTAGGGCAGCGGCCTGAACCAAGTCATTTTTCTCTTTCTCCCAAACATATTTCTCCTCTTGTAATTTTTTCAGATCATCATTGGCAAGCTGCAGTTGGAGGCTCTGCCCTGTGACCTTCGCCTACTCCGACTCTAAACGACGTTGATAAGCATCTTTACTTATCCACAGATCGTCGTTTTGCACACCCAGCTGGAGTGCAAAGTACTTAGCCTGGAAAAAGAAAACAGTCCTTACATAACAAGGCAATCAAAATAAAAGCAGGAAAAATAATGAAAGATTTGTCTACCTGCTCGCACAACTTCACTAGCGACTGAACAAGGTGTACATTGGAAGTACCCTCAAGCTTCCTCAACTCACCGGGCAAAATTGTGCTCAGGCCTAGATCCCAGGACAAAGCGTCGGGCTCAACAGAGCCCGGCAGTTCACTAACAAGAGGAATATTGTCAGGGCGGGGAGTCGCTGACTGCATGATATCCTTAACCTGCTCAAGGATACAACGATCATCTAACGGACGAGGAGATTCCCGTTCGTTGGGACTAACCGAGGTTTCCTTCCCCGAAGCAGAAATAATGGTCCGACGACCGGACCTTGACTCAATTCGACCTCCAGAAGGCCCGCCAGATTCGAAAGAGGTAGTAACAACAGTGGTATCATTAAATAAAAAATCAGAAAAATCATGGGACACAGATTGTGTCATAGACGGATCCAAAAAAGAATCTCCACCAACTGCCCCCGCAGCATCTCCCCTTAGGGGTCCGCTGACAAACTGGGCGGTAGAAATTGTGGAAGAAATGGAGCTGTTAGGAACCTCTCCGTGAAAAGCATGTTCAAAAGAAGAAACACCTGAGGAAACAGGTATATTATAAGTCTGCTCCACATTGGACATATCGCCAAAAGCCACCCGACCAGGGGAAGGCATACTTCCAACTTCAGCGGTAGAAGAAAAGTTTGGTTCTGCAAAGGATGAACTAACTACAGAAAAAGGTTTGGAGGGGACGATAAGGGTATCGGTCACCGACCTACTAACAGAGGACGAACGAGGAGGTTCCATCGAGGGTCCTTCTGTTCGAGACTTCTTCAATCTGGGATTTCTAGCATTCTCACGGGAAGGACGCTTTGATGTATTACCGAAAAGATTAGTCATGATCGGAATTCAAGAAGTAAATTTAAAATAACGAGAAAGCTTATCGACCTAATAAAGAAGGAGTATTCTGTTGAGAGATAAGCAAAGCGGTAAATAACGAGACAAGTTTTTACCTTTTTATATTTATACTATACGAAAAGACGCGATGAACCCAAAGAAAGGGCGCGAAATGCAAAAACTGACCTTGGAGTAAACACTAGAATTTGAAAAGACACACGCATAATGATTACGGCGAAGTTAATGACTTGTCTGAATTATTACGGCAAAGATGAAAGGACGTGACTGTCAGAATATGAAACGTTTAACGTACAAAGGGGTGAAAGTGTAATATTACATTTAGACCTACGATAAAAAGTTACAAATATATTTTCATGGATTAATATATCATGCAGCCTGATCGCCCTCCAGAATCTTCTGTTCACTAACGACATCTCCTTCTTTTGCTGGCTCAATAACCTCTTCTTCTTCCTCTGGATCGATAAAATTGTCATCGACCTCATCATTAATATCGGAAGGAGGAATCGGCAATGGATTTCCAAACTCTTTGACGAGGTGAGCCAAAGGAAAATTTTGATAAACGACGTCCGGAAGCTCAGAAGGAGAATATACTTCGCCATAGCGGTTTAACCGAATATGTGCCGTTTTAAAATATTCCTTTTGACGATCCTCTATCATTTCAGAAGCGACCAACTGATGAACCGCCTTCTTGAAAGTACTTTCTAGGAGCGGACCGACCATTTGATATACCAATGCCGTATGGACAGGAGAGCTGAGGAATTCACGAATCACTTTTTCATCAGGATTCCGGCCATAACGATCCCTGAGTCCACTAAGAGGAATGTCCCCCTCATACTCCTCTAAAGAAGCTTGAAGACTTGATACTTGAGGTTCCAACTCGCTAATCCGAGCAGTACTCTGAAATTGGAACTCCTCTAACTTTTTAGCCAATTGATTGGCTTGTTCTTGAGCACGGGAAGTCTCCAGAACCCTGTCTATAATCTCCTGGTCTTCAGTCCCCATAGCCCGAGTCTCTACGACCGGAACGGAAGAAGTCGTTGAGGGACCAACCTCTGAACCATAAGACTTATGAAGTAAAGCTTTGTATTTCTCATCCAGAAACTCACATTGTTGCTTCCAGAGAGCAGTTTCATAGGCATATGATGCTAAACAAGTCTTAGTCTGAAAAAGAAAAGGGGTAAAACAAGAAATGAGTTAGCAAACTAAAAAGATCTTCGAAGGAAAATATCCTATAAAGCAAACTTAAAAAGATCACCTTTTCAGCATAAAGCGAAGCTCGCTGAAATTTCTCCAAAGGATCCTTCCGAAGAAGCTTATTCATGTCGCGAGTAAAAACGCCGGACAAAAGAACACGATTTGCCTTATCGACCGCATTCTCGCTCTCGTCGTGGACAAATGAATCATTCTCAGAGTAGCCAGCAGCTCTCTTTCCCTCTAAATGATCCTCAATCATTTCGACCGAAGTAGGTTTTGGATGATTGTCGCCGAGTAAAGATAGATCATTACCAGAACGACCGTAGTAGCTCCTCTTTCTCTCCACCGGATTATTACTAGGATGAGGCATCGACCAGCTGCGACATCCACGAATACCCAAAGAGGTTCTAAGCTGGAGGGGGGGATAACCGGATCCTGTCCCCTGATGAATAGGGGATTCTTGAGAAGAATCTGGAGATTCCTCTCCATTCTCCTCGGAGTCGTGACTCAACTCCAGTTTTCTCTTTCGAGACGCTCTCTGGTCGATAGGGACGTTCTCTATGGTTTTGGAGGATTTGGACAACACCATTTTTCCCTTTGAAGAATGTCGGGAATTTTCTACCATATGAGCTGAAAAAGAAACAAGACAAAAGTTAGACTTTCTGTAGAAAAGGGATCATCACAACACTAAGCTGAAATAAAATGCTTACCAAGTGATTCATATGATGAAGTGATTCAGATGATGAAGTGATTGGAAAATCATGAGCACTTAATCCCGCTTTACGAAGGAAAACTTCCCCAATCAGAAGTGCACTCTGATATTTGTTGGCACGCATAGCATGGATTTCACCAATGAACTGAGCATCATCAGGAATGAGTTCACCAGTCGGCAGGCGACCTCCGTAAACTCATTTGGAGCCATGATCCCACGAGAAGGGCATAGTCGAACCATCCGCCAAACGAAGATGAGATGGGGGATGAACAAAAAAAAATGAGATTTCCAAGAAGGGTTGCTAGAAACTGGGGAGTCGAAGATGCTCGACTAGGCTTCTGACTAGCGAAGAAATATCCGCGATTGGAGGAACTGGAAATATTAAACCGAAACAGTTGTGTAAAGTTACGAAAGGAAGGTTGGAACCCTTTCGTGATCATTAAGACAGAAAAACAAACCACGAAGGCCACGGAATTAGAGACTAATTATGTCAAGGACACACTGAATATTTTTAGAATATCAAGAAAGAGGGGAGACAACGGAAGACGCGGACCACTATTAAAATGAGCCGTGTAAAAGGCTCGACATCCTTCCGGTGGTGATGTAACCCTAACAGAAGGAGAATGGAGAACTATCTCAGAACCCTCCGGGAAATATTTGGCATAATTGTTCACAACCTCAGAGAAAGTATCCACCGTGTAAGCACAAGCTAGGTCCTCAATCGGTTCGGAAATTTGAGGAGTTGTGCCTTTGCCTTTCTTGGCTCGAGCAGCGACGTTCGTATCTGAAAGAATTTGTACCTTAAAGGTATCTTCAGCAGGAACAATGAATTCTGAAACTCCAGTTTGCTCGCTCGAAGGATTAGAATGCAACCCGTCCTCGATAACGGGAGTGACATTCTCCCTAAAGGAGGAAGAAGATTTTCTTAAAGAAGCCATATTTTTGGATTCTCGGAGGATATGAGTCGATAAAAGGAAAACATTAAATAATGAACGACTAAGCAAGAAAACGACTACGAAGTATAAGGAAATATAAAGTAGAAATGACAAACTTAATGGTCACCTATTTATACTGAGAAGAGAAAAGACATTTCGAACTCGTCACAATTAATCACGTTCTCGCCAAAAACGGAAGAAGATAAAAGGCCTCCCCGAAGGGACGCGTGGCGATTCATAATTGGAAAGAGAAAACGACTATCTATGATGCATAGCACTCTTTTCCTTACTTAAGATTTTTTCCCACAGGGTTTTTTCTTAGGTAAGGTTTTTAACGAGGCACCACTCATAGAAGATAACAGTCGTAAGAAATCGTTTACTTCTACGAGCTCCTACTATATATACGCTCGAAGAAGTGAGGGAGTACTGATGGGGGCTATTTCGCACCCCTTGTAATGTGCGGATCGACTGAAGTATAAAAGATTGGTTCGACCAAACAAGTCAGTTCGGGATCATCTTATCGACCCGACAGAATACGACTCTCTTCAACAAGCAGACTACAGTCCGGACTCAAGAAGGACAATTGGGCCGAGTCCTATTAGGATTATGTTTCCTTGTAATGCTAGGTTTAATATGATATAAATACCTAGTTAATCATTGTATTACACACACGGCAGAGACACTACTAAAGTCTGCATAACAGCATAATCCAAGATTATTCAATAAGAAAAGAGCTTTTTCCTCATATTCATATTATTTTACGTTGGTTGTCATGATTACTTGTTGTTCCCTCAAAATTGTTCTTCTTTGAGATTGATCCATCCTGAATAAAGTAACAGAGCCCTTTAAATCATATATATTGAGAATCCCCAATATCCCATATTCACTGATAAAATTAACCCGACGAAATACGGTTAAATCAACGATTTACGATTTATGGAGGAGTTAATGGTCCTATAAGTGAAGGTTCTCCGAATGGAATAATTTTTGACCAAAATCAACAAATTTCACTAATTTATGATTTATGGAGGAGATAATGTTCTTATAAGTGAATGTTCCCCGATCGGAATAATTTTTTACCAATCAACAAATTTCACTAATTTACTATTTACGGAGGAGTTAATGTTCCTATAAGTGAAGGTTTTCCGATTGCAATAATTTTTTATAAACATTAACAAATTTCACTAATCTATTATTTACGAAGGAGTTAATGTTCCTATAAGTGAAGGTTCTCTGATTGCTTAATTTTTTATAGAAATTAACAAATTTCACTAATTTATGATTTACGGAGGAGTTAATGTTCCTATTAGTGAAGGTTCTCCGATTGAAATAATATTTGACCAAAATCAACAAGTTTCACTAATTTACTATTTACGAGGGAGTTAATGTTCCTATAAGTGAAGGTTCTCCTTAGGAATAATTTTTGACCAAAATCAACAAATTTCACTAATTTACTATTTACGGAGGAGTTAATGTTCCTATAAGTGAAGGTTCTCCGATTATCACTTTCCTACAATTAACCCCTTATTCATAAAATATTTCAATTTTATCTTTGGGTATTATTTATAATATCTATTATATCTTATAAATTTTAAGTTTCAGTGCTAATTATTATATTTTATAAATTATAAAACTTATAATCATAATTGGGGCAATGGGTTAACTGTAATAAGGTGACAAACCTGAGGCACATTTTTGTAATATTCAATATGTGAGGGAAATTTTTATAATTGGACCTAACCTCAAAGGTATCCATAATTTACCCTTATACCAATTTCTATTTCTGATTTTAATGCTATTTAGCGATGGATTAGAATACGTTGCTAAATTTTTATAAATTAATTTTTTCTTATGTTTTAGTTAGCCACTAAATAAATTCGTCGCTAAATTAATATTTTTTAAAGGTTTTAGTTTAGCGACGGATTTTAATCCGCCACTAAAATTGCTTGGTGTTCTTTGTTTCCAAAATTTTTTTTTCTCTTATTGATTTAATTTCTTTTATTTTTGAATGGATTTAGCGACACATGTACTATTCAGTCGCTCAAATTTTGACGTGTCGAATTATTTATTTACCTCATTTCAAATTGTTACTTTTTGACCTTCTAAAATGGTTGCATTTCAAAATTGATTATTTATTGTGGTACATTAACAATATACGTCTTTTATTGTGTCATCATCAATTTTCATTATTATCAAAAACCATCAATTTATGTCTTATTTGAATAAAAAATTATTTTTTTTTTGGCTGAAAATCACCAATTTATTGTGGTAAAATATGACCAGAAAATTAATTTTAATGAAAAATATTATTTGTCAAGTGACACCCAAAAATAGAAAATTACATATCCAAAGGATTATAAAGCATATCTTGTACCTTGTGAAAAGGATTTTACTATATTTAATGGTTATTTGGGACTTTGATACCAAATTATATTTCGCCACATGGATTTGACTAAATTTATATTAAATGGATTAGGTCTAACTCACCTCAAAAGCCACCTTAAGAGTTAATAATTGTCCAAACTTTATAAGGTTTAGGGATGTCAAAGATGGCCAAGATCCATTGAGTGGCCCTTTACCAACCCGGCCCAACCCATATATTTTCTAATCTTAATGGGTTTATAAACTTTTTAATGGGTTTTTAATAAGTTCTTAAATGAGTCATTAATGGGTCTAGTGAAAAAACACATATTTATCTAAACTAGTTAACATTTAATTACTTACTCTTGACTCAATAATATTATTATTTTATTGGTCTCTTATGAAAATCTTAGTTACAATATTAAATTTTTAAATATATTTAAGTTTTAAATAAATATAAAATTATTAAATAGCTTTAAACAAATAGAAAAAATAATTTAAATAATAAAATATTAGTTTAATCTCATTTAGTTATAACTGAGTATTTGAGTAAGATTTACTTATAACTATGATCTACTTATTTTAATTTAGTAAAATACACATTATTGATATGCCTAAATCAGCTCACCTAGATCGAATCCGGACCCATTTACGAACGACCCGCTAACAACAAGACCCGTTTATGACCCATATAAAATGATCCGTTAATGACCCGACCCATTTTTATCCACCAGGACCCGACCCGACTTGCCCATTTGTCACCCTTAATTATAATGTAAACTTAACTATGCTTTCCAATCCATGTGGGACATTTTCTTAGATTTCACCATGTAAATTGGGCTAAGTCCACATTAAATGGCTTTGGTCTAACTCACCTCAAACCTAGCTCAAGAGTTGAGGATTGCCCAAGACCATATAACGTGAACTTGTTAATGATTTTCAATCTATGAGGAACATTTATCTCAACACTCCCCATTACCTGTGAACGGGTTAAATGTGTTGGTGAAGTAAACCCAATTCGTGATATATTAATGTCTAACCTTGCGAATTATGACGTGTAGGTAACAATCACACGAATAATTACACTTCATGCTTTGTTAATTGGAGGAATAATCCACTAACCTTGACGCACGAGCTTAAAACAACATGTTACTCTTGGATCGCATGAGTATAAAAATACTTCAAATAAAATTTTATGTTTTGAACTACGTTGTGACTTGATTCTCTTTACGAGATACATAGGCAGCTTGGAAGCTAATTCTAAGTTCAGTCATGTAACTAAAAAAAGATATATCTTGGAGACATTAACAAAGTCTTCATAATGTGCTTGATTGATGTATTGAAATGTTCAAATATTTCTTAGTGTTAAATTAAGAAGTGATCTTGAATTCGATTAAGTGATTAAGTTCAATTATGGAGGAATTTACTTTGAAACGAGAGCAAGGGGCAAAGTTAGATCAAAATGTGAATAATAATTGAATTTATTCATGTCGTAGAGTTCGATACAAAGCAAATAAAAAAAATGCAAGTTCCTATATCTAAATAGTTTTCCATTACGTGGCTCGATCTTCAAGTTATTGTTTCTTGCCTCCGAAGCGGTGCTCCAAACTTTCAAATTTGTGTCTCGTGTCTCTTCAACTTACGAACTTCTGCTCTTCCAGTTGAAGCTTCAAGCATTTTCAAGTTAAAACATCTCGCCTCCAAAATGTTGATTTGAACGTCCAATTTTTGCTTTATGTCTAATCAAGTCATGTCTCTTTGTTTCTAAAGCCTCTTCAAACTCTGATGTGCACATGAAGAATCGCCCAATCAGTTGATTGTACGTATCTGATTTAGCCGGATTTCGTCGGGTTAAAAAAGGTATTAGTGAATTTGTGTTATTGGGTGTCTCCAATATATATTTTGTTGGTCCCAAGTGGTCAGATGAGGTCTAGAGGGGGGGGGGGTGAATAGACCTCTGAAAATTTTTGAACTTAAAAACTTTTCAGTGTTCTGTCAGCAGACTAAGCTGATGAAGAACAGATGACTATGCTGATCGTGAACAAATCTTGAACAGCAGAGTGACCACTCTTCTTTCAGTTACTTAGCTGTTTTTCAGCAAAACAGTTTTTCAAAGAGTATACTTGCAGCGGATTGTTTTAAAGTGTTTTTCACAAGTAGACTAAGTTCTTAAAAGATTTTATCCCCAGTTTTACAAACTCCTTTTAAAAATCTTTTAGATAATTCAAAGTGTTTAAATATGCCAACTTTAAATATGCAAGAAAACTTGAATGCAAGATAACACAAAGAATTTTTTATAGTGGTTATATGGATAAAAATCCTTTAGTCTACTCTTCCAGATCACTCAGATTCTGGGTTATACTATAATCACAAAGATTACAATATTTCTCCACTTACACCTAGACAACAAATGTAAAGGCTATAAGCTCACAATAGGAATTCACAAAGAAAACCTATCCTCTAAAGTAGAATCACTCACAAAGATGGATTCTCACTTCGCACAACACTCAGCTATTACAAAATCACTCAGATAATATTTTTCTGATTTCTTCAACTGGGTTTCTGTCAACAGATGACTTCCACCAGACGAGTGAGCTGTTCGAGCTTTTGAGACTTAGAAAATTTCTGCTTCAAAATCGAAATCTCTGATTGTTGTTGTGTGTCTCTCTCTTCGAACTTTGCTCTATTTATACTCGGATTTGAATTTATGACCGTTGAAGCAAATCAAGTCTTCAAATCCATCCTTCAGCTCTTTTGAAACGGCTCCCTGCAGCAATCTGTACAGTGTACAGTACTTTTCTGTCCATCACAATTAATGCTGCATTAAATGCACTCTGCTGATACGAGGATATCTTCAATCATTTGCCATTACTACCCTTCTCTTCCAGCATTTATTACACCAAGTGCATTTATTACCGTTGAACTGATCTCATGATCTCTTCCACTCTGCTGATCGAAGCAACCCTTCTGATAGGTACTCTGCTGATCAAATACTGAACTAATCTGATTTGACTCGGCTGATGACCTACCCTTCTGTTCGCTGTTTCAGCAAGAGATCACTAGTCTTCTGGTCTTTGAACTCTTCTGATATCTTCTTTACTTGTTCAAAGATCCTTCTAAGGGAACTATGCTTTCCATACTTAGCTGATTATGATGTTTTGGAAATCATCAAAACCTTCCCTTAATTTCTGACTTCTTTTATCTTCATCTTCATCCAACAATTTCCCCCCCTTTTTGATGATGACAAAACTTCAGCTAAGTACCTGTACCTAAACTAAAGTTTTGATCCTCAAAAATTTCTGAGATAGAAATAGTCTGTTGGATTAAAACTTGCAATTTTATAGATATAGAACTGATTACATATTACAAGTTTGTTCAGATGAAATGTAAAGAAAAATTACAAGGAGATTCATAGGTAAATAAACATGACTAATCTCCTAGCTTGTCTTCTTTATCTTCTTCAGCAGGTTTGGAAGTTCCAGCTTCCAATTTCTGCTTCAACAGCTCTAACTTCTTCTTTTTAGTATCAGGATCAAGCTGTTCTTCAGATGAGTCCATAGCAGCAGCTATCTCCTTATCAGATTTAGCCTTTGCTTCAGCTTCAGTTTCTTCAGCAGCTTCACATTCTTCTTCTGTGGTCTTTTCATCTGTTGATCTGCTTGTGCCTTCATTTGCTGCATCATTCCTGTTTTCATCATCAGCAGATTCTTCTAACACTTCTGTTTCTTCAGCATCATCAGCATCATTTTCATCTTCCAATACAAAAGAAGTTCAAACTCTTTTCTGTCCAAATATCCTCTCTTCCCCCTTTTTGTCATCATCAACAGGGTTGATTTGATAGTTTGGTAAGATTGGAGTAATCAGAAGTGAATCACAGAGAAGCTTGATGTTCTCTTCCATAGCAGTTATTTGAGCTTGTTGTTTGAGTTGATTGGCCTTAACAGTTTTGACTTCCTTGAGTAAATCTTCTCCTTGATCACCTAATTGAATTTGAGTTCCCAAAATCCAATTTGATGAAGCAGTGAAGTCTTTCATCATATTTCCCATGACTTCATCTTCTGCTTGGAGGGCCGTTTCAACTGTTTGTTCAATCTGTCTCCAACCTTCAGTAGTGCTCTGAGTCCGTCTTCTAAGTATATCCATATCTTGACAGATGGATTTTACATTCTGAGCAGTGTCTTCTATCAGATCGGTTGGGACAGCAGCAGCTTTCTGATTTGGTTGTTTGACAGCAGCTAACACTTCTGCAGCTAATTCTTCCTTCATATCCTTCAAAGATTTGATGATCAATTGTTGGATGGAGTCCAACAGATTTGTCTGAGCACCTTGAGAAGTTGAAGGCATATTTGTTGTTGCAGGAAGTATTTCTTTGATAGGTTGCTCCGTAGGTTGAATTATTACATCAAGGGACTGATCTGCTGGACTACCAGCATGGCTTGGAGTGCTTTCCTTCTCCTTAGCTTGATCATCTCCTTCAGCAGCAACTTCTTTGTCCTTGATCTGATCTGCTAGAATTGCTTCTTCTTTCTTGGAATCATCAGCAGCATCAGACTTATCACCCTGTGCTTTGTTCTGATCAGATGGGTCTGATGTACCCTCTTTTTGCTCTGGTTGATCAGAAGACTCTGCTTTTTCTTTATCAGCAGGGGATATAATCTTCTTGACAGTCTCAACTGTCTTCATCAATCCTTCATTGTCCACAGCTGACCTGTTGGAAATCCAAGTAAAATTATCAAGAGGAATAAAAGTGGATGAAGGTTCCTCAGGCAGCTCCTCATAAGGTTTGATATTTGGTCCGTAAACAATGTGTTTGATGTTTGGAAGAGGGACCAAAGAGCTTGGTTGTCCCCTTAACTTCCTTGATTTCTTTGCCCAAAGCTCCATTGCTTGAGCAATAGCCAACTTTATGGATCTTTCCTTGAGGTCTTCTGATTCATCATAATCCTCAGGAACAGATTCAAGGATCTTCTTTGCTTCGGCCTTGACTGTGTGACTTATCCTTAGCCTCAACCTGTCCAGAAAGAATTCTGAATCAAGTGCTTGAATTAAAGATCCAGTTTCTAGCCACTTCAATACCCAGGCTTCTGCAGCAGTGAAGCCTTTCCACTTGGCCATTTCAGCAGGGCTCTTGGTCAGTCTGAATTCTCTCCATCTGTTGTATTTGATCTTTTCAGTATGGAAGAGTGTCAGACGGTTGATCCTTTCATTTTCAGCATCTAGCCTCTTGAGAAATTCTTCAAAGATAGCAGGGTCATCCCTGACAATCTCTAAAGCTAATCTGATTTCCTCTCTTCTCTTTGGCTTTATCTTTGGTGCAGGCATAGCTGGTATTGGTTTGTTTGGATCCCTCTGTTCACCAATACTTAGCCCACCAGTATGCTGAATTCCATGAGCATCCTTGATGCTTGCTTCAATAACAGCAGCCAGTTCTGCTGCCTCAACAGCATCTCTCTGCTCTTGAGTCATCTTGCTGGCCTCTTCTTCCAGCCTTTTTAACTCTAGGCTTTTCAGCCTATCTTCTTCTGCCTTTTCTGCAGCTATCCTTTGCTTTTCAGCATCATCTTGTCTTTTCTTTTCTGCAGCAGTCAGGTAAGTTGCAATTTTCCCAGTCCTTTTTCTCCTTGATTCAGGACTTTCAACTGCTTGAAGAGGGGTTGCAGCAACGGGAGTAGGGTGCAACAGGAGTGTACTTCCTTCAACATTTGTACTCGTCTGCTGTGATTCTTTAATTTCAGCAGATAGTGCAGCTGATGAGTCTTCTGTTGACACTCCAACTTTAGAAACAACTTCAGCTTCAGCAGCAGTAACTTCAGTAGCTTTGACAGCAGGTTCTTCAATGATTAAAGGCCTTTCTGCTTCTGCTGTTGTTTCTCTAACAGTTGCAACAGGCTCTTCAGAGAAGGTGATATTTCTCTTAGCCTTTGACTTTTTAATCCTTTTGGCAGGGGGGTTGGCAGTAGGAGGTCCCCTTGCCTCACTTCTTTTTCTCAACCTTTTTAACCTCTGAAGAGGAATTCCTTCCTCAGACTCTGTTCTTTCAGGAGAAGAACCTGTCTCCATCTGTTCAATCTCCTTTGTAAAATCTTCAATCTCCTTTTCTGAAACTTCATCCTCAGGAAGTGCTGAAACAGCCACAACAGCAGACTGTGCTGTTGGCTCAGCAGGTTGACTAGTCTGACCCTCCTTCTTGCTCTTCTTAGAAGGGGTCTTTTTGGATTTTCCTGTGGCCTTTCTTTTTGGTTGAGTCACCAATTGTTTTACTGGTTCATACAGTTTAAACTCCTTGCTTGCATGAGTAATCTTTCCACCACCCATAGGGCATTGCAAGGATGCAAACAGATTACTGAGTAGGATGGCATGAGAGAGCCTTTTATCACTCAGTAGCTCATAAACGTGAGCAGCCCAGTTAACTTTCAGACCGTAGTAGATACACACCATTGTGTAGTACCTTCTCCTGGGTAACCCATCTAGTGAGCTTGTATAGCTTTCCAGTACTTTCGCAATGATGTCTGCGAACCTTTGATACTCATCCTTTAACTGAGTTTTCATTAGGGTTCAAGTCATCTTTTCTCCCTTCTTCGCACAAATTGCCCAAAATTCATCCTCCTTTTCTGACCCTAAGCTGGTCACATCTCCTCCCTTATCTGATAGCTTGTAAAGTTCACTAAGAACAGCAGCAGAGATAGCAATTTCATTACCCCCGATGACAGCAGTCATCACAGTTTCTTCATCGTTGAATTCTCTGGTCGTATAGAAGTGATAAACGTCTTCTAAGTAGACCCTTTCTTCATGAGCTTCCAGGACAGGAACAAGTGATGCCTCTTGGATTTTCTTCAGAAGAGAGCGCATCAGATCAGTACCCGAAAAGTCAAACTTGCTGTAGTTTAGGTATCTTCCATCAATAATCTTATCCATCTCTGAGATTAGTGAGCAGGAATCTGCAAAAACAATATACTTTCGAAGCAGGAGAGTTTGAGAGTTAGAGAGTTTGAGAGTATTTGAGTGCGTAAGACGACTGCACTGTTTTAGATCGGACTTTATACGTTTCTATATTTTGGATTATCGTGATTAATCTGAAACGTTGATCTAATCTGACAGTTTATTAATCGTGTGGATGGGAGTTGCGGATTTCAATTTTATTATTTTAATGTCAGATGGGCGGGAAACTCTATCGACACTAATATGTTACTTATAAAAGTGCGTTTCTTAAGATACGATTTATGACCATGCTTATATAAGATATCAGATGAGTAGAGTCTAACTTATCTGACAGACGAGTGATCTGTTATCTGATATTACTAGAGAATGCCAATAGCTAGTAATCTTCCTCTGCTGTTTGTCAATCCAGCAAGATAAAGTAATCTTCAGTCTTCAAGAATTAAGAACAGATCTTCAGATAATATAACTTCCACTAACTGACATTAACAAATTTCATCTTTAGAACAGAAGTACCGCTAGTCTTACACGTTCCCCCTGTCTTTAAGAATCCATAAGCTAACTAGTCTGTGGAAAGTTAATCATTGAATAGAATAACGGATAACTAAGCTGTTGAACTCCAGTCTTCTGATGAGTTCCCCCTCAGCTTATGCATCCAAATTGAGTAGTCCTAGCTCAGCTCTTAGAGTTGAGAACCTTACTTCACTTAAAGGTTTAGTGAAAATATCAGCAATTTGATTGTCAGTATGAACATACTCTATCATAACATTGCCTTTTTCCACATGATCTCTAATGAAGTGATGCTTGATCTCTATATGTTTAGTCCTTGAATGACTTGTAGTGTTCTGAGTAAGTGAAATTGCACTTGTATTGTCACAGTAGATTGGAATTCCACTGATCTTGATGTTGTAGTCTTCTAGTTGATGCTTCAACCAAAGTATCTGTGCACAGCAAGCTCCAACAGCTATATATTCAGCTTCAGCAGTAGATATAGAAATTGAAGTTTGTTTCTTACTCATCCATGAGATCAGACGACTACCTAAGAACTGACAAGCACCTGTTGTGCTCTTTCTGTCAATCTTGCAGCCAGCAAGGTCTGAATCTGAATAACCAATAAGCTCAAATCCAGATTCTCTAGGATACCACAATCCCAATTCTTGAGTGCCTTTAACATATTTCAGTATCCTCTTGGCAGCTAAGAGATGAGATTCCTTGGGGTTTGATTGAAATCTTGCACAGACTCCAACTGAGTACATTATGTCAGGTCTGCTTGCTGTTAGATATAACAGTGACCCTATAATGCCTCTATATTTGGTTATGTCCACTGATTTGCCATCTTCATCTTTATCCAAACGAAGACTTGTAGACATAGGAATAGTAGCAGTAGAGCTAGTTTCCATACCAAACTTCTTGAACAGATCTCTTGTGTATTTAGCTTGATTTATAAAGATTCCATCAGGCAGCTGTTTGACTTGTAAACCAAGAAAATAATTAAGTTCACCCATCATGCTCATTTCAAACTTATTCTGCATCAGCTTGGAGAACTTATCACACATCTGTTGGTTAGTTGAACCAAAAATAATATCGTCCACATATATTTGCACAATTAATATATGATTCTCCCATTCAATTGTGAACAAGGTTTTATCTACCTTACCTTTATGAAATCCTTTAATTAAAAGAAAATCAGATAGGGTATCATACCATGCTCTTGGAGCCTGTTTCAGTCCATAGAGTGCTTTCTTCAGACGATATACTTTGTCCTCTTCTTGATAGACTTCAAATCCAGGAGGTTGTTCAACATACACTTCTTCTTCCAGTTCTCCATTGAGAAAAGCAGACTTCACATCCATCTGATAGACAGTGAAGTTCTTGTAAGCAGCATAGCCTAGAAACAGTCTGATTGCTTCAAGTCTTGCTACTGGTGCAAAAGTTTCATCAAAGTCAATTCCTTCTTCTTGACAATAACCCTTGGCTACTAGTCTTGCTTTGTTTCTGGTAACAATACCATCTTCATTCATCTTATTTCTGAAAACCCACTTAGTGCCAATTACTCTTTGATGACTTGGTCTAGGAACTAAGTACCAGACTTCATTCCTTTCAAATTGATTTAACTCTTCTTGCATAGCTTCTATCCAGAAGGAATCATTTAGAGCTTCTTCAATTTGCTTAGGCTCTATTTGAGATAGAAAAGTGACAAACATAGCATCTTGTGCAGCAGCTCTTCTTGTTTTCACTCTATCTAATGGATCACCAATCACCAACTCTGGTGGATGATTTCTGAGCCATCTGAGATCAGGTTGCAGGTCTGAATGTTGTCTTCTGTTTTGGTCTTGCAACACTACTGTTGGAGTTGCAGTAGTAGTCTGTTGAACATTTGCAGTCTGTT
Organism: Penstemon barbatus; assembly: GCA_003313485.2. Classification (NCBI taxonomy): domain Eukaryota; kingdom Viridiplantae; phylum Streptophyta; class Magnoliopsida; order Lamiales; family Plantaginaceae; genus Penstemon; species Penstemon barbatus. The sequence goes on from CM064882.1 coordinate 11,737,680, forward strand.
GAACAGTCTCTGGTCTGTCAGATGTTTGCAACTCGTCTGTTAGACAATCAGCACTGTGATTTTGAACAGCACTTGAGTTATCAGCTGAATTTAAATTAGGTAGTATGATGGGAACATATTCTTCTTTTCTTCCAATGTCTAACTTCTGTAAATCATTAGACAGATCTTGGTTAACACTTTGATTCTTTTCAGAAGATTGACTTGGCTCATCAAATACTACATGGATAGATTCTTCTATTAGTAATGTTCTTTTATTGAAAACTCTATAGGCTTTACTAACAGTAGAGTATCCTACAAAAACAGCTTCATCAGCCTTTTCTGCAAATGCAGTAAGGTGATTTTTCCCATTATTCAATACAAAACATTTACAACCAAAAATCTTAAAGTAATGAATGTTTGGTTTCCTGTTGTTCCAAACTTCATATGGAGTCTTGTTCTGATTCTTGTTGATCACACATCTGTTCTGGGTAAAGTATGCTGTATTTGTTGCTTCTGCCCAAAATCTTTGAGGCAGTTTAGCTTCAGCTATCATGGTTCTGACAGCTTCCTTTAGTGTTATGTTTCTCCTTTCAGCAACACCATTTTGTTGAGGGGTTCTGGCAGCAGAGTACTCATGATGTATTCCTTTGATGTTACAATACTCTTCAACAGTAGAGTTTGTAAACTCTGTCCCTCTATCTGATCTGATCTTCAAGATTTTGATACTCTTCTCATTCTGGATCAGTTCCATCAGATTTGTAAGATGTTCCTTGGTTTCACTTTTCTTCTTCATGAAAATCACCCAAGTATATCTTGAATAATCATCCACAACAGCTAGGCAGTATTTCTTTCCACCATTGCTGACTGGATCAATGGGTCCAAATAAGTCCATATGTAGCAGCTCCAAGATTCTTTCAGAAGATTGGTGCTTCTTGCTTTTGAACGATGACTTGATTTGTTTACCCTTCTGACAGGCGTCACAGAGCTTGTCTTTCCTCATGACTGTTTTTGGAATCCCTTCTACCAAATCATTCTTGATTAATCTGTTGATGGTCTTGAAGTTTAAATGATTCATCCTCTTGTGCCATAGCCAACTAACTTCACTTGGTGCAGATGCAACCAAACAAACATTTGAATTCTTGTCAGCAGAATCCCAGTCGACTATGTAGACATTTCCTTGTCGTCTTCCAGATAAAATTACCTTCTTTGTACCAATCTGTTCAACAAAACACTTATCTGTTGAGAAGATGACTGAATATCCTTTGTCACAAAATTGACTTATGCTCAGCAGATTATATTTGAGGCCTTTGACATATGAGACGTCAGATATCTCTATGTTCCCTCTGATCAACCTTCCTTTAGCTTTAATCTTGCCTTCTTTGCTGTCCCCAAAAGTAACCTTTGGACCATCCACAGCAACTGCATCAGTCAGCTCATGTATGCTTCCACACATGTGTCTTGAACATCCACTGTCCAAGTACCATATCTTCTCTACTTTACTCCTACTCCTAATCCTAACCTACAAAACAAAAATAAAATTGTTTTAGGTACCCTTATTGAGAGGGTCCTGAAGGATTAGTTCCACCTTTGACAACCCAAGATGTTGAAGTCTTAGGCTTCTTAGGTTTCTGAGTTTTGACAGGAGCATGAACAGCTTTATTTTCATCATAATTAGCAGATAAGTCATGTTGATGATCAGTATGATAAGAATAGTGTTCATAAGCAGGGTAAGGTGCATGATAAGCAGGGTATGCATGCATTGGATGAGCAGGATAAGGTGCATAGTAACTAGGAAATTGAGGTGTATGATACATAGGATGATATGCAGCAGGTTGCACATAATATGACTCATTTCCATACCAAGCATTTTGATTTTTCTTGTTCTTATCCTTCTTTGGTTTACTTACAGCTTGCTCATTAACAGACGACTTAGTTCTCTCACTAGTCTGATTAGTCTTAACCTTGTCAGAAGACTTCCTAGGACTCTTCTGTTTGGGTTTACTAGTCTGTTTTCCTACACTAGGCTCTTTGCTCTTTTTAGCCTTAGGAGATTTCTTCTCCTTTACCACTTTCTCAGATGAGGTAGGTTTAGAAGTTTGAACATACAGAATGACCTTACTATTGTCAGCAGAAATGAATTTTTCAGTATGATTCAATTCTATTTTATCCTTTTCTAAAGGTGTCTCCTGTTTACTAGATATAGGCATGGATGTAACAGTTGACTTATCATGAGACTCGATAATTTTCTCAAGTTCCATGATTTTTCCTTTATAGACCTCACATTCAGCTTTCAGAGATTCATGCTCTTGCTCAAGCTGTTTATACTCGACTGATTCTTTAGGCTTTTCAGCTTTAAGTTTCAGTGAGTTATTTTGCTCTTTTAGCAAGCTCATCTCTTCCTTAAGCTTAACAAATTCTCCAGCAATAGTAGTATTATTTAACATCATTTGCTCTAGAGAATCAAATAGTTCATTATTTTGAGGAGTTACCTCATCCTCGGAGTCATCAGATTCCTTAGCCATCAGGCAAAGGAGAGCATGTTTCTCTTCATCAGAAGATTCTTCATCAGACGTGTCTGAATCTGAATTAGATGAGTAGACAGTAGCAAGCTTTTCTGCTTCAGCTACCATTGCTTTCCCTTTTTGATGCTTTCTTTCCTTTCTGATTCTCTTCTCTTCCTCAGTGTATTTCTCTTCTTTTGGATAAGGACAGTCTCTGATGAAATGTCCCAATTTCCTGCAGTTATAACACATTAGTTTTGCTTTATAATCATCTTTTTCTTGAGAAGAAGAGTTGGGTTTAGAAGTAGAAGTAGCATGATTGTATTTGTTTTTCATCTTTCTCTTATAGAACTTCTTGAAGTTGTTCATCAATAGTGCTACATCTCCAGCAGTGTACTCCTTCTTGTTGAGTAATGATGCTTCATCAGATGAGTCCACATCTTGACTTCTATGTGCTGGTCTCCTGGTGTTTTCAGCAGCAACAAGTGCAGCTGTGGGTCCTGAAGTTGAGGTTTCTTCAATACACATCCTAGGCAGTTTATACTCATAAGCCTTGAGTACAGAAAACAGCTCTGTAAGAGAGATCTTCCCCAGATCCCTTGATTCTTCCATTGCTGTCACCTTCATGTTGAACTTAGGAGGTAAGGCCTTCAGTACTCTGATGGTTATCTCCTTGTCTGTGAAGGTTTTTCCAAGCTTCAATACTTCATTTAATATTCTTGTAAACCTTGTGTCCATCTGATCAATGGTTTCAGAGGATTTCATCTTGAAGTTATCCAGCTTTTCTAGAGCAACACTCAACTGATGCTCTTTTATGGCGTCGTTCCCTTCGCTCATATCTCTGACTTTGTCCCACATCTCTTTTGCAGATTTGCAATGTTTGATCTTGTCAAATCGATCATTGTCCAGGGCTTTAGTCATGATAAATCTTCCAATCTTGTCCAGATTGAACAGCTTGATTTCTTCAGCTGTCATTTCATTCAAATCTTTCTCCACCACGGTATCAACTTCATTGATCTTTATTGTCTCGGTGAATTTGAATGGACCTTTTGTAATGCAAGTGAACATGTTGTCATTGTAGGCAGCGAGGAAAATCTCCATCCTGATTTTCCAGTCTTCGAAGGACATACCAGCAATGTGGGGAACATGGTTTATGCATTCCATTTTCAAAAAGTTTTGATTTTTCAAAAAGATGCTCTTTTGAAAAAGTTTTGAAAACCTTTGAAAAACACTTGGATCAAGCTCGTTGATCAGGCAGCTGATTCAAATGAACCACCTGCTCTGATACCACTTGTTGGTCCCAAGTGGTCAGATGAGGTCTAGAGGGGGGGGGGGGGAGGGGGGTGAATAGACCTCTGAAAATTTTTGAACTTAAAAACTTTTCAGTGTTCTGTCAGCAGACTAAGCTGATGAAGAACAGATGACTATGCTGATCGTGAACAAATCTTGAACATCAGAGTGACCACTCTTCTTTCAGTTACTTAGCTGTTTTTCAGCAAAACAGTTTTTCAAAGAGTATACTTGCAGCGGATTGTTTTAAAGTGTTTTTCACAAGTAGACTAAGTTCTTAAAAGATTGTATCCCCAGTTTTACAAACTCCTTTTAAAAATCTTTTAGATAATTCAAAGTGTTTAAATATGCCAACTTTAAATATGCAAGAAAACTTGAATGCAAGATAACACAAAGAATTTTTTATAGTGGTTATATGGATAAAAATCCTTTAGTCCACTCTTCCAGATCACTCAGATTCTGGGTTATACTATAATCACAAAGATTACAATATTTCTCCACTTACACCTAGACAACAAATGTAAATGCTATAAGCTCACAATAGGAATTCACAAAGAAAACATATCCTCTAAAGTAGAATCACTCACAAAGATGGATTCTCACTTCGCACAACACTCAGCTATTACAAAATCACTCAGATAATGTTTTTCTGATTTCTTCAACTGGGTTTCTGTCAACAGATGACTTCCACCAGACGAGTGAGCTGTTCGAGCTTTTGAGACTTAGAAATTTTCTGCTTCAAAATCGAAATCTCTGATTGTTGTTGTGTGTCTCTCTCTTCGAACTTTGCTCTATTTATACTCGGATTTGAATTTATGACCGTTGAAGCAAATCAAGTCTTCAAATCCATCCTTCAGCTCTTTTGAAACGGCTCCCTGCAGCAATCCGTACAGTGTACAGTACTTTTCTGTACATCACATTTAATGCTGCATTAAATGCACTCTGCTGATACGAGGATATCTTCAATCATTTGCCATTACTACCCTTCTCTTCCAGCATTTATTACACCAAGTGCATTTATTACCGTTGAACTGATCTCATGATCTCTTCCACTCTGCTGATCGAAGAACCCCTTCTGATAGGTACTCTGCTGATCAAATACTGAACTAATCTGATTTGACTCGGCTGATGACCTACCCTTCTGTTCGCTGTTTCAGCAAGAGATCACTAGTCTTCTGGTCTTTGAACTCTTCTGATATCTTCTTTACTTGTTCAAAGATCCTTCTAAGGGAACTAAGCTTTCCATACTTAGCTGATTATGATGTTTTGGAAATCATCAAAACCTTCCCTTAATTTCTGACTTCTTTTATCTTCATCTTCATCCAACATATTTTATAGGGCTTTGTTACTTTATTCCGGATGGATCAATCACAAAGAAAAGAAATATTGATAAAGCAAGAAGTAAATTACATAAACCAAAGCAAAGAACACCAATCTGGAGAGAAGAATCTTTTCTTTATTGAATAATAATGAGTTATGCTGTAGTAAGCAGCATTCAATGGCGTATTTTTCTTATGATTCAGAGTTTTCGGAGTCCTTTCATACAATCATTAACTAGGTATTTATATCATGCTAAACCTAGTGTTACAAGGAAACATAGTCCTAATAGGACTCGGCCCAAATACCCTTCTTGGGTCCGGAATATAATCTCCTAGTCGAAGAGAGTTGTACTTGGCCGGGTCGCTAGATGATCCCGAGTTGTCTGATTTGGTCGAATCGATCTTGTGTTCTTTAGTCGATCCGTTTAGTTGGGTGCGAAATAGCCCCCATCAGTACTCCCTCACTTCTTCGAGCGTATAGATAATAGAAGCTCGTAGAAGTAGATAAATCTTCACGACTGTTTGTTTTCTATGAATGGAGCCTCGTTAAAAACCTTCCTTAAGAAAAAACCCTGTGGGAAAAAATCTTAAGGAAGGAAAAGAGTGCTACATATAATAGACAGTCGTTTTCTCTGTCCGATTATGAATCACCACGCGTCTATTCCGGAGGCTTTTCATATCCTTCCATTTTTTGCGGGAATTTGATTAATTTTGATGAGTTCGAAACGTCTTTTCTCATCTTAGTATAAATAAGTGACTCTTGAGTTCGTCATTTTCCCTTTATACTTGCTCACAGTTCATAGTCATTTTCTTGCTTAGTCGTTCGTCGTATAAAGTTTTTCCTTCTATCGACCTATATCCTTCGAGAGTCTGAAAGTATGTCTTCTTTAAGAAAAACTTCTTCTTCCTCAAGGGAGAATGTTGCTCCTAACAACGAGGAGGAGTTGCACTCTAATTATTTGGGCGGACAGTCCGTAATTTCTGAATTAGTTGTTCCTACAGAAGACACTTTTAAGGTACAGATTCTTTCTGACACGGAGGTTGCTGCCCGAGCCAAAAAGGGTAAAGGCACTGCTCCTCAGATTTCTGAACCGATCGAAGATCTTGCTTGCGCATATACAGCGGATACTTTTCCAGAGGTTGTGAACAATTATGCAAAATATTTCCCGGAGGGTTCCTAGTTAATTCTTCCTTCCCCTTCTGATAGGGTAACTTCTCCACCGGAAGGATGTCGCGCCTTTTATACGGCTCATTTTAATAGCGGCCTTCGTCTTCCGTTGTCCCCCCTTTTTCTTGACATCTTAAGAATATTTAGTGTGTCCTTGACACAAATAGTTCCAAATTATGTGGCTTTCCTGGTTTGCTTTTCCGTTCTGATGATCGCGAAAGGATTTAAACCTTCTTTCCGTAATTTTACACAACTTTTCCGGCTCAACATTTCCAGTTCATCCAATCGTGGATATTTCTTTGCTTAGTCAGAGGCCTAGCCGAACTATTTTTGATGCCCCTGTTTCTAGCAATCCTTTTTGGAAATCTCATTTTTTCTTTGTTCGCCCCCCACCTTATCTTCGTTCGGCGAATGGTTCGACTATTCCCTTCTCGTGGGATCATGATTTCAAATGGTTATATGGAGGTCGCTTGCCGACGGGTGAATTCATTCCTGACGATGCTCAGTTTATTACTGAAATCCCCGGAATGCACGCAAATAAATACCAGAGTGCTCTTCTGGTCGGGGAAGCTTTCCTTCGTAAGGCGGGATTGAGCGTCCATACTTTTCCAATCAGTTTATCATCGGAACCACTGGGTAAGCATTTCTCTTTATATTAGTGTTACGATAATATTTTCTTATATGGAGAAACTAACTTTAAATTTGTTTCTTGTTCAGCTCAAATGGTAGAAAATTCTCGACATTCTTCAAAGGGAAAGATGGTTTTATCCAAATCCTCTAAGTCTAAAGAGAACAACCCGATTGAGCAGAGGGCTTCTCGAAAGAGAAAACTGGAGTTGGGCCATGATTCCGAGGAGAATGGAGAGGAGTCTCCGAATTCTTCTCATGAGTCCCCTATTCGTCAGGGCACGGGATCTGGTTATCCTCCTCTTCATTTTAGAACATCTTTGGGTATTCGAGGATGTCGCAGCTGGTCGATGCCTCATCCTGCTAATAATCCAGTCGATAGAAAAAGGAGTTATTATGGACGCTCTGGTGACGACCTTTCTTTACTCGGAGATAAACATCCAAAATCTACTCTGGTTGAAATGATCGAGGATCATTTAGAGGGAAAAAGGGCCGCTGGTTATTCCGAGAAGGATTCTCTTATTCACGATGATAGTGAGAACGCAGTTGACAAGGCAACCCGTGTTCTTTTGTCTGGTGTTTTTACTCGCGATCTGAATAAACTTCTTCATAAGGATCCTCTGGAAAAATTCCAGCGAGCTTCTCTTTATGCTGAAAAAGTGATATCTTTTTCCTTTGATCATAGTAACAGATAATTTTAAGGGACTTCCTTAATTTACTAATCCATCTCTTTTTCTTGCCCTTTTTATTCTTCCAGACTAAAACTTGTCTTGCGTCATACGCCTACGAAAATGCACTTTGGAAACAACAGTGTGAGTTCCTGGAAGAGAAGTATAAAGCTTTACTTCATAAATCCACTGGTTCAGAGGTTGGTCCCTCAACATCTTCTTCCGTTCCTGTCGTAGAGTCTCGTGCTACCGGGACTGAGGATCAAGAGATCATAAATAGGGTGATGGAGGTTTCTCATGCTCAAGAGCAGGCCAATCAAATGGCTATAAAGTTAGAGGAATTCCAGTTACAGAGCACGGCTCGGATTAGTGAGCTAGAATCTCAAGTGTCAAGTCTTCGATCTTCACTAGAGGAATACGAAGAGAACGTCCCTCTCAGTGGACTTAAAGATCTATATGGTAGGAACCCTGATGAAAGAGTTATCTGCGAATTCCTTAACTCTCATGTCCATACGGCGTTGGTATATCGGATGGTCGGTCCTCTTTTGGAGAGTACTTCAAGAAGGCGGTTCATCAGCTGGTCGCTTTAAAGATGATTGACGATCGTCGAAAGGAGTATTTTAAGGCGGCGCATATTCGGTTGAATCGTTATGGTGAAATTTATTTTTCTTCCGAGATTCCAGATGTCGTATATCGAGGTTTTCCTTTGGATCACCTCGTTGAAGAATTTGGAAAACCATTGCCTATTCCTCCTTCTGATGTCAACGATCAGCTCGATAATACTTTGATCGATCCAGAAGACGAAGAAGAAGAGGAAGACGATATTGACATGACCGAGGACGTCGGTAGCGAACAGAGAATTCCGGATAGCGACCAGGCTTCTTAAAATAGTGAGTTCTTGAAATAATTTTTATAATTATTTACCCGTAGGTCTAATTGTAATTTTACCTTTTCATTCCTTTGTAGGCTAAACGTTTCGTATTCTGTCAGTCGTGTCTTTTCGTATTCGCCGTAATAATTCAGACAAGTCATTTAATTTGCCGTAATCATTATGCATGTGTCTTTTCAAATTCTAGCGTTTGCTCCAAGGCCAGTTTTTCTATTTCGCGCCCTTCCTTTAGGTCTGTGGCGTCTTTTCAAGTAGTATAAATACTAAAGGTAAAAACTTGTCTTGTTTTTTACTGCTATACTCCCCTCTTTGGATAGAATACTCTTTCTTTGGCTAGTCGATAAACTCTCTCGATATTAGTTTGGACTTTTCCGTAGTCCGATCATGAGTAACCTTTTTGGTAATACATCGAAGCGACCTTCCCGTGAGGGCGCTCGGGATAACAGACCGAAAAAATCTCGAAGAGACGGCCCTTCGATGGAGCCTCCTCGTTCATCCTTGATTAGCAATTCGACGACCGATAATCCTGTTATCCCTTCCCAACCTTTACCAAAAGTTAATTCGTCGCTTGTTCAGCCAAACTTTCCTTCTTCCACAGAGATAGGTAATAGGCCTTCGCCTGGTCGAATAGCTTTCGGAGATTCATCTAACGTGGAGCAGGTTTACGATATACCTGTTTCCTCAGGTTTTTCTTCTTACGAGTATGGAGGGGATTTTGTTAGTTCTCTCTCTTTTTCTACTTCTACTGCCCTGATTGCCAGCGAAAAGCAAGTTGGTGATGGGTTTTCTGTTAATCTTTCCACAACACAATCTATTTTGCAAGATTGTCCTGAATATTTGTTTCATGATACTACTGTAACGACTACTTCTTTCGAATCTGGAGGACATTCTGAGGGTCGGTTTGGGTCGAGGTCTGGTCGTCGGACTGTTATTTTCGCTTCGGGCAAGGAGACCTCTGTTAGCCCCAACGAGAGAGACTCTCCTCGTCTGTTAGATGATCGTTGTATTTTTGAGCAGGTCAAAGACATTATGTTGTCGGAGACTCCGCGCCTGGATGGTATCCCTTCTAACAGTGAACTGCCTGGCTCAATTGAGCCTGATGCTTTGTCCTGGGACCTGGGTTTGAGCACCATTTTGCCTGGCGAGCTGAAGAAGCTTGAGGGTGCCTCCAACGTACGCCTTGTTCAGTCGCTGGTGAAGATATGTGAACAGGTGGAAGAATCTTTTCACTACTTTATTTGTTTTAATTTTTGACTTCCTTCTTACATAAGGATTGTTTTCTTTTTCCAGGCTAAGTACTTTGCACTCCAGCTGGGTGTGCAAAACGATGATTTGTGGAAAAATAGAAGTGCTTTTCAACGTCAGTTGGAGTCAGAGAAAGCTAAAGCTGCTGGGCTGACGTTGCAACTTCAGCTTGCCAAAGATGATCTCCAAAGATTGGAGGCTGATAAAGTTGTCCTTGAAAAAGAGAAACATGATTTAGTTCAGGCTGCTGCCCTTGCAGAGGAGTCTCAACGGCGGTCCTATGAGGAAGGATATGACGCTGGTTATCTAAAGCGTCAAGAGGAGTTGATGGCATTTGCTGGCAACTTGACTCCTCGGAGGGCTGTTTCTAGTAGTCGACCTGCTGACCATTCTTCTCAGTGATCTTTGTTCGACCTGACAAGCCTTGGGCTGTTTCTTTTTTTTTTTTTTTTTTTCTTGCCCAACTTTTGTGCATTTGTTCGGGCTGAAGTTTTTGTAATGGGAGAAGCTCTAATTTGGAAATTATGATCTTTTTGTAGGCAGATTCTTGCCTTGATCAATTTTCTTCTGTAGATATACTTTATTATGTTCGTTCTTCCCTTTGTGCATAAATATAATCATCATGAAATAATCAGTATAGATTAGCATGCTTATCTGAAATTGATCTTTTCGAAGAATTTTCAGGATAGAGAAAAGGTATCTTGTCCTTGCTTAGTCACTGTTTGAGTAACTGAATTGTATAATGTTTGCTTCTGCAAATCAAGTATTTTGTTGATCAAACCCAGTATACTCCTCTGGATTGTATGCACCAACATGTTTTACGTCAAAATTTAGACAATAGGTCGTTTGTATCGACAATAGTTGTTAAGGAACGCTCATCATCTTGGTCGATATTCAATCCATGCCCTGTACTTTTGTCTTTTTGTGATTTAAATCTTAAATAAGGAGGCCATTGTCTCTTTCGCTGAACTCCGTTGTTCCTTACATCAGACTGAGGAAAAAATATCCCACAAAGCATCTTCCAAACCTTTATGTTTCCCAGCATTAATTTTGAACTATATGTTCCTCAATTGGTGTATCATTACATCATTTCTTTGATATGGGAGGAATTGGAAAATGTAGAATTTCTTGGCGGATCTGTTCTGTTCAGACCTCCTTCAGCAATTCTTTGGTATGTTAGGCAGTTACCTCTTTGCCGTTTTGAATAAGGAGGACTATTCTCCTGATTTCCATGTGAGATATCTTGAATTGTGAAGGAGTTCCTATATAGCTTAGTCAGTGGTCACCCATATGATGTATGAGGCAGTGACGTCCCTCGTATGGCGAAGGGTTCGCTCTTTTATCTTTTATCGAGCAACTGTCCTTTTTACTGCGATTTTAAAACTTGTATGACTTCGTTTGTGGATTCTAGGTTTTCAAGCCATCGACCATTAAGTATGATCGTGCCGGTATGTCCGCTCCAAAGCTTTTTTAGGTATGATTGTTTCGATCTACGACCTCTTTTGTTATCGACTAGTTGAGGCGATTATATAGTGCCGTTCCAACTTTCTTGCATTAATTACGGGGAGTCAAAAGGTCGCACTTATGACCGTTGATCAAATACTTTTTCAGCCGTTGGATTGCTATGGCCTATCCCTATAAATAGGGCGGTGGTTTGCATTCTTCCTTTGCAATTTCCCAAAGAGAATGGAGATCTCAACTTCTTTACATTTTATTCTGCCTTCAGATCCCATAATATTCAAAAAGTCACATTATCGTGATTCATATTGTAATAGCTCGATGTTCTTCTACCTTGTACTGATGGGTCCCATGTCAGCCCTTCCTTGTACTAACGGGTCCCATGAGGCTTCAGTTTTTGTCTTCATCAATTAGAGGTCCGTGGTTTCCGTTTGCACATGGAGGGTTCATACTTGCCAGTCACCCCCGCTCTTCGATGTTACCTCAGGGGTGATTGACCACCGGGGTGGCTGGTAAACTTACCGTCTCACGACGGCCCCGAAGAGATGCTGCTCTAGAGTAAAATGTTTTATAGATAATGTAAAAGCAGTATCTTCTTGCGGGTGAATGAGTATTGCCAGTTATCTGGCTGGTAATGCTCATTTCGTCTGGGTGAACATTTAATCTTCAGAGCCTGGCCGTCGAACCAAAGAAGTCGACCATCCTGAGCAGCATGCTTCTTAGGTGGTTAATCATAATCGACGAGGTATTAGGGAGGAGATTGGTGTTTCCGTGGACATTGTCGTGAAGATCTCCGATCTTATAGGATCATCATATTTAAATCATTGTATTGATCTTTAAGTAGCAAGCAGATCTTTGTAACGTAGGATTTTTGTATGTAAGTGATTTGATGAATAAAATATTACTTTTATCCCTCGCATCTTCCTTGTCGTTAATTCTGTCATAATTTTTATTTATGAGTAGCACTTTCCGAGCAGACAGTTTCATACTCAATTTATCTTCAAAAGTTTAGGAGTATCAGCAGACCATTTAGATCGTTAGGAACATATCAAGGAGTGTTTATTGAGCGGATCAATGTTTACTCAACTTGTTATAATTTAGACTTAGGTTTTTATCACCTAAAATCTTTCTGATTGTTATACAATATATCGAGGAGTGTTTATTGAGCGGATCAATGTTTACTCGACTCGTTTATAATTAGACTTAGGATTTTACCCCTAAGGATTTTAATCGAAAATGTATCGAGGAGTTTTTATCGAGCGGATCGATGTTTACTCAACTCGTTTTGTTTAAACTTAGGTTTTTAATACCAAAAAGTCTTTTTAATCGTTGAAGATATATCGAGGAGTTTTTATTGAGCGGATCAATGTATGCTCGACTCGTTTTTAATTAGACTTAGGTTTTTAACCCAAAAGTCTTTTTGATCGTTGAATATATATCGAGGAGTTTTTATCGAGCGGATCAATGTATGCTCGACTCGTTTTTAATTAGACTTAGGTTTTTTAACCCAAAAGTCTTTTTGATCGTTGAATATATATCGAGGAGTTTTTATCGAGCGGATCGATGTTTACTCGACTCGTTTTTAATTAGACTTGGGTTTTTAACCCAAAAGTCTTTTTGATCGTTGAATATATATCGAGGAGTTTTTATCGAGCGGATCGATGTTTACTCGACTCGTTTTTAATTAGACTTAGGTTTTTAACCCAAAAGTCTTTTTGATCGTTGAATGTATATCGAGGAGTTTTTATCGAGCGGATCGATGTTTACTCGACTCGTTTTTAATTAGACTTAGGTTTTTAACCCAAAAGTCTTTTTGATCGTTGAATGTATATCGAGGAGTTTTTATCGAGCGGATCGATGTTTACTCGACTCGTTTTTAATTAGACTTAGGTTTTTAACCCAAAAGTCTTTTTGATCGTTGAATGTATATCGAGGAGTTTTTATCGAGCGGATCGATGTTTACTCGACTCGTTTTTAATTAGACTTAGGTTTTTAACCCAAAAGTCTTTTTTTTTATCGTTGAGTAACGGGCGAGGAGTCTTTATTGAGCGGATCAATGTATACTCGACTCGCTTTTGATTAGACTTAGGTTTTTTAACCCAAAAGTCTTTTTGATCGTTGAATATATATCGAGGAGTTTTTATCGAGCGGATCGATGTTTACTCGACTCGTTTTTAATTAGACTTAGGTTTTTAACCCAAAAGTCTTTTTGATCGTTGAATGTATATCGAGGAGTTTTTATCGAGCGGATCGATGTTTACTCGACTCGTTTTTAATTAGACTTAGGTTTTTAACCCAAAAGTCTTTTTTGATCGTTGAGTAACGGGCGAGGAGTCTTTATTGAGCGGATCAATGTATACTCGACTCGCTTTTAATGGTCGGATTGAGGAGTGTTTATTGAGCTGATCAATGTATTCTTAATCCCTTTTGTCTCAATCTCAACCAATATGATAATTGAATTCCAAGGAGCGTTTACCGAAACAATCGATTGCTAAAATCTTTAATAAATGAACCGTAGGCTAAGGCCTTTATTACAAACTCTAAAACTTAATGAAATAAAATGAAGCAGCATAATCTGCAAAAATTTATTTACCATAGTATTTTCTAAGGTTGACTGCATTTCAGGTTCTTGATAAGGCTGTTCCATCCAAGTGCGCAATTTTGTATGAAACTTTCTTTCCTACGCCAATGACAACATAAGGTCCATCCCAGTTTTGTTGTAATTTTCCCACATGCTTGGATACTTCCACCTTTTTCAAGACCAGGTCTCCTTCTTTGAAGGTTCGGATGCGTACTTTTTGATTGTATGCTTTTTCCATATTTGCCTTAGTGGCGTGCAAGCGTACAACGGCTTTTTCCCTTAAAGCTTCTGTTAAGTCAACATCATTTTCTCTTGCCTTTTCATTTTCCAAATCATCGAACATCTCGATTCTTGGCATTGGGATTAGAGTTTCAACAGGAATAACAGCTTCCGACCCATATACCAAGCTAAATGGGGTTTCCCCAGTCGAGGTCCTGACTGTAGTCCGATTAGCCCAAAGTACTCCTGGGAGTTCATCGAGCCACTTTCCTTTGGCTGCTCCTAATCTTTTTTCTAAAGATTTTATTATTTCTCGGTTTGCTACTTCGGTTTGTCCGTTTGCTCTGGGGTGCCCGACCGAAGTGAAGTTTTGTTGAATCCCTAGTTTTGAACACCATTCTATTACTTGTTTTCCCGCGAATTGGGTTCCATTATCAGAAATTAGGATCCTAGGGATGCCGAATCGACAAACTATGAATTTCCATAGGAAGTTGATCACTTGGAATTGAGTTATTCGTGCAAGAGCGATGCATTCTATCCATTTACTGAAATAATCAACCGCGACCAGGACATAAGCTTTCTTGGATCTGGCCGCAGGGAATGGTCCCACGATGTCCATTCCCCATTGATCGAAAGGCCAACATATTGGGATTGGGTGCATGTTTTCTGCTGGTCGATGACATACATTAGCATGGACCTGACAGTGATGACATTCTTTGACATACTGCGCGGCATCTTTATTGATGGTAGGCCAATAGTAACCTGTCCTTAGACATTTTAAGGCCAACGCCCTTGATCCACTGTGATTTCCTGCATCTCCTTCATGTATTTCTCGTAGTATATCGGCGGTTTGTGATTCAGAGACGCACTTCAGAAGGATTCCTGATACTGATCTTCGGTAGAGTTTTCCTTCTGCAAGTGTATACTTTGGAGCTCGATATCTTATTTTCCGAGCTTCATTCTGGTCAGGTGGTAGTTTTCCTTCTCGAAGATAGTCTGTCATTGGAGTCATCCAGTTTCCTTCAGCTCCTTCGATTTCCATAATATTGAGTGTCGGTGTTTCATCGATATCGATCGCCGATGTATTAGAGATTAACCAGTTGATCACCCTTTCGGTCTTTCCATCATGGGATCCTGTGAACTTAGACAGTTGATCAGCCCATTTGTTTTTCGAACGTGGAATGTTCTGTATGCCGAAATTTTCAAATTTCTTAGCTAGTGATTTTACTTTGGCGAGGTATTTGACCATATTAAATTCCTTAGCCTCGTATAGGCCTTCGATTTGTCTTTGCACTAACTCTGAATCGGTTAATACTTTAAGGCTCTTTATGTTGGCTTTGATAGCCATTTCCATTCCAGCGATTAACGCTTCATATTCTGCTTCGTTGTTTGTCACGACGAAGTCCAAAGTTATTGCATAATTTAAATCTTCTTTATTTGGTCCAGTGAAGTTGATTCCGGCGCCTCCACCTTCTCGATATGAAGCACCGTCGACATGCATTAACCAAGTTTGGTCTTCTATGATCAAGATATCGTCGTTGAGGCTGCTTGATGACTCAGTTGCCTGTGTCGGTGTTTCTAACATAAAATCAGCCAACACTTGGGCCTTAATTGCGATTCTTGGTTTGTAATCGATTTCGAACTGGCCTAGTTCGATCGCCCATTTAATTAGTCTTCCGGAGGCTTCTGGCTTTGCTAAGACTTGTCTTAGCGGTTGATTTGTCAAAACCACTATTTTGTAGGTTAAAAAGTAAGGTCGAAGCTTTCGTGCAGCCACTACTAAGGCCAGAGTGAATTTCTCAATTTCCAAATAATTCTTCTCCGCCCCTTGCAACAGTTTGCTCAGATAATAGACAGGCTTATGTTCCGAGCCTTCTATCTTAATTAGTACAGAACTAATGGCCGCATCGGAGATGGATATGTAGATATACAATGGTTCTCCTTCCGTCGGTTTGGCTAACAATGGTGGAGTTGTCAAATACTCTTTGAGTTGTTCGAAAGCTCGATCGCATTCTTCTGTCCAAATGAAGTTTTTTGCTTTTCGAAGTGTTTGGAAAAAGGGCAAACTTTTGTCTGTTGATTTTGATATGAATCTGTTCAATGCTACGATTTTCCCGACCAAACTTTGCACTTGAGAGATGGTTTTGGGAGGTTTCATTTCAGTTATGGCCCGGATTTTTTCCGGGTTGGCTTCTATTCCGCGTTGGTGGACTAAATATCCCAGGAATTTCCCTGACTTGACACCGAAGGTGCATTTCGCGGGGTTTAACTTCATACGATATTTCCTTAAGATCTGAAAACATCGATCAAGATGTTTTACATGATCCGCTTCGTTCATACTTTTGACCAACATGTCGTCCACATAGACTTCCATTAATTCTCCGATTAACTCTTTGAACATTAGGTTTAATAACCTTTGGTAAGTAGCTCCGGCATTTCTTAAGCCGAATGGCATCACTATGAAGCAATATACTCCTTGCTCGGTCACGAATGCAGTCTTCTCTTGGTCCTGCTCATCCATGTATATTTGATAAAACCCTTGAAAGGCGTCCATCATACTGAATATCGCGAAGCCCGCGGTTGAGTCTACTAACAAGTCGATCCTTGGGAGGGGATATGGATTGCGCGGGCATAATTTATTGAGGTCGGTAAAATCATTGCACATTCTCCATTTGTTGTCCTTTTTATCTCCTTTTGCCACCAACACAGCATTACACAGCCACTCCGAGAAGTGTATTTCTCGAATTTGTTTTGCTTCAAGTAGTCTTTCTACCTCGACTTTGATAATTCTATCTTTTACCGGGCCATGGTTTCTCTTCTTTTGTCTGGCGGGTTTTGCCGAAGGGTCAATTTTTAGGGAATGCTTGATTACCCGAGGATTGATTCCTTCAATGTCATTCGCGCTCCAGGCGAAGACGTCTACATTATCTCTTAGGAACTCGATCAACATTATTTCTCCTTCTTTGCTCAACTCTGTACCTATTCTCGTCGTTTTGGACGAGTCGCCTTCTACTAGGATTACATCCTTATGTTCTGGAGATTTCAAGGATAAATCTAGTGGTTCTTTTCCCCTTTTATCTAATCGATCAGTACTAGGAATTTCCACTTTGTTTCTAGTGAGATCGTCTTCGATCTTTCTTTTGCTCGGAGTGATTGATTTTGGATGTTCTTTTAAGGTTAACGAGGTGCTGTAGCAATCCCACGCCATACAGTGATCGTTTGTTATTTCTCCAATACCTCCATCGGTCGGAAACTTTATCTTCTGGTGATAAGTAGAGACAACGGCTCGGAATAGGTTGAGAGCCGGTCGTCCCAATATTGCGTTGTAAGCGAAGGGGGTTTCTACCACTAGAAATTTTACTAGCTTTACCGTTCGGTGTGGTTTCTTTCCGAGCGATACACTTAAGGATATCGTTCCGCTGGGGACGATCTCGGACCCTCCAAAGCCTACTAATGGCGTAGCTACTTTCTGTAGGTTTATCTGCCCCAAGTTCATTTGGGCTAAAACCTCCCGGGAGATGATATTTGCTGAGCTTCCATTATCGATTAGGATTCTTCTTACATTATAATTTGCTATCTCTAACGACAACACCATAGGGAAATCGGGGTTATCCTCTTTTGTGTCCCAAATGATGTTTTTAGGTACTTCGCCTTCGTTAAAGCTGATCGGTTGGTGATTTGTCGGTTTGTTTTCCAGAGTCCATATTTCTTTTGGGTATCTTGAGTTTCCGATTATGGATCGGGTTGTCCTTCGTCGGGCGTTACGACTATCTCCACCCGCGGGCCCCCCGGATATTGTATGGATAGTCCCATTGATCTGGTCGTGATTCAACTCCTGAGTAGGTCGACGCTCAGGTGACCTTCGATGAGAACTCCTTCTTTGATTACTGTTCCGAGGGCTTCTACTTCTTTCCCTTTTGCGGTTATCTTGCTCTATGTATTCGTCTAGTTTTCCTTGTTCGATCAGTTTTTCAACTTCTCTCTTAAGGTGAAAACAATTTTCCGTTCGATGTCCGTGTGCCCTATGGTACTTACATTATTGGTCGTAGTTTCGAGACCCTGGTCTTGGCTGAGCGATTTTCCTTGCCTCGGGGATCCAGTTATTTCTTTCTAGAACTTCCAATATTTCTTCCATGGGAGCATTTAACCTTGGGTGTTCTACTTGATTCACCCTGCTTCTGATTGGTTGTTCAGGGTTTCTTGATCTTTGGTAGAAGTTAGGTTGTCTTTCTTGGTCGGCTTTGCTGTATTCCAATCGCTGGAAAACGTTACCTTTCCTAAAAGATCGCTCATAATCCACAGATCTTTGGGCAGGAATCCTGTCATGACGTTTGGAGCCTGAAGCTGTGGCTTTGTTTTTGTTTTTGTCCTTAAAGGAATTCATCTCTTCTTGGGTCATATACTTAGACGCCAAGCTCATGATGTCGGCAAACGTTCTCGGTTGTTTTCGACTGAGGGCGTTTCCGAACTGCCTATTTTTAGTGAGGTCGAAAAGGATAGAAATTATGTAATCGATATTTGGAGAATCTATTTTGAGTAGCTCTACATTAAATCTGGCCAACCAGTTCCTTAGGGATTCTCCTTCTTGTTGATGTATGGTTCCCAGGTAGCTCATCGGGAGTTTTTGTCTTTTCTGACTGGCAAACTGCTGCGTCAGTTTATTGCATAATTCCCGGAAACTGAATATAGAGTTGGCTGGCTGTTTGGCAAACCAATCCAGCGCGAGTCCTTCGAATGTGGTCACCATTAACTTGGCGGTGAATTCGGCAGAGTGGGCATATAAATTCATTATATTCGTAAAGCTAAAAATATAATCATCCGGGTCGGTAGTTCCATCATATCGGGGTAATCTACCTGGGACCTGTCCCGTGGATAGTGCCTCTTTTATTTCTCTGCAGAAAGGAGAACAAGCCGCAAGGCTTTCCTGGAGTTCCGTAGTTCGGGCCTATGGGTTTTGAACAGATCGTAGGCGTTGTTCGAGTCGCTCCTGTACCATTCTTTCAATTTCCCTTTCCGAGAATCGAGTCGCTCGTGGTCGATCTGGGATTGCATCATCTATGTCATCCTCGATAGGGATTATTGTTCGTTCCTTCGATCCGCTGCGACCCGCATGTGGTTTTCTTCGACTTGGTTTTCTTCGCGGATGGTTATCGGAGGGTTTAGAATTGCCCTGCTGTGGGCTGTGTAGCGAGCGTCGCTCACTCGCTGGGCTGTCAGCCTGTTGAGAGGTTTGTTCGTTTGGCCTTGGCACTCCTGGTGCAGGAGTTGTCCTGGCAGCCGTAACGTTTCGAGGAATTTGATCCAGTACTAGTAATTCTTCTGGAGAAAGTGATTTGAAGAGCACCGTTATTTGTCGCAGTTTCTCCTGAGCGCCCGGGAGAGGAACGGGGATTTCGGGGCCTTCTGGTTCTTCCTGTATGGCACCGGGAAGGCCTCCTTGGGGTCCTTGCTGTCGGGGGTGTGCATCTTGGAAATTCTCGTCGGTGTTGGGAACGTTATTATCGTTGTTGTTCTGTATGTCTTCCGATGTGTTATGGCCGGTGGTTGTATTGCTTCTCGCTCCAATACGAGCGCTTTTCCTTGGGCGAGCCATGTGTCAATCGAATAATTAACCGAGCCCCACGGTGGGCGCCAACTGATTTAGCCGGATTTCGTCGGGTTAAAAAAGGTATCAGTGAATTTGTGTTATTGGGTGTCTCCAATATATATTTTATAGGGCTCTGTTACTTTATTCCGGATGGATCAATCACAAAGAAAAGCAATATTGATAAAGCAAGAAGTAAATTACATAAACCAAAGCAAAGAACACCAATCTGGAGAGAAGAATCTTTTCTTTATTGAATAATAATGAGTTATGCTATAGTAAGCAGCATTCAATGGCGTATTTTTCTTATGATTCAGAGTTTTCGGAGTCCTTTCATACAATCATTAACTAGGTATTTATATCATGCTAAACCTAGTGTTACAAGGAAACATAGTCCTAATAGGACTCGGCCCAAATACCCTTCTTGGGTCCGGAATATAATCTCCTAGTCGAAGAGAGCTGTACTTGGCCGGGTCGCTAGATGATCCCGAGTTGTCTGATTTGGTCGAATCGATCTTGTGTTCTTTAGTCGATCCGTTTAGTTGGGTGCGAAATAGCCCCCATCAGTATCTCCAGGCCATTGCTCTTTGTACTTAAGTTGATGATTTTGGCCTCTTCAAGTTGATGCTCATCGGCTTCATCGTTTCGAGCTCTCAAGTTGATTATTTGTGTTGCTTCGAGTTGCTACTCTTTGCCTCCAGGTCGATGCTTCATATTTCTTCAGGTAACACCTCATTTTTAGTGCAAACAATTGTCGTCATTGTTAGCTTTAAAAGGTTAGCTACATAGCTCAAAGAAGTCAACTCCGAAGTAATTATTTGCCATCTCCACCGTCTTCAAGAAGCTCCTTGATGGGACCACTTCATCACAGAATGAACCACGAAGGAGAAGCTTCCCGACTGTATGTAGATTCGCAGGTAAATGGATAGTTCTGCAGCTGCCATGTGGAGCGAGTTGGTGGACATACTCCATACGTTGCAGAATGTGTTGATGATGATCTCGTCGACATCATAGGTGAAGAATAAGGTCCAAATTACGTCAAATATCCCAGTTTGAAGAAGATTTTTGTTCCTTGTCGAATAGGCACCTACTCATATGCGATAATCTGCAATATTGAGAGCTCACCAAAAGTAGCTCTGAAAGGTACAATGGAATTTCTCATGAAGCCGACGAACGAATAGGATGCGGAAAACTAGACGATGAAACTCCGTCGAATGCACTGGACTGTCAAAATACACACTTTTTCTCACTTCGGTATAACGGAGGAAATGACGTTGACTTCCTTGAAGCCGTTACGAAAATCTTCGACGAGTATGTCTCCTTGGACGAAATATACTTTGGGGGGAGTTGACCAATCGATGATGGATACACAACTAAAGTAGTTCCCTTTGTTATGTTCGTTTCATCCATGTTGATCATGTAGAGGCTCGAGTATAAAACTTTGCATTCGATAAATTCTATTGCCGCCATAAAGATATATCTGCAACATGAGTCAACAATGTAAAAAAAAAATAAAGGGAAAATAAAGTGCAAAATTCGGAACATAGGCATGGAGAACATGTATCTTGATTCTATATTTTGATAGAAAACATGCATACATGCATGTCATATTGTCATTAGTGATTCAAGGTACTGCTCTCCGAAGCTTACAATACAAACCAGTCTTAAAAAAAAATTTAAAAAAAAAAAAAAAAAAAAAAAAATCCAACTTCGTTCTGAGAAACTACTCAGCTCTTCAAAAAAGTGTGTATTGAGGTTTTCTTTTATAGAGGAAGTGCAAAAATTATGATGGGAAATATTAGATTCTCAAAAGAATTGAATATTGGAACAAATATAAATCTTCTATATTAGATGTGAAGAATTAGGTGATTTCTCCAAAGTTTGATGGTTTTCCCAAAATTCTGAAGATATTGTCGCAAGCATGTATGGCTGAAACTTGGAAAATATCAATTCAAGTCCAATTTATTTCCTAAACAGTTAAATTCATATTCTCGAGTCGGTGCGTGTAAATCTTTTTCTATGCAATAGAAATTTCTTTAATCGATTAAAACAAGTCTTTGATTTTGTTCCAATATGAAAGGAAAAAAGTAGAGGAGAAATTTCCATGTACAATTACCAAAAGATTTTCGGAGTATCCTTCAAATCAAAGATTGAGGAAGATGAAGTGGGTTAATTGTCTACTCTTGGTCTACAAAGACCATGCATGTTAATGGGCCAAATTGAATGGGCTTAAATGATGAATATTTAATTAAATTATGTATCCACTTAAAGTTCACTTCAATTAAATTAATGTTGACGCAATATTTTTCAAGTGCAATTTTATGTCGGAGTCGTGACTTACTCACTTCAAAGCATGCTTCGAAAGCATTATTTGTTAATAAGTCTCGAAGGGACATTTGTAGATACATGAAATTTACGTCTAATTAAATAAAATAATACTTGTAAAATAATTTATTAGTTATCAATTAATTTTCTATTTTGGGATTTCACTATATTAAATTCCAAAAGTAATATTTTAAATGAGTGGATGGGTTATTTTGCCACGTTCCACGAAATTTACAAATATTTTACTATATTATTATTTAATCAACCAACATCATGACGTTTAGATTCACGATTAAGTTTCAGATATATATGTGTAGTCCAATCCATGTGGTGAAATATAATTTCGTTTAGAAAATTGCATATCTTGTACCGGAAACAAAGGGATTGCAGTTTGAGGAAGTGGAGAAGATGCTGGAGAAGGGTTTTAGACCAAGATTATGTTGCAGTTCAAAGGATGATGATGACGATGATAAATTCTAAATAAACACTATATTTAACTGCATGCTAGCTAGAAGACCAGTCTCATTTGAATATTTTACATGGGACTATAAAGAAATACAACACTTTTCTTATCGATTTTTTATTCTACATGATGGTCATGGGTATAATTAAAATTAAAACGCATTAAAAAATTAGTAATTAATTGCAAGAGTGCGTGCCTTTTATCTGCTTTAGATTGTGTAAGAACAATCCTTGTTAAGGTTCAAATTTTATTTGTCTCAAGGATTATCAGGTTATGAATCTACTTTAATTCTTCTTTTCTTAATAGTTCACGGATACATTAAATGAGCAGCTCTTTCAGAAGAGATTCAAATTTTAATTCAAGGATATATTTATCCTTTTTTAGGTTAGCTTTGGATTATGATATTGAATTCATAATCCAATTAGAAACTGGTAACAAATAATAATCATGTGCACATGTACTGGAATTAGAATTGGCTTTGAATTAGATAAGAACGAAATCGGTGAGGATTCAGACTTTATAAGATCTGATAAGATTGCAAAATTGTACACTAGAAGAGTAGATTAAAATTCTTACCACCTATCTATCTATCAGCCTGCCTATATGAATTCTTTCATTTTGAGCAATTCACATTAAAGATGGAGAGAGAAATGAGTATTCGAGTATTTATAATTGTATTTTGCAAAATTTAAGTAAAAAATGAATTTTCTATTTTGCCTTAGATTTTTTTCACTCCGATAGCCAACTTTGACGAAAAAAACGAGGGGTTTGGGGTTTAAATTTGAGGGTTTTAAGTGTTAATTTTGTGTTTTGGAGTGCAAAGTGCCCATTTATTGTGTTTCGGGGGTGGAAGTTACTGATTTGTTCTTAAATACAGGGTGTTAAGTGCTAATTTTATTTAGGGGGTACAAAGTGCAAATTCTCAAGTTTTGATGGTGCAAAGTGCCAAATACTATTCAATTACCTATTTTGTCCTTGAATTTTTGCTTGAAAATAAACGAGGGTGCAAAATGCTGCATTTTTCATAATTTGAGAGTGCAAAGTGCTAAATTTAAGTTTCGGGGATGCAAAGTGCCTATTTCCCATGTTTTGGGGGTGCAAAGTGCAAAAAACCCCTTTCTGGCACTATGTTTGTAACGATCCGTGCAAATGTAAATGATTAACTTTTTACTATGTAGATGGGTGATATGCAAATATTGTAAATGATTAACTTATTATGTTATATTTTTACTATGTAGATGGGTGGTATTATCTTTTTACATGGATCATTACAAACATAGTGCCAGAAAGCATCTCAAATAAAAATTATTAACACAAAAAAAATGGGTCACACTCTAGCAATATACTCCCTCCGTCCCACTTTTCTTGCTCCTATTTTTACTTTGGGACGTTCCAAAACATGGCTCCCTTTCTCTCTAAAAAAATAACAAAAGTTTATTTTTTAAATAAATGGTCTAAAACTCCGTGTCAAACCTAAAGTGAGCAAAATTATTGGGATAGAGGAAGTATATAATTATAATCCAATATCAATACTTGAACAATACATTTATGTCTTGGGCACAAATATATTTTACCTGATTATATATAAACATGCTTGATAAGAATGCAGTAGAAACTTGATTTATTATTCATAAATATAAGAGATAACACAAGGTTATACTTATATTGAAATGGAAGATAAACATTTCATTTAAAGTACTATTACTAATATAAATATCAATACTTACAAAACTCAAGCCATCTTACAAAAAAAAACCAAAAAAAGAAAAAAGAAAGAAAATTACCAAAAATCGCAGTTGCTAACTGGGATTTTTGGTAAAATTTTTTATTTTATTTTATTGTTCATAAGTTCGAAAAAATGAAGAATCGCAGTTGACAAGTGCGATTTTTCACAAAAGGTACATTTAGGGAAATACATTTCAGTTTAAATAATTTTGGGATATACTTTAATCTAAAAGGCTATATTGAAAAAAAAATCTCAAATACACTAGAAGTTTTCTCTATAATATTCCCATAATTAAAGAGAATCAAAAATATTTATTAGAGGTTAAATAAATGAATTAAATTACTACCTAATTAGTCAGATTAGTAAGGTAATTTCTTCTTTTTCCAAAGAATTAATGTCTTTGAAAAAATATCAATTCGCAAATAATTTATAATTATGACCTAAATCTAAACTTATCTACTAGATTGCCTCAATCTATCTTATATTTCACAAATATTATGTGGGTATAAAATCTCATTTCTAAAAGAAGAAAATGAAACAAATTAAATTTCGATATTTGAACATATATATATATATACCTGATGTTCTGGAGTTCTAAAGAGCATTAACCTTAAAAATAGCAATCATTATTTTCCGTAGAAAAATTAGATTGAAAATCATGAGGTTTATTAGAATGGAACCTTTGCTAGCTATTGTGATGGTACTCATCTTTTTTGCATATACAAATTCTGCAGCTGAAATTGTTCGACCGCCACCTGAAATTATTCAGCCCAATGATGTCATGGATTTTTATCCATGTATGAAGCATTGCTTCGGAATGTGCCTTCAAATTCGGAGTGATTGTTACAGGCCTTGTTATGACCGCTGTCACCCAAATTACAGTCAATCGACTTATTCCTCCGCCGAACCACCGGTTTTGTTATGGGGGCAGAGAAATTAAGTTAGGCGAAAAGCGTAAAAGGAATAAAGCATCGAACGAATACTGGAAAAATTTATGTTCATGCCATATATCAAAACAAAACAGGGTCAAGTTGTGACAATCGAAAAATAAGTCACATTTAATGTTTTTCATTTTTGTTTTAATTTATGTGGAGTTTATGGTAATCAATAAGGTCACTTTATGTAACCGAAACTAACTTTAATAGATTTTGAGGGTGCTAGTTATATTTTTACATTTTGAAGGGTGCAGAGTGATAATATCACTTTAATTTGAGCTTGCAAAGTACCAAGTACCAACTGTGGAAATGAAGTGTAATTATTCGTGTGATTGTTACCTACACGTCATATCTCAAAGTTTCAAAATCCACTAACTATTATTTAATCATATTTTGTTAATTGAGTTTCACATAGTATGATCTTTTAATTTATATTTTACAAATATTTTACTATATTATTATTTAATCAACCAATATGACATGACCATCACGCGTTCTAATAAATCACCTAATTAATATTATTCATAATTTTGCAAAACCCACGACGTCATTACATTTCTAGGTTAATCTAAATGAAATTACATAATATTTTAATTTATATTTTACTTATTCACAAAATTTTTAAAAAATTATCGAATTTTTTTTAATATTTTGTGAATTTAAACTTGGTTGATTTTAACCTAAATGTAGTTATGCAATTTTCGTTTTAATACTATATTTTTTTCTCATAAATGAATGTTTTGCTAGTGCCGCGTAGTTAATTTGACTAATTTTTTGGGGAGGTGAAACCATTATTGTTGGTCCCAAGTGGTCAGAAGAGGTTTAGAGGGGGAGGGGGTGAATAAACCTCTTTAAAAATTTTCTCCCAAATTTTAACTTTAAAACTTTTCTCTAACTGAACAGACTAAGTTGATCAGATGGGTAAGTTACAATTCTGTTCGCGAACAAATCTTTGAACAGTTTTGTTGACCACTCGTCTGATTGTTACTTAGCTGATTTTGTTAAAATCAGTTTCAATACTTAGAGTACTTGCAGCGGATTTTTCAAAGTGTTTTTCACAAGTAATCTCAGCAGTTTGAAAGATGTTTCCCCAATTTTATAAACTTCTTTTAATATCTTTTCAAACAGTTAACTTAATGTGTTTTTATGCAATCAGAGAATATGCAGGTTTAAAAACAAGGTAAAAACAAAAGTAATTTTTATAGTAGTTATATGGATGTGAATATCCTTTAATCCACTCGTCCAAGTCACAAAGATCTTGGGTTATACTAAAAACACACAGTAATCAGTATACTCTGCTTACGCCTTACAACAAATAAACAGGCCGTAAGTTCGCAGTAAGAAATCACTAAGAAATCCTACTCTCTGAAGTAATATCTCTCACTTAGATGGATATCTACTTCTCACAACACTCTGTAATACAAATTCACTCAGAAGATGTGTTTGGCTTTGTTCTTCAACTTCGCTTTTTGTCAACAAATGACTAAGCTGATGAGTGAGCTGTTCTTGAGACTTAAGAATTTTGCTTCAGAAATTCTCTCAGAAAGTGTGTTGCTTGCAATCTCTTCGTCTCTTTCAGCTATTTATACTTGAGGTTTGAAAAATGTCCGTTGAAGAAAGACAGGATTCAAATTCCTCGAGTACTGGTCCTTAAAATCCGCGAACGGCTCTTTTGCAGTCTGTCCGTACTATGAACAGTACTATTCTGCAGGCAGCATTAAATGCACCCAGCTGATGCGAAGCATTTCTTCAATCATTTGTCTTTAATAACCTTGTACTTCAGCATTTATTACTCCAAGGGGCATTTATTACCGTTGGGAAGACTTTATGATCCTTTCCACTTGGCTGTTGGAATATCAAGTCTGATGGCGAACTAAGCTGTTCTCAAACTTGAACAAATCTGATTTGAGTCGGCTGATCTTCATCAATCTGATATCTTTCCTTCAGCAGATCAGAAGTCTTGGACCTTGAAATTTGACTCTTCTGATGTCTTCGTTACTTAGTCAAAATTTCTTCAAAGGGATCATCAGCTAAGTTAACCCGTACTTAGCAAATCTTGAAGTTTTGGAAATCTTCAAAACCTCCCTTTACAAATTGTCTTTAGTGCCTTCATCTTCATCCTTATCCAACAATTTCCCCCTTTTTGATGATGACAAAACTTCAGCCAAGTACCTGTTAAGATATCTAACTAAAGATTGTAATCCTCAAAATTTTCTGAGATAGAAAAAGTATATTGGATTGAACTTGTCTGTTTATTAATATATTTGAAAATGATTACAAGTACAAGTTCATCCGATGAGATGTCTGAAGAATGGATAAAGTAAACTGATTACAAAAGATTTTACAAATTCTAACTATCAGCTTCCTCATCAGATTTTTCAAGCACTTCTTCGTACTCATAAGATGACTCCTCATCATCTTCTTCTTCATCTCCATCAGCTTCTTCACCTAGGATGACTTCTTTAGCAGCTTCCATTTTATCTTTGAGTTGCTGCTCTCTCAGAAATTCCATCGCCTTCTTAGCTGATTCTGTATTTTTGTACTTAGTTAAAGGCTCTGATTGATCAGCAGCAGAGTCTTTGGATTCAGCCATTACTTCATCAGGTTTGGCTTCTTCCTTGGTCTCTTCTTCAGACTTGTCTTCACCTTGAACCTTTCCAAGTTCTTCTTCAGCTGTCTTGGTCAGTTCAGCAGTTTCATCAGTTTTCTTTTCTTCAGCAGCAGAGGTTTCCTTGGTTGATTCTTCCCCTTTATCTTCCCCCTTTTTGTCATGATCAGACTTGATGACTTCCTCAGGTTTAGCAGCAGGGTTGAGTGCAACTGTTGGAACCTTCATAGCAGCACCTATAGTCTTTAAGTTCTGATTAACTACGTCATGACTTGTTGTAAGGTGATGAAGAGTTGTGCTGATGTTGTCAGTCTGATCATTGAAGTAGTCAATGTGGAGATTTATAGTTGCAATTTCATTTTGGATTGCCTATGCAGCATTTGATACTTCTTGCAACATCCCTAAGTTGACATCCTTCTCTTCTTCACTGACTTTGATGAAGGTTGCAGTCAGATCAGCTATCTTGTGCTCAGCTCTTTGAAGGGCAGTATGAAGGTGATTTACATCAGCCTTCACATCCTCCACATTTCTGTTCAAATCTCTTAAGCTGTGCACTAACTGCAATGAATTGTCTTGAGGGATAGGAAAACTGTCAATCTCCTTTTTGATAATCTCTGCTGTTGAGTCTTGTACAGTTTCCAGCTGAAGTTTGTTGGACTCTGCCAACTCTGCTTTAAGTTCCTCCTTCAGCTCCTCTTTGACCTTCATCAGCTGCTTACCATGCTTCTCTTCCAGTTCCTTCATAGAATTTTCCATCAACATCTGGAAAGCTTCCATCAGTGATGAGTGTTCATCACCTGATGAAGCAGAAGCAGCAGCTTCATCCTTTTCTTCAGTCGCCTGGTGGACGGGGATATCTTCCATTTTCGTGTCCTGATGATCTTCAGAATCCTTAGCATTCCACTCAATGGCTAAGGGCTTGTCAGCAGCCTTTTCAGTAGACTTGTCAGCAGACTTGTCTTCAGCCTGGTCAGCAGACTTGTCTTCAAGCTTGGCCGCAGCTTTGTGTTCATCAGTTACGTCATCATAGAACAGGTTAGTGACTGTCCCATCATCATTGAAGCATGTTGTTTGTCTAATTTGCCTCACAATGATCCAAGGGTTGACGAAGGCGTTATTTCCCTTGGGCACCTCAATGAACTCCTTCACTTCCTTGCCAAAGATAATATGCTGGATACTTGGCAGTTGGGGCAACTCACTTGAGTGACCCTGCTGATATCTTGACCTTTCAGCCCATCTCTTCAAGGCGGTCATAACAGCAATGTTTACTGCTCTGTCTTCAGCATTGTCTTTCTTTCTTCTCTTTTCTGGCAGGGAGTTTTCTATTTTCTTGGCCTCCTCTAGTGCAAACTCCTTTGCATACTGATGCATTATGTCTCTGACATAACTGGGATCCAGGGCCTTCTGAATGGAGTTAGTTTTCAGCCAATTAAGAATCCATTGTTCTTCATCAGCCAACTCCTTTGAGTTTTGAAGTTCAAGTAATGATTTGTTCAATCTGCTATCTCTCCAGTTGATGTATCTTGGTTTCTCTTGATTGAACAGTGTCTTCAGCATCAGCTTTTGATCATAGTAAGCTAAGGACTTCTCAAACTTCCTGAAAAGTTCCTTGTCAGCATACACTATGTTAAAAGCTCTTCGAACTTCAAACTTCTCTTTAGGTTTAGGTGCAGCAGCAGGCATTTTCGGCTTCTTAGGCTCTTCTTCATCATCAGCAGCCTCTTTTATTTTGATGCTTCCTCCATGGACAGGTCCATAGGCATCAATTTTGCTGAGTTCAATGACCGTAGCCAATTCAGCAGCCTCTGCATCTTCCCTTTCAGCCTTAGACATATGTCTTCTGGCTTCATCCTTAGCAGCTTGAGCTTTGCTTAGCTCAAGTGCTTTCTTCTCTTCCAATTCATCCTGCTTCCTCTGTTCAGCAGCTTCCCTTGCTTTCTTGTCAGCTTTAGAGATTTTCTTTCTCTTAAGTACTATCGTCTTTTTGCCTTTGTCAGCTGGAGCAGGGGCTGGAACAGCAGATGAGATTGGTGCAGCAGCAATAGGATCGATGATCATGACATCAGGATCATCTTGATGTTGAGCAGCTTCAGCTGTTTGTGCAGTCTGAGTAGTCTGTTGCTCAACAGCTTCGAGGGGTCTTTCAGCAGAGTCAAGACATGATCTCAATATGCTTAGTCCTTGAATAACTTGTAGTATTCTGAGTAAGGCTGATTGCACTAGTATTGTCACAGTAGATTGGTATTCCACTGATTTTGATATTGTAATCCTCTAGTTGATGTTTCAACCATAGTATCTGTGCACAGCAAGCTCCAGCAACTATGTATTCAGCTTCAGCAGTAGATATGGATACTGAAGTCTGTTTCTTACTCATCCATGAGATCAGACGGACTACCTAAGAATTGACAGGCACCTGTTGTGCTTTTTCTATCAATCTTGCAGCTTGCAAGGTCAGAATCTGAATATCCAATAAGCTCGAATCCAGACTCTCTAGGATACCACAACCCCAAATCTTGAGTGCCCTTAATATATTTCAATATTCTCTTGGCAGCTAAGAGATGAGATTCCTTGGGATTTGATTGGAATCTTGCACAGACCCCAACTGAGTACATGATATCAGGTCTGCTTGCTGTTAGATACAACAATGACCCAATAATGCCTCTGTATTTGGTTATGTCCACTGATTTGCCATCTTCATCTTTATCCAAACGAAGACTTGTAGACATTGGAATAGTAGCAGTAGAGCTAGTTTCCATACCAAATTTCTTGAACAGATCCTTTGTGTATTTTGCTTGGCTGATGAAAATTCCATCAGGCAACTGTCTGACTTGCAAACCAAGAAAATAATTAAGTTCTCCCATCATGCTCATTTCAAACTTGTTCTGCATCAGCTTTGAGAACTTGTCACACATCTGTTGGTTAGTTGAACCAAAAATAATATCGTCCACATAAATTTGCACAAGCAAAATATGTTCTTCCCATTCAATAGTGAACAAGGTCTTGTCAACTTTACCTTTGCGAAATCCTTTAATTAAAAGAAAATCAGATAAAGTATCATACCATGCTCTTGGAGCCTGTTTCAGTCCATAGAGGGCTTTCTTCAGACGATACACCTTGTCTTCTTCTTGATAGACTTCAAAACCAGGTGGTTGTTCAACATAAACTTCTTCTTGCAATTCTCCATTGAGAAAAGCTGATTTCACATCCATCTAATAGACGGTGAAATTCTTATGAGCAGCATAGGCAAGAAAGAGTCTGATTGCCTCTAGTCTTGCTACTGGTGCAAATGTTTCATCAAAGTCAATGCCTTCTTCTTGGCAGTAACCTTTGGCCACTAATCTTGCTTTGTTTCTGGTGACTTCACCATCTTCATTCATCTTATTTCTGAATACCCATTTAGTGCCAATGACTCTTTGATGACTAGGTCTAGGAACTAAGTACCAGACTTCATTTCTTTCAAATTGATTTAGCTCTTCTTGCATAGCTTCAATCCAGTTGGAATCACTAAGAGCTTCTTCAATCTGTTTAGGCTCAATTTGAGATAGAAAACTAGCAAACATAGCATCTTGTGCAGCAGCTCTTCTTGTTTTCACTCTGTCTAAAGGATCACCAATCACTAACTCTGGTGGGTGATTTCTGAGCCATCTGAGATCAGGTTGCAAATCATAATGTTGTCCTTTGTCTTGATCTTGCAACACTACTGTTGGAGATCCAGTAGTAGTCTGTTGAACATTTGTTGTCTGTTTAACAGTCTCTAGTCTATCAGCTGTTTGTAACTCGTCTGTTAGACAATCAGCACTGTGATTTTGAACAGCACTTGAGTTATCAGCTGGGTTGAGATCAGGTAGTATGATGGGAACATATTCTTCATTCTTTCCAACATTTAACTTCTGTAAATCAGTAGACAGATCTTGATTAACATTTTGATTCTTTTCAGAAGATTGACATGGCTCATCAAATACTAAATGAATGGATTCTTCTATTAGTAATGTTCTTTTGTTAAACACTCTATAAGCTTTACTAACAGTTGAGTATCCTACAAAAACAGCTTCGTCAGCCTTTTCTGCAAATGCAGTAAGGTGATTTTTACCATTATTTAAAACATAGCATTTACAACCAAAAATCTTAAAGTAATGAATGTTTGGCTTCCTGTTGTTCCAAACTTCATATGGAGTCTTGTTTTGGTGCTTGTTGATCATGCATCTGTTTTGGGTAAAACATGCTGTGTTTGTTGCTTCTGCCCAAAATCTTTGTGGCAGCTTAGCTTCAGCTATCATGGTTCTGACAGCTTCCTTTAGTGTTCTGTTTCTCCTTTCAGCAACACCATTTTGTTGAGGGGTTCTAGCAGCTGAATACTCATGATGTATTCCTTTGATATTACAATACTCTTCAACAGTAGAGTTTGTAAACTCTGTCCCTCTATCTGATCTGATCTTCAGTATTTTTATGCTTTTCTCATTCTGGATCAGCTCCATCAGATTAGTAAGATGTTCCTTGGTTTCACTTTTCTTTTTCATGAATATCACCCAAGTATATCTTGAATAGTCATCCACAACAGCTAGGCAGTATTTCTTTCCACCATTGCTGACTGGATCAATGGGTCCAAATAAGTCCATGTGTAGCAGCTCCAATATTCTTCCAGAAGATTGATGCTTCTTGCTTTTGAACGATGACTTGATTTGTTTACCCTTCTGACAAGCGTCACAAAGCTTATCTTTGCTCATGACTGTCTTTGGAATTCCTTCTACCAGATTATTTTTGATAAGTCTGTTGATGGTCTTGAAATTCACATGATTCATTCTTTTGTGCCACAGCCAACTAACTTCACTTGGTGTTGATGCCACCAAACAGATGTTTGAATTCTTGTCAGCAGAATTCTAGTCGACTATGTAGATATTCCCTTGTCGTCTTCCAGATAAAATTACCTTCTTTGTACCAATCTGTTCAACGTAGCACTTATCTGTTGAGAAGATGACTGAATATCCTTTGTCACAAAATTGACTTATGCTCAGCAGATTATATTTGAGGCCTTTAACATATGAGACGTCAGATATCTCTATGTTTCCTTTGATTAATCTTCCTTTAGCTTTAATCTTGCCTTCTTTGCTGTCCCCAAAAGTAACTTTTGGACCATCCACAGCAACTGCATCCGTCAGCTCATGTATGTTTCCACACATGTGTCTCGAACAGCCACTGTCCAAGTACCAGATTTTCTCTACTTTACTCCTACTCCTAATCCTAACCTACAAAACAAAATAAAATTGTTTTAGGTACCCTTATTGAGAGGGTCCTGAAGGATTAGTTCCACCTTTGACAACCCAAGATGATGAAGTCTTAGGCTTCTTAGGTTTCTGAGTTTCAACAGGAGTATGAACAGCTTTGCCTTTACCACGTTCATCAGATTTATCATATTGTTGATGATCAGCATGATAAGGATAATGTTCAAATGCAGAGTAAGATGCATGGTAAGGAGGATATGCATGCATTGGATGAGCAGGATATGGTGCATAGTAAGTTGGAAATTGAGGTGCATGATACATAGGATGATATGCAGCAGGTTGCACATAATAAGACTCATTTCCATACCAAGCATTTTGATTTTTCTTATTCTTATGCTTCTTTGGTTTACTACTTGCTTGCTCATTAACAGACGACTTAGTTTTATCACTAGTCTGATTAGTTTTAGCCTTATCAGAGGACTTCCCAGGACTCTTCTGTGTAGGCTTACTAGTCTGTTTTCCTACACTAGGCTCTTTGCTCTTTTTAGCCTTAGGAGTTTTCGTCTCCTTTAATACTTTCTCAGGTGAAGCAGTACAGGATGACCTTACTATTGTCAGCAGATATAAATTTCTCAGTATGATTCAATTCTTGCTTATCCTGATCTAAAGGTATCTTCTGTTTACTAGACATGTGAGTGGATGCAACAGATGACTTCTCATGAGACTCAATGACTTTCTCAAGCTCCATGATTTTTCCTTTATAAACTCCACATTCAGCTTTCAGAGATTCATGTTCTTGCTCAAGCTGTTTATATTCAGCTGATTCTCTTGGCCTTTCAGCTGAGAGTTTCAGTGAACTGTTTTGCTGTTTTAGCAATATCATCTCTTCCTTAAGCTTTTTGTATGCTTCAGCAATTGTAGTATTGTTAAGCATCATTTGTTCAAATGAACTAAAAAGCTCATTCTCAAGAGGAGTTACCTCACTATCCTCAGAATCATCAGATTCCTTAGCCATCAGGCAGAGAAGGGCAGGGCTCTCTTCATCAGTAGACTCTTCATCAGAAGTGTCAGAATCTGAATCAGATGAGTAAACGGCAGCTGGCTTTTCTGCTTCTGCTACCATCGCCTTAGCTTTCTGATGCTTTCTTTCTTTTCTGATTTTCTTTTCTTCTTCAGTATACTTCTCAGCTTTAGGATATGGGCAATCTCTAATGAAATGACCCAGTTTCCTGCAGTTATAGCACATCATCTTAGATTTATAAGAATCCTTATCTTGAGAAGAAGAAGTAGGGTTAGAAGTAGAAGCATTGTTATATTTGTTCTTCATTTTTCGTCTGTAGAACTTTTTGAAGTTGTTCATCAGCAATGCAACGTCTCCAGCGGTGTACTCCTTTTTGTTGAGTATTGTGGCTTCATCAGATGAGTCCACGTCTTTGCTTTTGTGAGCTGGCCTTCTAGGATTTTCAGCAGCAACAAGTGCAGTTGTGGGACTTGAAGTTGAGGTTTCTTCAACACCCATTCTTGGCAGTTTATACTCATACGCCTTGAGTACGGAGAACAGCTCTGTAAGAGAAATCTTTCCCAGATCTCTTGACTCTTCCATTGCTGTCACCTTCATGT
Source organism: Penstemon barbatus (assembly GCA_003313485.2). NCBI lineage: Eukaryota > Viridiplantae > Streptophyta > Magnoliopsida > Lamiales > Plantaginaceae > Penstemon > Penstemon barbatus. The sequence continues at coordinate 11,772,104 of CM064882.1, forward strand.
TGAACTTGGGAGGTAGAGCCTTCAGAACTCTGACGGTGATCTCCTTGTCAGTGAAGGTCTTTCCCAGCTTTAGAACTTCATTCAATGTTCTGGTAAACCTGGTATCCATCTGATCAATGGTCTCTCCAGATTTCATCTTGAAGTTGTCCAACTTTTCCAAGGCAACACTGAGCTGATGCTCTTTGATGGTGTCGTTTCCTTCACTCATGTCACGAACCTTATCCCACATATCCTTTGCAGTTTTGCAATGTTTGACTTTGTCAAACCGATCATTGTCCAGGGCTTTGGTCATGATGAAACGGCCAACTTTATCCAGATTAAACAGTTTTATCTCTTCGGCTGTCATCTCTGTCAGATATTTTTCCACCACCAGTTCAGCTTCATCAACTATAATGGTCTTGGTGAATTTGAATGGACCTTTTATGATACATGTGTACATGTTATCATTATAGGCAGCTAAGAAGATCTCCATTCTGATCTTGCAGTCTTCAAAAGACATACCAGCAATGTGGGGAACATGGCTGATACAGTCCATTTTTCAAAAAGTTTTGATTTTTCAAAAATATGCTCTTTTGAAAAAGTTTTAAAACCTTTGAAAAACACTTGGATCAAGCTCGTTGATCAGGCAGCTGATTCAAATGAACCACCCGCTCTGATACTACTTGTTGGTCCCAAGTGGTCAGAAGAGGTTTAGAGGAGGGGGGGGTGAATAAACCTCTTTAAAAAATTTCTCCCAAATTTTAACTTTAAAACTTTTCTCTAACTGAACAGACTAAGCTGATCAGATGGGTAAGTTACAATTCTGTTCGCGAACAAATATTTGAACAGTTTTGTTGACCACTCGTCTGATTGTTACTTAGCTGATTTTGTTAAAATCAGTTTCAATACTTAGAGTACTTGCAGCGGATTTTTCAAAGTATTTTTCACAAGTAATCTCAGCAGTTTGAAAGATGTTTCCCCAGTTTTATAAACTCCTTTTAATATCTTTTCAAACAGTTAATTTAATGTGTTTTTATGCAATCAGAGAATATGCAGGTTTAAAAACAAGGTAAAAACATAAGTAATTTTTATAGTGGTTATATGGATGTGAATATCCTTTAATCCACTCGTCCAAGTCACAAAGATCTTGGGTTATACTAAAAACACACAGTAATCAGTATACTCTGCTAACGCCTTACAACAAATGAACAGGCCGTAAGTTCGCAGTAAGAAATCACTAAGAAATCCTACTCTCTGAAGTAATATCTCTCACTTAGATGGATATCTACTTCTCACAACACTCTGTAATACAAATTCACTCAGAAGATGTGTTTGGCTTTGTTCTTCAACTTCGCTTTTTGTCAACAAATGACTAAGCTGATGAGTGAGCTGTTCTTGAGACTTAAGAATTTTGCTTCAGAAATTCTCTCAGAAAGTGTGTTGCTTGCAATCTCTTCGTCTCTTTCAGCTATTTATACTTGAGGTTTGAAAAATGTCCGTTGAAGAAAGACAGGATTCAAATTCCTCGAGTACTAGTCCTTAAAATCCGCGAACGGCTCTTTTGCAGTCTGTCCGTACTATGAACAGTATTATTCTGCAGGCAGCATTAAATGCACCCAGCTGATGCGAAGCATTTCTTCAATCATTTGTCTTTAATAACCTTGTACTTCAGCATTTATTACTCCAAGAGGCATTTATTACCGTTGGGAAGACTTTATGATCCTTTCCACTTGGCTATTGGAATATCAAGTCTGATGGCGAACTAAGTTGTTCTCAAACTTGAACAAATCTGATTTGAGTCGGCTGATCTTCATCAATCTGATATATTTCCTTCAGCAGATCAGAAGTCTTGGACCTTGAAATTTGACTCTTCTGATGTCTTCATTACTTAGTCAAAATTTCTTCAAAGGGATCATCAGCTAAGTTAACCCGTACTTAGCAAATCTTGAAGTTTTGGAAATCTTCAAAACCTCCCTTTACAAATTGTCTTTAGTGTCTTCATCTTCATCCTTATCCAACAATTATATATATACAGTATATATATCAAGCGTAATTATGACCTACATATGAAAATTATATTTATGTCGTTTTTGAATTAAAGTGAGATGGTCCAAAATTGACTTTGACAAAGCCTCTCCATTGTTCCAATATTTTAAAAACTATGAGAATTTGATTTAGATTTTTTTTTTGGTGGTTTAACCAAGAGAACATCAAGGAAAAAGACGTGTGAAAAGCAAATTGATTGAGATTTGGAGTACACTAGTTTAGGCGGGACATCAAATTAATGGTCCCATAAATTTTGCTTCATTTATTTATATGGAAGCAATTTGAATGGGTTTGGTCTCAATAATTGGTTGACGAAATCTTTTTCGATTTGGATAATGGTTTTGATGGAATATTGAAATTGTAAAATATTATTAAATAATAGTTAGTGGATCCCTTGTTAATACTAAATTTGAAGGACTTTTTTCACATTTGCTTTATTGTGGCATGACTCCTTGTAGATTATGAGATATAAATTTAATTTTGATTAATATCCCGAAACTTTGTTGATTTTTATGCAGATTAGTTATTGTGTTTCATGAATTGAAACTTGTACCATAAGAAAGCTCTCGCCAAGAGCTTTCCAGACGTATAAAGAAAACACATTTTGGCCCCCAAAAATTGGCGAAGAAAGAAAATGTGAAAAATATCCTTCAATTTTGTATTAAATGTGTATTTTTTGAAAGTTTGGTATCAAATGTATACTAGATAAAAGTTTTGTATGAAAAATACTATTCCCTAAAATTCAAAAAGATATTTTTATTCATGCAATGGAGTAGGGGTGAGGCACATAACTGGTTTGTGACGAATTCCGGAATAGAGATAAGTAAATTTTGGAACGAAATTGCGGGTTTCATTTAAAAAAATAGAAAACAAAAATCAAGTATGAAAAATGTTGCTATGCCCCTTAGGTAAAAGAAAATAAACTAAGGGTGAAAGTCGTTGCTAAAACATTAATCGAAACAAAAATATTGTTTGCCATCTAACTTTCAAAACACATACTATAATAAAAATACGCAAAGTCGAAACACTATACATAATTATACACCTCACTATAATTTTTTTTTTAGATGTACACCTCACTATAATTAAACCAACTATCTAGACATTAGTCTATACATTAGCAACAAGATTCAGTCAACCATAATTAAATGAGCTAATGAAGATTAATATGAATAAGATTCATCTATAAAGTAGTAACACTTGTAAATTGGAAGTGGGAAATATTGGAAGTGGAATATTTCAAACAAATGGTTAATTGAGATAAGGGCCTGTTTGGATCAATTTTTGCCAAAATGTTTCGTCCAACATTTGGGCCAAAATTCATCACTTACACGTTTGGGTCAAAATTGAAGCGAAACATGCATTCGGCTGAAATCCAAACGCATTGGGATGGCTGACAAGGACAGAGGACTTCTGACGCACACCAGCACGTGACAGCCCACCTTTTTTCTTTTTTCTTTTTGTTTTCTCCCTTTCATTAAGTATCTCTCCAGCTTTTTTCTTTTTTATATGTTATTTTTAAACTTATGTGATGTAAGATGATTGCATTTAAAAAATATCTACCCACCTTCATTCAATCAATATTTCATTTCTCTTAAAAAAAAATTTATGGCAATTTACATCCATGTAATATTCATAATATTCAATTTACCATTTATTGTTTCTTTTCAAATTATAAGAGGTAAATTGAACATAATGAATATAATAGGGGATAAATTATCACTAGTCCCTTAAAAAAGTAAAAGATGAATCGTCATTTTCATAAAATTAGGAATTTAATAATGAACTAAATTCATGTCAAATGAAAAATTGTGAGACAAAATGCGGTGAAATTAATTTAGTTTGGGACGAAAAATTAAAATTTATATATTAATCTTTAAATATCATATAAAAAAATTATATATGTAGTACTATTTAATTTTACACCTACATTCAATTATTATTAGTTATCAAAAGTAATACTACAATATTATTATTACAATTATCATCTCAATCATAACAATATGATTATAATCATAATCTCAATTTTTACACTATTTAATATATACTACTTTTATAAAGTCTATGATGTGACATTTGTCATTAACTTTTTACCCCCAAACACCAACATCCAAATCCAATCCAAATCATATATCAACTTCTCAAAACTCACTAACTATTATTTTACTATTATATTACTATCAAAGTATTTCAACCAAAACCAATTCAAGTCTTATTTAAAATGTTTTACCAAACTCATTCAAATCAATTTGAGACACCGGCGAAACAGAACCAAAATCGATCCAAACGGGGCCGAAGGCTCTGCATGGGCTCACCCAAATAAGGCCAAACCCATTAAATACATAATTTGAAGAAGTCTTAGCATTACTAGAAAAATTGTTTTTAGCGACAAATTTTAGCAACACATTTTATTTTTGTTGCTAATTTTGAATAGTGCATACATCGGGTAAATCCGTTCAAAAATGAAAAGAAATTATAAAACTAAATCAATAAGAGAAAAAATATTTTTTTTCGAAACATAAAAAATAAAAAACTTTAAAAAATATTAATATAGCGACGAATTTTATTCAATAGCTAAATAAAAACATAAGAAAAAATTAATTTATAAAAATTTAGCTACGAATTCTAATCCGTCACTAAATAGCATTAAAATCAAAAAGAAAAATTGGTATAAGGGTAAATTATGGATATTCCTGAAAGGAAGCCCAATTATAAAAACTTCCCTACATATTTAATATTATAAAAATACTCATCAGGTTTGTCATCTCATCACAGTTAACCCTTGCCCCTATTATGATTATAAGTTTTATAATTTATAAGATATAATAATTAGAATTTAAACTTAAAGTTTATAAAAAGACAAAAAAAAAAAAAACTTAAAATTTATAAGATTTAATAGATATTAAACTTAAAATTTGTAAGAAAGTGCCGACCCAAGCCTGCCCGACCGCTGCCCAACTAAACCACTACTACCCGACCCAGTCCTAGCTGCCGGAACCACTAACCCAGCCGAGCCCGTTTGCCCCTGACACTGCCAAAATCCGCAGCCCAGCCCGAATTTGGTGTTGTGCCCTTCTCTTATTTATTTATTTTTTTTAATTTAATTTGTTTTGAATTTATGTTTGGTGCCTTTTGATTTAAATGTGGTACTTTCTAGCATAAATGCTATTGTACATTACGAATTTTACTTCTATATGATTTTGATAAGAAAGAAATGATGCGACTGTTAGTGGATGATATGTGAGATGATGCTACAACTTTATGTTGATTTATTAGTATGGATGATGGTTTGTGGATGACAGGAATTTAATCATTTATATTAAATTGGGGTGAGTTTTATAGGTGAGTGATAAACTTGATAGGTCTTTTGACATTAGTAGCAAAAAATTTAGATGTGATTCATACAGTTTGTTTTCGAAGATGATTAGAAAAATCGGGTATATTTTCAAATTTTTTGGGGGTTATTTTTTGTGATTTGTTTTGTATTTTACATGTTTGATGACTGTTTGAGAATTGGATTGAGTTAAGGCTGTCACGATCGTAGCTCCATCTCAAAAGAGCTGGTTAATCAGTTTTTTTTTTCCCAAAAGTTAACTTATGTGAATAATTTTATATTTCAGATTTACTCGACAACTTCAAAACTTTTGATGATGGTCGATCACTCGATCTAGAGAAATAAGTCGGAACATTGGAGCAATATACCAAGTACACACTTTTAAACTATATGCTTTAGCATTATACACTCTATTTTTTAGTAGTTTTCTGCCTTTGCAATAACTCTGATTTACACCACATTGCAGGTTTACAATAGTTGCCACTTGTTCAAAGCTATGATGACAGATGACATCCATTCATTTTCTATCATCAAGTATGGCCAGCGACATGATCTGGTCATTGCTGTAAGTATATCATTCGTATTGCTTTCCGAGTTTTAGTACATGCTAATGAAATCGAGTGGTTGGGTTTAATGGTATGATTGTTTTTGCTATTGGGTGAAGTCGTACGTGCTTGGAGTCGAGAGATACCTACATTGAAGGATATAACTACTCTCGTGCGCCAACTTTGGGATCTTACAGATGACATCTTGGTAAGTATTGATCCCAGTGGTTGGTTCTTTTATGTGATAATCTGATAATGTGTGAGATGGTTTTACCCTGCAAAAAATTGGGATTAATCCCTAAATATTCATATTATTTAATCATTGAGTGTGAACTTTTGCATGTTTTCAATTACTCCCAAGGAATCGTGTGAAGTACAGAAGATGAAAGTAGAAACTAGCACTTCTATATAGTACGATAAGTTCTTTCGACTTTTCACGATATCTAGTAGCTATCTTGGAAGCATATATATTAAGTTTTACCTCATTTTAACTTAATATATGCTTCCAAGGTAGCTACTAGATATGGAAATGGAACATATGCTGTTGATTCATTTATATATGGTTATATATGGCGTCTTTAAGAAAATTGAATTTCTATTTTGCACTTTTGGTCCCATGAACTCCTATGGAACCAAAGGTGCAAAATACTTATTAAGTTGTTTATATATAGTTTCTTTGATTAAGTTTAATTCATATTTTGCACTTTTGGTCCGACCTAAAGTGCAAAATACTTATATAAGTTGTTTATATATGGTTTCTTCGATCAAGTTTAATGATGATACGTTTTATAAATGTGAACAATTTCAGTTTTGTTTTATGATATTTTCGAATTTAATTTTGTACGTTTTTAAGATTATGAAAATGATACTGAATATTAAGAACCAATTTATGTTACGTGATGGTTCTTTTGCGCTGTAGTTGTGAATTGTATGAGTGTTAGTTCTTGTTGGACTAAAGGGGTGTTTGTAAATGCTTTTGGAAATCCAAAGCAGTTGCTTAAAGTAAAAAATAAGTACTTTTATTCAAAAGCAGTGGGTGTTTGCAAATATGTAAGAAAAGCAGCTTTAATTATTATAAAAATGCCACCTTGAAGAAGCGATAGAAAAAGTATCCCCTTAGCTGCTTCTTGTCAACCTGCTTTTACCTGCTTTTCAATTGAAGAAGCAATAGCAGAAGCACCTACTTGCAAACATTATCAAAGTGCTTTAAGCAGAAAAAAAGCAAAAATATACTTTTTAAAAGCATTTGCAAACACCCCTTAATTGCGGTACAAGTTATTTTGGTTAAAAAATGAAAAAATAATTACTATTAATTAATTAATTTTAAATTTTAGTGATGAAATTCGCGACTTAAAAGTTGGAAAAAAGGAAAATATAAGTATTTTGCACTTTAGGTACGATAAAATTTTAAATCGCTAAATCCATCGATAAAATATAGAAAATGAAATAGCGGCGATAAAATCCACTGCTTATTAAAACGTTGGAAAGAATTTTAAATTTTAGTGATGAAATTGATTTTACATCTACCACCTACTTTTCTTATTCAAACCCCCAACAACTAAATCTCAATTCAAATCATATTTTAAAGTTCAAAATTCACTAACTATTGGGTTTTTGGCGTTTTACACCTTCGAGTTACATGGTTTTGACATTTTGCACCTTGGAAATATAATTTATTTGACATTTTGCACCCTAATGTGTGTTTTGGTGAGAAAATTCATTGGTAGAAGGGTATAATAGTCCTTTTCATTTTTTTGGCTCTTTACACCCTGATATTATATGTTCTGCACCCTAAAAATATAGATTTGCACCCTAAAATTATAAAATATCGGCGCTTTTTATCCTGATTTAAAATTTGTGGCACTGTGCACCCTAAAAATATAATTTTTCTGGATTTTGCAAGGTTGCACCCTAATGTATTTTTAAAAAAAAAAATCATGAATGTCGTCGATGTAGAGATAAAATGGTCATTTCTATGCAAAACAATCATAAATATATTAGTCTTAATTTATTTCACTTTATAACAACTTCTTTAAACATTTTCTCTCAATAAAATTTAGATTAAAAAATAAAGATATTATCTTCATTTTGTTTTGAAGTATCCTCTAGATTATTTATTTTATACCTAAAATACACGTTTATAAATCTAACATGTTATTATATGACATGTTATTTACATTATGGGTGAACACCACTAGTGGTCTTCCTTATTATTAACTTTTACAGAGTGGTCTTTTTGTGTATTTTTTTCCATATTAGTCTCCACTATGAATTGTTTCTTTCACTTTGGTCATTTACAAGGGATCTTTTACTTATAGTGTTATACTTTAGTCCCTAATAAAATAGTTTATTATCAATTTAGTCCATCATAAAACTGTTTATTTATCAATTTAGTCCCTCATAAAACTATTTTGGCATTTTAGTTCATCTTGGACCACCTGAAAGTGACATAAGTGAAACAAATAATTCATAGTGGGGACTAACGTGAAAAAAAATACAAGAGAAGAACACTTTGTAAAAGTTAATGATAAGGAGGACCATTAGTGGTGTTTTCTAAATTGAATCTACTTCACTCCTAACAGAAGTGAATCTCTGAGTGGAAGTAACTTATTTTTAGCAATACTGATTTCTGAAGCTTTATATGTTGCAACTGCGATTTCTTACAATCTAACGAACAATGGTTTTGTGGGAGACAGTGTTGTCACCTGCTCTTCAAGTTCTTTTTGAAAGATTAGCTTCAGGAGATATACTACAGTTTCTAACAAGTTGTAACCTTAATGATTTACTGCTGGAGAAGCTCAAGATTGCTTACTTCACCAATGCTGCTGTGCTTGATGATGCAGAAAAGAAGCAATACGACAATCCGGCAATCGAAATATGGCTCGACATGTTGAAAAATGCTGTTTACGAAGCTGAAGACACATTGGATGAGTTGGCCACCGAAGCCTTACGATGTAAAGTAGAGTTAACTTCTTGTCAGAATTCGTCGAATCAGGTAAGCAAGTGGAACTTTCTTCCCACAAATTTTAATCCTTTTGGTGAAGGGATAAATTCGAGGATAAATAGCATAATAGTAAAGCTTGAATACATTGCTAAGCAAAAAGATGTTCTTGGTTTAAAAAGTGGTGAAGAGGGGAGAAATTTTTTTACGCTAACTTGCTCCACAACTCCTCTGTTAATTGAATCTCATGTTTATGGTAGGACTTCTGAGAAAGAAGAAATTATAAAGTCATTGGTCATTGACCATGATCAGACAATTCGTAATATGCCACCTGTAATTCCGATTATAGGAATGGGTGGGATTGGAAAGACTACTCTTGCTCAGATGGTTTACAACGATAAACGAGTAAATGAGCTATTTGATGTTAAAGCCTGGGCCTATGTTTCTGATGATTTCAACTCGATTCGTATTACTAAATCCCTGCTTGAATCAGCGACTGCTAAACCTTGTGATACCATGAATCTTGAACTTTTGCAAGGTGGCTTGAAAGATACATTAAACAAAAAGAAGTTTTTAGTTGTCTTGGATGATGTATGGAATGAGAAACTTGACAGCTGGAATGACTTGTCAATCCCATTTTTGGTAGGGAGTCCTGGCAGCAAATCATTGTTACAACCCGTAATGAAGAGGTTATATCGAACATGAATGCATTCCCCCCAAATTTTCTGAAGGAAATATCTGATGAAGCATGTTGGTCTTTATTTGTACATCATGCATTTGGAGTTGGGGACTCACAAATGCATTCAGATTTGATTCCAATTGGCAGAAAAATAATGAATAAGTGCAAAGGCTTGCCTCTAGCTTTGAAGACCCTAGGAAGGATTTTGGCTTCTAGGCTTGATACCAATTATTGGAATGCAATCTTGAACAGCAATTTATGGGAAATGCCTCCCAGAAAAAATGCCATCTTGCCATCTTTAAGATTGAGCTACCATCATCTGCCCTCAAATCTGAAACGGTGTTTTGCATATTGTTCAATTTTCCCCAAGGGCTATGAATTCGACAAGAAAAATTTAGTCATGCTATGGATGGCAGAAGGTTTCGTGCAACCTCAGGGAAAGAATTCTTTGGAAGAAGTGGGTGAAGAATATTTTTCTGAGTTATTGTCAAGGTCATTTTTCCAAGAATCAGTACGAGATAACAATCGTTATGTGATGCATGATCTGCTTAATGATTTAGCTCAGAGTGTCTCAAGGAAAATGTGTATTCATTTGGGGGAGAACTGGGAAAGGGGGATGCACGAAAACTTTGAAAAAGTTCGTCATTTCTCATGCTTTCGCAGCAAATATGATGTCTACAGAAAATTTGAGTCGCTCAACGAGGCTAAATGGCTTCGCACCTTTCTACCATTAGCATCTCCACTTGGAGATGAATTTTGCTACCTAACCAAGAAAGTTTTCGATCTGCGAGTTGTTACCTAAATTTAGGTTTCTTAGGGTACTGTCTTTGAGTGGATATTGTATTTCTGAGCTTCCGGACTCTATCGGAAACCTGAAACATCTTCGATACATCAACCTTTCCTACACTGAAATTAAAAGCCTTCCTCAATCACTATGTAATCTGTTCAATCTTCAAACACTTCTATTGTGCAACTGTGATTATCTCACTGAGTTGCCAGCTGAGATGGGGAAATTAACTAATCTACGGTACTTAGACATTGTTGGAAGTGCAATACAAGAGATGCCTCTGGGACTAGGTAATTTGGTTAATCTTCAAATGTTACCACAATTTACTGTGGGCAGCTCGGGTTCTAGTATTGGAGACTTTAGAAACTTGATGCATCTTCAAAGTTCACTTTGGATATCGAGATTAGAAAATGTGGCCAGCTCTTGGGATGCAAGGAGAGCAAATTTACATGAAAAAAGAGGGTTAAAGAAGTTAGTATTTCAGTGGAGCACCAATTCAGACGAGTCGATTGATGAAAAGGTTGTAACCGATGTTCTTGAAATGTAACAACCTAATCCAAAGCTGGAGAATGTAACATTAAATAATTACCCTGGTAAAAGATTTCCATCTTGGATTGGAGATCCTACGTTCTCTATACTCGTTACTCTTACTCTTATTGACTGCCAAAGATGTGAATTTTTACCACCAGCAGGTCAGCTGCCTTCACTAAAAAATCTCTCTATTGAGGGCATGCTCAAAATAAGAAGTGTAGGTGTTGAGTTCTGCGGATATAATTCATCATCTTTAGGATCATTTGCATCACTTGAGAACCTAAGTTTCAAACAGATGCTCGAATGGGAGGAGTGGTCCTGTTTCTCTGGGGATAGAGGTGTTGAAATGTTCCCGACTCTGCTAGAGCTTCATCTAGAACAATGCCCTAAACTTCAGGGAGGGCTGCCTTACAATCTTCCTTCTTTGACAAAACTTGTGATACATAAATGTGAGCAGCTCTCTGCTTCACTTCCAAGGCTTCCAAAACTTAATCAATTAGAACTCAAAGAATGCCATCTTATGTTGCTTTCTAGTACGATCGAGTTAAACATACTCACGTCATTGGAAATTCAGAACATGAGAAATCTGACATATCTACCTGCAGGGTTACTACAATATCTGAAAAGGCTTGAGCGGTTGGTAATCGCGAACTGTTTCGAGCTTGTTTATCTGGTAAGCAACAAAAACGGGTTGTTGCACCTCACATCTCTTCAACATCTTACCATCAGAAATTGTTCTTCTATGAATTCCTTGGGTGAGGAACTTCAACAGCTGCCTCAAAATCTGGAATATTTGGAATTGGACTGTTGTCACAGTTTGGAGAGGCTACCGCATGAATTTCAAAACCTTGCCTCTCTACAAGAATTGGTTATCACAGATTGCCCAAAGCTTGAGTTTTTTCGAGGGACCATCTTTCCTTTGAATCTCAAAGGCCTTGTCCTCAGAGGATGTGGTTTGGAGTCATTACCAGAGTATACGATCAACAACATCTCAACCCTCGAGTACTTGTACATCACTGGTTGTTTGGTTCTCACTTCGTTCCCAAGCGACAACCAGGCAATGCCTACAACCTTCAAGCAACTCACGATCGACCATTGTCCCAATCTAGAATTTCTTCCTGAGGGGTTGATGCACGGAAGCAACATATTTCTTGAACTGTTGGAGATTTTTGACTGTTCATCTGTCACGTCATTTCCAAGAGGAAAGTTGCCCATAACATTAAAAACGCTTACAATTTGGAATTGTTGCAATCTGGAGTCACTAGCAGATACTATAACAGAAGCAATGTCTCTCGAATCCCTTCGAATTGGGAACTGTACGAATCTCAAGTACTTACCCTCCAACTTGCGCACTCTCGTTCATCTTGACTATTTCGAAGTTGATGGGTGTCCAAGTATCGAGTCGTTTCCTGAAGAAGGCCTTCCTTGCACAAGATTGAAAAAGATGCACGTTCTCGGTTGCGACAATCTCAAGTTCCTGGCAAAGCGCATGCAGTATCTCACATGTCTCCAAGAACTAAGATTATCCAATTGTCCCATGATTGTGTCTTTCCCAGAGGACGGCATGCCAATTAATCTTCTTTCGTTGGACGTCAAAGACTGCAAAAATATGAAGCCAATTTCCGAGTGGAATTTACATAGACTCAACTCACTTAAAAAACTCAGAATCCATGGTGGTTGTTTAAATGATGATGATATATTTCCAGAATGGTTGCTTCCTTCCACTCTTGAGTCTCTTCACCTTATTAAGCTACCCAATTTGAAGTCTCTTTCCCCGTGGCTCAAGAATCTCACTTCACTCGAAGATTTAAAGATCAAAGAATGTCATAAGATACTTTCCTTGCCAAATGAGGGATTGCCATCTATGGTCTCTTTTCTAGAGATAAATGGTTGTCCTCTGCTTCAAAAAAGCTGTGAGGAGGATTGGTCCTCGATAAATCACATCCCATGCATAGTAATGTAGGCTCTTGCGATCCGCAATCGGAAACAATGTGTGTGCACGCCGCCACACTCACAAAGACATGGGCAAAAGAATGGGAACGAGTACATGTTAGATGGACAAAGTAATGCTTGGGGCAAAAGAATGTGTTTATTCGGTTTGTTTATGGAGTGGAGGGACCAAGTATGTTATTTCACAGAAGAGGTACCAAGAAACACTTACTCTTGTTGTTTTAACATTTTATTTTGTGTTTTGAGCACCTGATAAATTGTAACATCATAATATGGCGAAGTATGCATTGGGTACTTAATTTGCTCATCCAAAATTGTATGTGTACATATAACAAAGACACTAAGACTGTATTCATCGATGGTTAGTTTTAGTATTATGCGTGTAGCTGGATTGCATGTATGGTTGCACACGCATGATACGATCTTCGGACTATTTCTTAGTTTAGTGGACGTAAGAAGGTCCATAGTCTTACTTTAGAGTCGTACGAGTATCCACAATCTGAGAACAAACCATTCAATTGTTTATTGGCTTAATTTTACTTTGCACCTGAAAATGTATTAATTTGACACTTTGCACCCTCGAAAAATATCAATTCCACTTTGCACCCTAAAAACATATATTGTGTTTCACTTTGCACCCTGGGTAAATTTCAAGCCAAAAATAAGGGGTATTTTGGTCATTGTCTTAAAAAATAAACATATATTCTATCCAAAATATAATTATGTGAGATTCATGTACAATTAAGAATAAAATTGATAAACTACCCATTAAAATAACTCTAAAAATATCATTTCGGAGGACAACCTAATGAATACTTATTTAATACTCGACCTACTATAAAATGAGTGAATAGCATTTTTGGTCCTCCTTATGGGTCAAATTTTTTATTGTCGTCCCTCTTAAATTTTTTGTAGCAGATTGGTCCCTCTTATCAATATAGTGTAGCACATTTGTCCCTTTTTTTAAATTTTCCGTAGTAGATTCATCCCTCTGATCAATGTAGTGTAACACATTTGTCCCTCTTAAATCCCAAATACATCAATTTTCGTTCCATTTTAGGATATTGATGTATTTTGGATTTAAGAGGGACAAATGTGTTACACTGCATTGATAAGAGGGACGAATCTGGTACAAAAAATTTAAGAGGGACAAATGTGTTACACTAGATTGATAAGAAAGACGAATGTGTTACACAATATTGATAAGAGAGACGAATATGATACAAAAAATTTAAAAGAGATGAAAATGCAAAAGTTGGTCCATAAGGAGGACCAAAAAGGCGATTTACTCCTATAAAATATTATTCCAAAAACATGTTTATATAACTTGACATAAGAAAATATAACATGAATAAAAAAAATAAACATAGTCTTGTTACTGTTACAGTAAAGAGGTGGAGTGTAATTAAATAGGGCGCCAAGAAATACATTGGAACGACCATTGGAAATATTGGTCACTCGTAAAATTCATCAGAAAAGAATTTCGACAAATTTTTTTGGTCTCAATTTTTGCCGTGATAAATTTGTCGAAAAATCTATCGAAAATAGACGTTTTTCTCGTAGTGAGCAAAAATATCAACTTAGTTGGGTTAACATTCTTTTCCACACGAAATGATATGAAGGTCTAGGGTAACAAAAAAAAAAAATATATATATATATATATATATATATATATATATATATTAGAGCTTTGTGTATTCAAATAACACTAAGGATTCTTAAAATCCAAGCATGGGTAAAAATACATTTGAAATCGATATTTTCAAATTTGTATTTACAGCATGTGACATTTTTATGATTTTACAGGAATTATTTTAATGGTTAAGCAATTTTTCTTTTAATTGCACATAAATCTCACATTAGTATATTTTGGAGGGAGAATATGTTAACTTTCAATGGCATGACCTTAATACCCTTGCCTTTTGGTCGAAAATGCACTCAAAATGCAAAGTGAAAGACAATATGGTGTAGTACGATTCGAGATTGACAAAGAAGCCGTAAAAAGCCTAATTTAAGAGTTCATTAGGTCTTTTATAAGTTTTGATATTTTAGGACCTTTTAGTAATTTTAGTTTATTCCTGTTTTAGGTTTTTATTTAAGTATTGTAAACTTGGAGGAGTTTATCAGTTTTTGAAGTTTATGCAAGTTTTGAGTTTTCTCAATTCTCTCAATCTCACGGTATTCTTGTTCAAGAATCAACGGGTTATTGATTATATTCATCTTTCTCACTACGTACGCTGCATCAGAGTGGTATCAAGAATCAGTAAGATCCTGTTATCATGTCGCCAAGAAAACGTGCAGATGCAATTCGTAGGGACGAAATTGTTTTGTTACGTCAACAGGTAGACCAATTGGCACAACGATTAGCTGCCCTTTATCAACCACAACCACAGTACGATTTGGATTATGAATCAGAAGATGGCCCATCTTTTGACGAAGAAATTAATGAAAGATCCCCTATATATGATGAGTCTGGCGAAGATGATGATGGGTTTCATTTTGACGATAGCAATCCAAAAAAGCCCTCAACGAGAGAAGAGAGTGATTTATTTTCAAAGTATGTCTTTCTTCCTATAGTTGAAAATACTCATTAGACATATATGCCTATGGTGTTCGAGGTGGTTGAGGAAAATTGTCAAAGTCTCCTTGAACTTGAAGATTCTTTGGATAAAGAAACTCTTGTTGACATCTCTTTAATGGGATATCAACACGACATCGATTTGGTCATTGATACATTTAATTTTGATGAAACTCAATTTAATTCAGGATGTTATCATGCTACTTTGGTGGAGGACGTCAAGTCTTCAACATTAATGTCGTGCTCAAGTCTTGATTCTCTTATTAATTTAGTGAAGTATTATTTTTCATCAATGAAGAAGCTAATCAAGATTCGAGGGAGAGTTTACTCCTACCAAGATTCGAGGACGAATCTTTTCCATCCTGGAGAATGGTGTAGTGCGATTCGAGATTGACAAAGAAGCCGTAAAAAGCCTAATTTAAGAGTTTATTAGGTCTTTTATAAGTTTTGATATTTTATGACCTTTTAGTAATTTTATTTTATTCCTGTTTTTAAGTTTTTATTTAAGTATTGTAAACTTGGAGGAGTTTCTCAATTTTTGAAGTTTATGCAAGTTTTGAGTTTTCTCAATTCTCTCAATCTCACGGTATTCTTGTTCAATAATCAACGGGTTATTGATTATATTCATCTTTCTCACTACGTACGCTGCATCAAAAGTGACATTAATTTTTTTAGAGTATTCAAAGTGTCAAATTGATATATTGTCAGGATGAATATTGGTATTAAACCATTGTTTATTCATTGATTGCTTAAAAAATATTACAATATATAGAAATCAAATCTCAAACAACTAGATAAATATGAAAATAGCCGATGAGGCCTTAGCCAAGTGGTTAAGGATGAGGCTCCATCACCAGGAGGTCATGAGTTCAACTCCAACGAATGTGGGTATTTTATCTAGTTTCATACTAGCCTTTTTCTAGTTTAATATTAGTAATTAGTTCACTTTGTTATCATTGGAATAGTTTCGATTCGATATAGTGTTTGATGTAATAATGTATTCACCATCTCAAAAAAAAAAAAAAAAAAAAAAAAAAAAAAAAAAAAAAAAAAGAAGAGATAAATATGAAAATAGTCTCCTACAAAAATAGAATAACTAAAAAAAATCCTAATAATAGTAACATAATAAAATCAGAATTGTGAGAATGCGTTTCTTGTTTGAAACATACTAACAAATACACTAAAATCCATCCATATAGAGCCTTTGTGTTTCTAATATCCAATACACCAAATATAATAAGAATATTTTTCAAGTTTAATGATTAACCCGCACACTATACAGAAATGAAACATTAAGTCTTGTTAAATATGTAAATAGTAGGATTTTTCTAGGGTGAGACCTCTTAAGTTACGGCCTCATGTGAGGCCTGTTCTATCGACCATTAGATCGTTATGGATTGATCTGAATCATTCATATTGTAACTTGGTCAATATATTTTTTTCTTCCATTGACTTTAATAAAAATTTAATTTTACTATTTCACCCTTATATTTAATCTCTTTAAAAAAAACTAAAAAATAAAAATAACATAAGAAAAGACATTTTAACCCCCATTAAATTTAATGCTAATTTAGTTAAACATTAATTCGTGGAAAATTGATAAAGACTGTTATACCCCTATTTAAAACCTAATTACTTAATTATCTTCCTCTCTTTCATAATCATTCAAATCTAATTGATTATTCCTATTTATTCTCCACCATTTTTACATCATCGATAACGCAATGATGTTTTTGTACTATTCCATCGTTATCAACAAAGTTAATCAACACCTAATTACTTGAATATTGAATTTATTTTCTAAATTAATTGAGATGAAATTATTTTAATTCTAATTTTCTATAACTACGATTATTTTTTAATGATTATTGTTTTAGATCAACACCATAATTTTCTTTGATAATATCTTAAACCTAATAACATTAAATCATTCTTTATAGTTTATTTCATGATTATTCGTACCTAATAACATAAATTATTTTTTAACATTTGTAATTTTTTTTAACATTAAATCATTTGTAAATCATTTTTTAAAATTTTTTTCAACATTATTTCATTTTCTTTCATAATCATTCAGACCTAATTAAATATTTCCTATTCCATAATTCTCACCATTTTCACAACAACTCCATACTTGATTGTTGACTTTTCCACCATTTTTAAATTTACTACGGAGCGAATGAAAATCGTTGACAACAAATTTGACCAACCACTAATTACATCAAATTTCATAACCAATCTAACCTAATTAATTATTTTCATTTTGTTCATAATCATTCATACCTAATGTTTATCTAAAACCCACGATTTCTTGTACAATATTTTCACATAACATTGGTTTATTTACATAAAAATCCTACTGTAGATTAAATTTTTTTAAATTTTTACAAAAGATCCCTCAATTTATGAAAATTATATATTTGACCCTTATACTTTTAAAAAGCTTACGTTCAGGTCTGACTGCAAAATATAAGTTAGAAATATCAATTATTATAAGAAATTTTACATATTAAATTTAACAAACATCCCTACCCCCGTCCGAGGACCCTATCCTGACTCGGAGACTAAGCTCTAATACCATTAATAACGTCCCGGCTAGAAAATACACACTTCAAAAATTCTTGTACAATAATTTCATATAAATTTTGCCCATTTACATAAAAATACTACAAGAGATTAACATTTTTTAATTATTAACAAAAGTCCCTCAATTTTTGAAATAAACATATTTGACCCCAAAACTTTTTGAAAGTGTACGGGGGTCCTATTAAAAAATATCAGTTTCAAATATCAATGTTTATAAGATATTTTATATATTAAATTTTTAAAAAAACTTGTATAATAATTTCATATAACATTAGTTCATTTACATAAAAAGTCTACTTGGGATTAACATTTTTGAATGTTTCCATAAAGGTCCCTCTATTTCTTAAATGTACATATTGGCTCCAAACTCTTTTAACCAATGTACATTAAGGTTCAATTCAAAATTTCAGTTTCAAATATCATTTTCATAAGAATATTCATATATTTAATGTCAATATTTTATTATATAATGTTTTTTAAACAATTTGAATAAATAGATTGAAACCATAATGTAGCACATGCCTAAATATTTGTCAAAAGAGGGAATTGCACTTTTTATACCAAACATTTACCTGCTTTAGAGATTTCATACCATATCTTTCATAATTGCACATTTCATACCAAAATCGAACAACCTTTTTCAATTTACATACCAACGTTAAAATTTGGATGGAATTGGACATGTGCTCCGCACGTGTCCGTTAACTCTATTAAAAATAAAAAAAAAAGAAGGAAAAAACTGCAGTGGTTATTTTCGGGCAGGAAGGGAGAAATTTGGGCAGTGGTTAGTTTCCCTCCATTTCCTTTCTTCCATCAAATACATTTCCCTCCATTTTCATTATTCCATACCTCCATTCTCTTCTCCTTCTACAAACAGGCCCCAAACCTCCATTTTCTTTCTTCCCTTCTTCTTTCTTCCTCCCTGCCGAAACATAAAACAGGAAAAAAAATTAAATGTCATCTTCAAGCTCCACCTCCCGACGTTCGTACACTCCTTCGGCATATGAACATACATGCTTCTGCCAAAAACCCACCCCGCTTAGGACATCATGGACAGCTGATAACCCAGGAAGACGATTTTATGCTTGCGTGAAGTACCGCAAGGAAGACGGATGTCGGTTTTTTCTATGGAAAGATGAACCCATGTGTCCAAGGTCAAAGGCAATAATCCCTGGTTTATTGCGGAAAATCAATAACTTAGAAGATGAAATCAACAAAAAAGAAGGAGAAATTATCAAAAGAGATGGAGAAATTCGCAAAAGGGATGAAGAAATTATGTTTACTTTAGGAGAAATTAGCAAAAGGGATCGGGAAATTAACATTAAGGATAGAGAAATTTTGGAGTTGAAAAAAAAAAAAACATGTATTGTGGCCTCTGTTGTCTTATTTGGATGGTGATCATATGGAAAGTCTTCGTGTAGAATGATCTTGTTGTAATAGTTTGTAGTGTCTTTAGTGTACTTTTCTAGTTTGTAATGTTTTAAGTTATTGGTTGTTTGTGTTGAAGAATTAAGTATGCTTGTTATTGATGTAATAATGTGTTTTTGCATTGTTATAGCGGTGTTTTTTGCAATGTTGTTGATGAATTATTTCTGTTATCAATGAAAATGGGTGTTTTTGCAATGTTAAATGCAATTTTGAGCCATTTGCAATTTTACAGGGGGTTATTTGCAGTTTTACATCAGGGGGTATCTGCAATTTTACAGGGGTTATTTGCAATTGTATAGGGGGTATTTGCAATAACACAGGGGTACTTGCAATGTTATATGCATTTTTCATCCAGGGGGTATTTGCAATTTTATAGGGGGTATTTGCAATTTGACAGGGGGTATTTGCAATTTTATAGGGGGGTATTTGCAATTTCATCCACAAAGACAGAACATTGTTCATCCTGAATTTATCTAAATTTCAGAACCATACAATGCATTCATAATTTCAAAACCATTACAATGCATTTCACAAAATAAAAGTCAAATACACAAAAACTGGGAACAATTCCACAACACCACATTCTCAACTAATACTCCCCCTGACTTCAAAATTTCATCCAAATTTCAGAACCATACACATAAGTTCATACTTTAACAAATGTGTCCCATCAACTCCACCACACATAAGGACAGAACCATTACAATGCATTCACAAAACAAAAGTGCACAAATACAACACCACCATCATCCTCAAAATATCACAAAACAAAAGTGCACAAATACAACACCACCACCATCCTCAAAATATCAACCATTATAAAAACATAACATTCTGCATCAAAACAATACAACCTTGTACTTCTACTTTGTAACACTAGGATTACTATTCTTAGACTTCTTTGAATTCTGTGAACTTGTACATGCAGCCTGTAGGTTTGTCAATGTGACAAACTTCTTACCATCCTTCATAATGACTGGAAAAGACTGTGCTCCTGAGCTTGAAGGTTGTGGTTGATAATTTGTTGGAGCATGACCCCTTATATTTGCTCTAGGTTGCAGCATATTTGGTGTAGCCTGAAAGCCTGGTGGGGGTCCTTGTGGAGGTCTAAAAACAGCATTAAATTGCACAGGTCGTGGTGGTTTAAATACAGCCTTTTGTCTCCCTTTATCAGTTGGTTGAACAACCTTTTCTTTGCCTTTAACCTATTCAGTTTAGCCACACAAAGGAATATTTAGCCAAAAAACAGAAATTTCAAAATTTTGACAAACTAAACACAAAAAAACTCACATTTGAATTGGACTGTGAACTGGTATGTGCACATGAGGCTTGACTTGCTAAGACATCACCTTCTCCTCCCACTTGTACCTGTGGGGATTAATGAACTAGATGGTAAAATTCACTTACACGAAATTCTGACTCTGACCATGCATTTAGTAGAAACAAAAATTCTGACTTTTGACATATTTTGAGAATTTTGACTTTCCAACTGAGCATCCCTCTCACCTATTTCATCATTTGATGTTTTCCTTTTTTTGGCCTTAAACATTGAAAAATAATTTTGTTATATATATTTGAAAAAAAAAACAAATAAAACAATTTTGTAATGATACTTACAGTATGAACTGGAAGTTCTTCTAAGGCAACATGTACTTCTTGCAACCCATTAGATTCCTCTTGTGATGGTGCTTCTGGCACTTGAGATCCACTCCCTCCCTCATCTGATGATTTTCTTTTCAAACAGGTCTTCTTGTTGTGCCCTTGTACTCCACACAACCTACAAGTCATCCTCATAGGTTGTCTTCCCATTCTTTTCTTGGAATTTTGCCTCTATTTGGCTGCCTTCTTGTCCTTTTCATATGGACATTTTCTCCTTGTTTTTGCTGGCCTTCCTCTTTTTTTCATAAAGGTAGGTGGCAATGGAGGGACCCTATTAGTCTTGGCCCACAAAACAGGGCCATTGATTGGCATCAAAGCTTGATCATAGACAGCCAAGTATGTCTCCACAGTGTAAGCTTTGTCCACAAAATCCTCAGGATCTTTTACAAGGTAACTAATGGCACTCATGCCATGCATGCAAGGAATACCCGATATGTCCCATCTTCTACATGTGCAACTGTGGTTCCTCAAATCAACACAATATTGTTGGCCATGTTCTGAATGCACCTCAAAATGCCAGTCATCAGCCTTTATTGCAATGCACGAGGCTGCTTGAATCATTTTTCTTTCGATGATTTTTTAATTCTAGGGCATACTTTGAAATTTGTCCATCTCTTTCTTGCCACATCTCCATTTTTGCTCAACCGGCCCATGATATATTTCCTAATCCAATCCAACAATGTTAAAACAGGCTTCCCCCTGGCATCTAATATGCATGAATTAAATGACTCACACACATTATTCAACAATGCATCACACTTAGGGTATGTATCAAAGTATGCCCTACACCACTGGTTAGGGCCTTTCTTCAAACCATGCAGGTAAACGCTCATTAAGTAATAAGAATTCCTTAAATTTGATCTCAAACTCAGGAATTGTTGTAGCTCTTGCAGCAGCCCATACTGCATCTTCAAACTCCTTGCCTTTAAAACCTTCTTGCTTCATATTCCCTATCAGATGCCTAACACAAAACCTATTGTCTGACCCTGGAAGCACTCTCTCAAATGCTTTTAGTAGACCTTTCTGCTTGTCAGACAAGAATGTGTAGCAATCATCCATCTCAATCAATAAATCAGCTTTCAACAAACCTAAAAACCACTCCCAAGAATCAGTGGACTCAGTCTGAACAAGAGCATATGCTACTGGGTACAGCTGATTATTTGGGTCAAATGCTACTGCTGTCAAGAACACCCATTCAAAAGGACCCCTCAAATGTGTCCATCAACTCCAATAATGGGCCTACAACCAGCATTGAATCCTTGGCTCAATGCTTTAAACCCTACATAAAACCTGTCAAACTTTCTTTGGCCTGTACTACTTCCTTCTTCTGACTGCTTTAGTATGACAGTTGAGCCATGGTTTCTCTCTCTCAATTCATTACCATAGTCCCATAATTGAGCAAACTGGTCATCAGGATTCCGTGGAACAGCTTCAAGTGCTTTTCTTTTTGCTCTGTATGCCTGAGTTGCAGAAACATGACACTTGATCTCTTTGACTGCCTTAGTCCTAAAACCCTTCACATTTCTGTTTGGATCATGTCTAAATAAGTCCTCATACTTCTTGGCCAACCACCTTGACTTTACATTTCTGTAGTGAGAATCAATATTAAATACATGCCTGTCTTCATACTCTCTGATTTGGTAGGTAGCTTCATCTTTGACCCTCAAAGCATTAATCCTCCATTTACACCCCTCTGCCATACATCTTGCATAAACTCTTCTTTTGTCATTGGATGTGATCTTTATATTCCTCATGGTCATGATTGCATGTGAATGCACTGCCTCCCTGAACTGCTTCCTAGTGTTAAACACTTGTTTCAGCTTAAAGGTTGGATTAAATATTGTTTCAACATTGAATTCAGGATACACATCATCATCTTCATCAGACAATGGCCTCCACATTTGCTCATCATCACTGGACAAAACCCCATCTTGATCCCCTTGTTCATTTTCTTCATCAGTCTCATCTTCTACATTATGCTCAAAGTTGGCTTCATCATCTTCAGCACTTTCACTATCTTCCTGCTCATAGTCACTATCACTATCTTGTCTTGATTTTCTCCTTTCACTATCTTCCTGCTGAAAGGTTATATTTGCATCCACAAAGTCAACACTTTCTGGATTTTCTTGCTGGTTTGGCTCTTTCTGTACCCCTACTTCATCCACATGTTCTGGCAAATTTTCTTCTTGTTGTTGGTGGTGTTCTTCAATATTTTCTGGCACTTGTTGTTCTTGTTGTTCTTGCTGCTGTTGTTCTTGTTGTTCAGTGGATTTTTGTGAGCTGAGGCAATCATCAACTATCTTGTCAATCTGCCCATAAAATGCTTCAGAAAGAACTGGCATTTGAACCTCATTTTGTACTGGATCATCAACTTTCTCTTGCACTTGCAATGTATTTTCAGCATCAGGTTGGCCTGGATTTTGAACCTCATCTTCAACAGTCTCTCCCTTGGTCAACTCCTCTTGCAATGTATTATGAACATCTTCTTGTATTGCATTCTCAACTAAGTTAGAAACAATGCCAGCTGCCTCTTGTTCCTTCTCCACCAAACCTGCTCCAAGTACCCCCCTCTGCTCTTTCTCCACCACATTATCTTTTCCAATCTTTTTTCTAGGATATTTATCTGGTTGACTTATATAAATATTCAGAACAACTCCAGATCTATCAACTAATAAGGCAAGCTCGATTTCATGTGCACACAATCTGAACTGCCTAAATTGATCAATCCTATAATAGTTCTTTATGCCATAAATACCAATCTGACCACAAAGGTGATCTAAGTGTTCCACAGATATATTTCTATAGTCAAAATAATCAACATGCCTAACACTACCCCCATCATAACTAGTGTTTGGATAATGTATTAAAGCACCCCCATAATGAATCTTCAATGTACGGAAATATTTATCTGCAATGCAAAAAGAACTTTATAAGACATTTATGCAAGCAAAAAGAAGCATACTTTATCACAAAAATCACACTGCAAAAAGAACCATACTCTATTACATAATTCAGAACCATACTTTATCACAAAAATCAGACATTTATGCAAGCAAACAAAATTACACTGTTCCCAGATTCCCTTATGCAAAAAGCAGAAAAAAACCATACTTTATTAAGCCACTTGCTTGGAAATGAAACAGAACAAAACACTTGTCCATTTTTTTTCCAGCAGCTACGGGACCACAACAATTAAAAATGGCATACACCTCCAAAATTGTCCCCAACACGTTTGGGACCATTACAATAAACAAAACCCTAACCCACATTCCCAAATATTCAAAAAAGTGCAAAGATTCCTCAAGCTTTAAGTTACGTACCCTTGTATTTTGGAGGCTCAATGTCATTGAATTCCACTCTCCGTAGCAAGCCCAGCGTATTTTCAGTCCTAAGGCTCTCATATTTCAGCAGTTTCTCACGTATTGATTCAAATGATTCTTTTTCCATGTGTAATGCTTTTGGAAGATGGAGATTTGGAGTGGAATTTAGGTTGGGGACGGAAGAGTATGAGAAAGGGATTTGATTTTTTTCCTTAATTATCTGCCCTACTTTCTAATTCTCCTGCCCGCGATAGTTTTTCCTTTTTTTTTTTTTTTTTTTTTTTTAATAGAGTTAACGAACACGTGCGGAGCACGTGTCCAATTCCATCCAAATTTTAACGTTGGTATGTAAATTGAAAAATGTTGTTCAATTTTGGTATGAAATGTGCGATTATGAAAGGTATGGTATGAAATCTCTAAAGTAGGTAAATGTTTGGTATAAAAAGTGCAATTCCCTCTTTGTCAAAATCTTATTTTGAGAATTTTTTATGGATTTAATCAATTGTGGAAGTAAATCTCATTTTATGTTATTTGTACATTTATTTGTCAATTTTAATCACAAAATATGACTTTGAACATTAGTTGGGTAGTTAATATGCTCTACTTGGATATCTGGGTTTCTAAACCCAATTGAAACAATTGTTTTAATTAAGATAATTAAAAAGGATATAAAAGATATTTCGCGTTTATGTGATAATTTAAATTTTCCTTAAAAAAAATCTAAAAGGGTATTCTGGACATTTGTAAAATCGAAAATAATTAGAAAAAATAATCTCTAGTTACTGCTGCCACATGGCGCGATTATAAGGGGTGGACGAACATGAGTCCAGTTACGAAGAGTCTCACCCTAGACTCCCCGGAAAGAGTATTTTGATATATAGTCTAAACTATAGGAAATTTCATTATAAGATCTGAAGTGTTAGGGATTCCTTATAAAAGGATTAAACCTCAAGGGTCGATTGTAAATCACCCTAAATCAACTCTACCAGCAAAATTTCCTCGTCAACTCTTTAAAGTTAAATCTAAATTTATTCGATAAGTTAAAAAGTAAATATTTATAAAAAAAAAATTTGTTCGAGTTTGATTATGTTGACTCAATTAAAATATGTTCGAACTCAATTCTTTAATTAATAACTAAAACAAGTTCAAATCCAAATTTTATTTCTTGGGGTAGGGAAGAAGGTTGACTTTTAAGTATTAAGGTACTTAAACTCGTAAATCTAGTACTATCAAACCCAAAAAATTAAGGCGACTTCAACTTGAACTGAACTTAGTAATTATAGAACCCTATTAATTTCGTTTTAGAAAAAAAAAAAAAGAAAAAAAGAATTTAGCCGACTACATATTCTACTGAACTTCATTTATTCGCATTTGATCAAAGGAAAAGTTGCATAATTTGCAGCGACAAGAAAGGGCCTTTTCTTTTCTATAGGGTATAACCCCAGAAGCTACTGAGCTTAACCTTCCGACCGATCGACGGTCATGAACCTATTTTTTTATATTATTACGGAAAAAAAAGAGTTGGCACCTGAGAGAACTCAGTACGGGGAATGGTTGTTCGGTGGTTATGTATGGGATGCCCGGGAAAAATGGGACTTGGCGTCTTAATCCAATATGATGTATAGATTGTACATTATAATTAGCCTAAATGACACAAATGGTCCTCCTTAGTCGTTACCTATAACTTTTTATAGAGTGATCCTTCTTATGTTTTCTTTTCCATGTTAGTCCCTCTTAAGGTTTATTTGTTTTACTTTGTTCATTTTCAGGTAGCAAACAACGACTCTGGTATCACATGACATTCATGTGAATGTATATTCGTCCTTTCTTGTTGAGGTTTTTTTCGCATGGGAACCAATATGTTACAGTGGTGCACTATATTCCCTCATAACAATGTTGTATTTCACTTTAATTCCTAACATTTAGGCGAGTAAAGTACCGTTAATTTCCCGACAACAACCTGTTCCCCTACACTATACACCCAATTTGCAGCATTTTTTCATCCAAAATGTTGATTATTATTTGTACAAGAGCACCTAATTTGAGCAGGCCTTCTACAAAAACAAGTGATTGTTGCCATTTTATCTTCTAATTTCCGAAATGGGATGAGAAACTGCTGCAAATTGGGTATATAAAAGAGGGGAACAAATATTTGGCGGGAAATTAAAGGTACTTTACCCGCCTAAATATTAGGGACTAAAGTGAAACATAATATTGTTATGAAAGACTATAATGTAACACAACATTATTATGAGGGATTATCGTGTAGCACTGTAGCATAGTGGTTTCCGCACAAAAAAACTGATCTAATGTGGTTTCGTTAGGGGATCAATAAGGAAATATAAAGACAGTAGAGGTGCTAAATTGCCAATGAGGGGGTCAAATATGTATATTTCGAACGTGATTACAATATATTTCGAGATCCTACTTGGGCATTATTGGATGCCGTACGAGCTAGAAACTAATACATACAATATGATCAAAATGCACATCAAGAGGAGGTCTCGAGCAGTAGCTTCGACCTGGGAGCACCTGGGGAATTGTGCGATTGTTGGCGTCATAAATGCTTGCGGTATTTATAGCAGAATTGTCGTGCTAGCTGAACAATCCGCAAGGGTGTATTTCTCGGCCCACAGGCTTTGGCCTGGGGTCGGCCCAATGGTGGAATCCAAGCATGAACCCCTTGCTTTATGATCGGAACATGCTTGTACAACGTTGGAGGTTGGCCAATAAGTCTTCGGGGTCGGATATTGCTATTTCCGATCATAGAATGCATTCCTAAAATAGAATATCCAAAGTACCCTTTATCAATACTCCCCCACTTCTCGAGCGTAAGTGGAGCTGAAGCTCGGAGAAGTAAATGTCGTCATATGACTGGGATGAATCATTACTTAGTGTTTCGGATATGCCTCGTTAAAAACCTAGCTCGGAAAAACCCATTGGGATAAAAACCGAACCAAGAAAAAAGAGTGTACATCTTGGAAACTCTAAAATGATTATCCGTTGTGATGCGAAGTAACGGTTGGTATTGTTGAAAAAAAAAAATTGAGTTGATGCAACTTTTTGTCTTGAACTCTTTAGTTAATAATAGCCTCGTATTGGTCTTGTGATCGATCAGTTTGATTCTTCATTAATACTCCCCCACTTCTTCGAGCATAGGTGAAGCTGGGCTCGGAGAAATAGGCTCAATCCGACAATGAAAAGACGTGTCTTGTCAATCAGCCATGTACTAGTGTAAATTCATAGAGTATAGGGGCCTCAAATGCAATTTTCCGAAAATCTTATTTTGAAACTTACTACTTGGGGAGCTCAACCGTCGCGGTTACTCGGGGTCCGATCTGCAATTTTACTTTTTTAACCCCGTATATATATACGTTGATCGTAGAAGATTCATTTACAAAAGATTCCCAAAGCCTTGATCGGAGCATTGTGTTCGAGATTTGTCGAAGAGTCCCGAAATTCGAACAATCAGAAAATTCATATAATCTTCTATTTAAAGTATGTCTTCTTCACGTGATCAAGGAAAGTCTATAGTGGGCGAAGGGTCGGATAGTGATCCCTTAGCGCTTATAGACGCCTATAAGGCCTCCGAGAAAGAGAAGGCCGAAAACTTTGGCGATGCATCGAACTCAGAGACAGAGAAGGGAGAAGTGCGTCAGGGTTCGAGTGATAACGAAGCGGGAACAGGAGAAGAGATCTCCAAGGACGAAGCGGTCGTGGGCGAGGTCTTACCCCTTCGTGAAGATGAAATTGCGAAGTATCAAGTTGGTGGTAGGACAGTTGTCACCATAAAGAAATGGGTAGAACCCACAAGCAGTTCTAACCAACTTCGAACAAAGCGCCAAGCCGATCAGACCTCTACCATTTACAACACAGCCGAACGTCGGGCGAACTTGGAGCTTGAGTTCGGAAAATACCTTCCGGAAGGTTTTTCCATCGTTGCGCCTACTCCTGGGCAACGAGTTACCCAGCCGCCCAAGGGTTGCCAAGCCTTCTATAGCAGGCAATTTCTCTTCGGGTTGCGTATTCCATTCATCCCATTGCTTACTGATATTTTGGGAGTTTTCTCACTTGCACCTGCTCAGATACTTCCAAATTCGATCGCATATATTGTTGCGTTCAGCGTTCTGATGCAGGCTAAAGGGAAGTAGGCATCCTTCCACAATATTTGGCAGATTTTTCAGATGACCCTTTCGACGTCTTCGAACATTGGCTTCGTGTACTTTTCCCACCGGTCAAACAAATCAATTCTTTCGACCATGATTTCAAGCAAAACAAAAGGCTGGAAAAAGGAGTTCTTCTTTGTTCGGGGTCCCGACATTCCGGTTTTGGAAGGTTCCTCCGAACTGAAGCCATATGAGTGGGAGGGGGAAAGGACTTGGACATATGGCAAACGGTCCCTTAAAGGAAAACTTCGCCATCTGTTATCTTCAAAATTCCTGAAGACCTTGATATCCGATCAGTATCAAAGGGCGTTAATGACGTAAGAGCAGGTTCTGCGGCTGGCTGGGCTCAGCACGTGCACCTATCCTGCATCGGCAATTAGGTATGGAAATACCCCAGAGATCGAGAATAATCCCGAAAATGGTCAACCTGCCGATGATGTTCCAGCAGAGGTTCAAGCCATAGTCACTTCCCTCTCGCTCGGTAACTATCCTATTCATTTAAGTTGATCCTTAATTTTCCTTTGATTCTTTATATTAACCTTATTTTGCTTTGGGCCTTGCAGCTGAGCTTGTTGAACAGTTTCGAACCTCAGTAGCGGGCTCTAACGTAGTGTCCTCCTCGAGAAGGACTCAGGGTCAACCTCGGAAGCAGAAGAAATCGAAGGTGATCAAGAAAATTGGGACGGTCGGTGCCAACATTTCTACTGCGGTTGTTCCTCCTTTGGCCCCGAATAATCGGGGTCTGTTGGGATAGTGGTTGGGATGCCTCGATTGTCAGAACAACGACAGTGCGGAATTTAAAATTTTTCGAAGCACCCAAGGTCCCATATAAATTCTCCATATTAATTATACGTAAGCAAGAACAAAAACACACATAGAAATTGAACAAGGGTGTTTATGCGATATACCTCACCACAGGCAAGGTGGTGGCAACCTTCGATTCTGAATCTGAAACTGGATCTGGTTCACAGAAGTGATCCAAATGTCTCACCTCCAAAGATAGTCCACACCAACTGGATTCTGGTAACACCTTCTAGTCGTAGGCTCAGAACTGGATCTAGAAGATTTGTTATTGCAGGATTATGTAGATCTACTTGACAGGTCAAGATCTAACACGGTGGAACGAGGGAGGAAGTGCGGCGGCGGTATAGCAGCTCACGGCTACAAGGAGGCGGCGGCTATTTGGCGGCGGCGCTAGGGTTGGGGCGGCGGCTACTAAGTGCAAGAGAGGCTAAGGTTTTGTGCTTAGGTCTCTTCTTTCTGAGCTCTGGTAGAACTCTATTTATAAGCCTCTACTTGACCTAGGTTTGCAAGACTCCTTATGGGCTTTTAATTAAAAGCCCATGTCTTGCAAGCCTTTCATTTAATTAACTACTTTAATTAAATGCCCAATCCAAATAAATCATTATTTCTTTTATATAATTAATTAGCAACTCAATTAAGTATTTAATTAATTAAGTCAGCCAATTAATTAATCTCCCACTTGAATTAAATACTTTAATTCATTTAATTGATTTAATTACCTTTAAATCAATTAATTCCTTTTATGTCCTTCCATAACAGTCACCGTCCAATTGTATTGTGTGTGACCCTCTGGGTTCACCATCAATTGGCAGCAGGCCCACGAATTCCTCGTGATTTAATTTATGAACAATAAATTGCTCCGGTCAATTAAACAACCTTTAATTGACCACTCCTAGAATCAAATCCTCTATTAACTCAGGAGTACCTACACTTCATGGTCGATTTCTAGCCACAAGCCCATGAAGCCCAACTTCAGGTGAATTGATACTTGTGAACCTCGTCTCATATAATTACCATGTACATACGGTCCTTCTATCGACTAATATTCCCGATCAAGACTTAGGGTGTGTGAATTGATCGGCACCTCTAAATTTGTCTCGATAACTATACTTTCTAATTCAGGATAATATTCCAGTGTGACTCCTAAATTTGGAAACCCCTTTCCAAATCCGCCACCGACCGTGGCCACGGGTTTCTCGGATATATTATCTAAGAATCGTATAGGAAATTCTCTCACCCATTACAGTGAGTCAATAGATTCCATATTGGTACTAACCACTCGCGTACATGTCCATACGCACCCAACCTAGGCATGTTATGACCAAGCTACGTGGCCTATACCTAGATCTAAGTACGCACTTTCATGCACCGAATTCGCCCTAGCACCTCAAGTCAAAGGACTAAATTGTACACTATTATAATCCTTGAGAAACATCCCATCACCGATATGCGACATGCGCTTCCACAATGGGTTTCTCTGTTCGGGTCGTTCGATGCGTTCAATCCTCCATTGAACCACCTACTCATATGCACTGGCCTCAAATGTCTTGCTCATGAAACGCTACAAATTCACTCCATGTGAATCATGCATACTCGTACAAGTCTTAGCGATTCCTACGATACCCCGTCTTGTTCGAAATCTATGACTTGGAACAGTTTTAAGATTACGACCTTTGAGACTGTTTCATGATTGCACTCAGTACTGAAGTGAATCGTCCCATAGTCAAATGTAATCTAAGGGTTTCAACCAATAGCTTAAATGTATTTGCGAGAGATGAAGTTGGCCATTGTTTATCCTTATACTCGTATAAAAAAACGTGCGTACTAACTCATTTATACTAAAGAAAGATAATGATAGTTCCAGTACAAGCTAAATGTATTGGCTTGCAGGGCACTATTCCATCAATCTCCCACTTGCCCTAAAGCCAATCACAAACCTTTCTAGGACCCATCATTTTAAAGATGTTCTTCGAACTCATTTCATGATATAGCCTCCTTTTAGTGGATCCGCTAAGTTGTCTTCTGAGTCGACGCGATCCATTACGCGCGTTAACTCTACCAATGATTTTTCTAATCAAATGGTACCTTTCTTTCAATTGTGTTTAGATTTCTGGTAAGATCTCGAATGCTTTGCTTTAGCAATAGCTCCAATGTTATCATAGAAGATAATCATGAGCTTCGCAATGCTAGGCACTACATCCAACCATAGGATGAAGTTTTATATCCAAACACTTTCTTAGGCCGCATTTAATGCTACATTTAATGCTGCAATATATCTTGCTTCAGTGGTTTAGATGGTTATGGTGATTTGCTTGGAACCCTTTCAAATTCACCGTTACCCCATTGATGCAGGATATGTATCCAAAAATGGATATATTTAATTCATCCACATCAGACTAAAAATTTGAATCAGTGAATCCTTCAAATTTTAATTCTCCACTACCACCATAGACCAAGAACAAATCCTTAGTCTTTGTCAAGAGCTTAAGGATATCTTTTGCGGTGGTCCAGTACTTCTTCACTGGAGTTTGACTAGCAACTGCTCGCGATACTTGAGCAAGTTCTACGTCTGGTCTAGTACATAGTAAAGCATGCCACATGCAACCTTTTGTTTGAAACATAAGGTATTTGAGACATTCTCCTTTATTCTCATTTGATGTAGGGCACATCGATTTTGGAACAAGGGATACAGTGTTTCACTGGAAGCAATCCTTTCTTGGATTCTTCATACTGAATATTTCCAGTATTGATTCTATGTACTTAGATTTAGAGAGTGTCGGCATCTCTTTCCGATCTATTCTATAGATACGTATCCCAATAGGCAAGATGCTTCTCCTAAATCTTTCATGGAGAATTGCATGGACAACCATGCTTTCGTCTGTGCTAACATTCTGATATCATACCAGATATTCAGAACATTATCGACATATAAAATATGAGCTTCATCGCGCTCCCACTAATCCTTTTGTACACTCATGGTTCATACTCGTTTTGATGAAGTCAAATGTCTTGACTATCTCATCAGAACAAATGTGAATCTAAATGGATTCAGACATTGCTAATGGAGAAAAAGATTCATCAAAGTCTGTTCCAGAACATTGCGAATAGCCTTCTTACCACTAGTCAATTCTTAGAGGCAACACCTCTTCATTCGTTCCAAGTTTGAAGATCCATTTATAACTTATAACCAACTTATAGGGATAAATCCCTAGGGTGGATCAATCAAGGTTATACCTTGTTGGAATGGATGGGATCCATTTTGGTTTGCATGGCTTCGAGCCACGCATCCGAGTCTATGTCTGACATCGCTTCTTGATAGGTCTTTGGATTACTTTCCACATTCTCGTTTTCGTGAATGAAACCAAATCGCTTTGGCTCCTTACGAATTCGATCAGACATTCGAAGAGTAGGTGTACTAGTAGGTTCAGTAAATTCTGGATTAACTCCCACTGTTTGAGGGGACTGGTCCAAATCTTGGACTTCATCAAGTTCCATGACGTTTCCATTTCCTTTGACGAGAGATTCATCAATAGAGGAACGGGTATCTAGAAGAAACGATTGTTTATTGTTGTCGTGGAACAGGTATCCAATGGATTTCGTTGGATACCCCACAATTATATACAAATTGGATCTACTAGCCAATTTATCTCCTTTCTTGTTTCTATCATCGGCAGGAGATCTCCATACTCAGAGGTAAGAGCATGGAGGTATTTTGCCATACCTTTCTTGATAAAGCTTTGTAGGCACGAACTTTGAAGGTACTTTGCTCAGTATCTTCGATGCAGTCAGGAGGACTAACTCCTAGAATGCATAAGGAAGCTTAACAAAACTCAATTTGGATCGAACAATGTTAAACAATGTTAGATTCTATCTCTTTAGACATTTCAATAAGTTGAGGTGTCTTAGGAGGAGTTTGTTGTATGAGAACCACATTCTCATTGAGATAATTGAGGAATCCTTGACAAGTATTTGCTATCTCGATTAGATCGAATAATACTATGTCTTTGTTGATTCTCTGCTTCGTATTGAAATACCTTTCTAGGTTTTTCGGATTTGTATCTCACTAGAATCATTTTTCACTAACGACCAAGGTCTTTAGCAAAAAGTACGAAGTATGAGTAATCTCCTCTCACAGTAACTTTTAGTGATCCATATTCATGGATTTAAATCCAGATTTTGTTTGGTTCGCTCTGGATTCCCTGTGACGGGAGATCTGGTCATATCTCCTTTGAGACATGATTTGCAGGTTGAAAGTTCATCCAAGTTCTATTTTTCAAGAAACTTAGGTGAAACCAACTTTTGAATCCTACTCTTGGAGATGTGTCCAAGTCTAGCGTACCAAAGTTATGGATTATTATCTTTGTATTAATTGAATTTTCACACATTAATTCAATAAGATTGAGTCAATGGTTTAATTCAATTAATTTACTTCCTTTCAATTAACTTCTTTAATTGCTTCCTTTTTCCTTTTCAATTAACCCTTTAATTGAAACGTTGCTTAATTAATTAGATCATCTAATCAATTAAACATATCAGTGCCTTTCTTAGATGCAGTGGGATAATTCGACTTTTAGGCTACTTGTGTTCTTTTGACTACCTTTATGGTCGAATTTAGAAGAGAATAAATTCTTCTTCATTTTACTCTTCTTTGACTTCGCAGTCCATGAAGTGTAAACGATCATGACAGGTTTATCCTATTTGCCTTTAACCAGTACTTTGGTTGATTCATGAAATGTGGTCAACTTATCAAATAAGATCAGTATATTTCAAGAGTCGTTTGAATGAGCGGGAGGAGAATTTAGGAGGAAGTTAATGTTAAGATCACTTGCAGGCTTACGTTTAATCGATCCAGTTTTCAACTAGATTGATAAAATAAAGACAGTGATCCTTGACACTAGTTCCTTCATTTATTCTCGAGTTTTGAAACAATTCCTTAGAAGTCTCGAATCAAATCGATTCAAAACTACTCCTCAAAACAAGCCTTTTGAGGTGGAGGTTTGTTTCAGAAGACTGGTCCTCAAAACGGGCCTTTTGAGGTGGAAGCTTCAGACATGCTCCTCATGTTGCTTCCATAGCTCGTTCAATCTTGATGCTTATTTGAGGAAACGATCATTAAGATTCCCATACTTCATAGGTGATTCGTTTCACTTTTGAGATTCATCTTTATATGAGAAAACGATCATCAATATTCCCATACTCTACGGGTGACTCGTTTCTTTTATTTTGACTTATCTCGGAAGCGCATAAGGCATAGGCTCGTCGTTTAAGAACATCATTCCCACTTCTGGAATTTAAGACAATTCTCAAGTTTTGCCTAGTCGATATTTTGATCCAGTTATTTTATTAGTCGAGGATAAATAGTTAAATGGATAATTACAGATATCTCAGTATCTAAAGAGAAGACAAACATTTAGTGGACTAGTTAATGAATAATACTTATAATCTACGAAGGTTGGACTTTCTATCGTAGAAGTTCTCCCACTATTTTATCGAAACAATTACCCCTTCAATTGTTCGGGAAATTCAATTTCCTAGTAGGTCTTGACGTCCCAGCGGCAATTAATTGCACCCACGACTCGTGGCCATACAACCAATTCCCCAGGTAGGCATACTTATTGCCAATTGTGTCACTCCACAACCTTCAAGCTATTTTGCCTCGGTTTTCGCACTTATCTAGCACTGCTACATCATAAGTGTTACTAATCGTTAAGTCTAACCCATCAATCATGATGAGCAACGGGCCCGATCGTGAGTTCTCCGTAACTAGTTATCGGTCGATCCTCACATCCCGACCAGTTCTCACCCTTGTCGTGTTTAGTTAAAAACAGGAGTCAAGGAATTTCGCGTATTGTCCCTTTCTTCGACTCGGGTACCAGACTCTGGATCACCTCTATCGATAAGTAGACAACATACGCTAGTCCCTATTGATGGAAGGCTTGGATTTATATAAATACTTCATTTTATTTTAATCAAATATGACTTAATATTTGATTCAAGAGGGGGTTTTTCTGGTTTGAAAGTTAAACTAACTCTCCTCGAGATCTCACCGATTCAGTTATGCTTTATCTTTTATTACGATCTAGATTCTAGCGCGCATCTCATACAAGCTAAATATAAATCGACAAAATAAATAAAAGCCATACAAGCCTAGCATGCATACTACCACAATATGTTTTCGATCGGGAGCCTCCTATGCAGGCCATCATCGAGCCAATGATGTTGGCCCTATTGGTCAATCTAAAGTGTTATCATGAAGCCCTATGCTATTACACAATGTACCATGCATACATGGCCTTCATATCTTCTTGGGCTCCCACCTTGCTTGTAAACGGGCCTCCATCCTAAACTAGGAAAGCAGTAAAGCCCTATTCTATTACAAAGGCTCAAAGTGGCCCAAAAATAATAGTAGGCTCGCAGGCCCCAATAAAAACCAAACAATAAATTAAACCAATCACATCTAACCTAAGGTTAAGGCTCGGCTCGATCGAAAACCACGTAAACAATTCACATAGAGCAAGAAACAAGCAAACATCCTTTACCTATTTCTTTCTTAATTTTAAAACTACCTTTTAAAACTAACTTCCTATGATTCTTACTTTTTAGTCACTACTAATTATGACAAAATGAATATTCGGGTAAACAAAAATAAATTTTCTGCTCAAATTCAGATTCTGTTTTTCAACTTTTGAAAATTGCATTTTCGCCCCTCAACTTTCGAAAATTGCACTTTGACCCCAAAACTTTTAAAAAGTTACAAAAACACCCCTGGGCAGTTTCGGGCAGCAAACAGAAAATAAAATTTTGAATTTTGAAATTTTTTGATTTTTCAAAATGGCCCTCAAGTTTCGGTAATTGCAAAACAGCCCCAAAGTTTTTGGAAATTACAAATTGACCCCAAAACCCACGCGACCAGATTTGCAAAAACAGTCCAGAATTTTGTAATTTTCAGATTTCAAAAATTTCAAATTTTCAGCCCTCATAAACCCTAATTTGCAATTTTTAGCCCAAAGAGTCCTGAAGTTTTCAAAAACTATAAAATCAGCACAGATCTAAAAAAGCAGTTTTACCCAATCATAGATCCAGTCATAACAAGTAAGAATCA
This sequence comes from Penstemon barbatus, assembly GCA_003313485.2. NCBI lineage: Eukaryota > Viridiplantae > Streptophyta > Magnoliopsida > Lamiales > Plantaginaceae > Penstemon > Penstemon barbatus. The sequence continues at coordinate 11,808,539 of CM064882.1, forward strand.
ATTAACAGAACATAATTATCACGTGTTTACATATACATAATTAAACATATACGGTGAAAACACATTATGTTCAGGCTTTTCGTATAATAGTGATGGAGTTGGCTCTGATACCACTGTTGGGATAGTGGTTGGGATGCCTCGATTGTCAGAACAACGAAAGTGCGGAATTTAAAATTTTTTGAAGCACCCAAGGTCCCATATAAATTCTCCATATTAATTATACGTAAGCAAGAACAAAAACACACATAGAAATTGAACAAAGGTGTTTATGCGATATACCTCACCACAGGCAAGGTGGTGGCAACCTTCGATTCTGAATCTGAAACTGGATCTGGTTCACAGAAGTGATCCAAATGTCTCACCTCCAAAGATAGTCCACACCAACTGGATTCTGGTAACACCTTCTAGTCGTAGGCTCAGAACTGGATCTAGAAGATTTGTTATTGCAGGATTATGTAGATCTACTTGACAGGTCAAGATCTAACACGGTGGAACGAGGGAGGAAGTGCGGCGGCGGTATAGCAGCTCACGGCTACAAGGAGGCGGCGGCTATTTGGCGGCGGCGCTAGGGTTGGGGCGGCGGCTACTAAGTGCAAGAGAGGCTAGTGTTTTGTGCTTAGGTCTCTTTTTTCTGAGCTCTGGTAGAACTCTATTTATAAGCCTCTACTTGACCTAGGTTTGCAAGACTCCTTATGGGCTTTTAATTAAAAGCCCATGTCTTGCAAGCCTTTCATTTAATTAACTACTTTAATTAAATGCCCAATCCAAATAAATCATTATTTCTTTTATATAATTAATTAGCAACTCAATTAAGTATTTAATTAATTAAGTCAGCCAATTAATTCATTTAATTGATTTAATTACCTTTAAATCAATTAATTCCTTTTATGTCCTTCCATAACAGTCACCGTCCAATTGTATTGTGTGTGACCCTCTGGGTTCACCATCAATTGGCAGCAGGCCCACGAATTCCTCGTGATTTAATTTATGAACAATAAATTGCTCCGGTCAATTAAACAACCTTTAATTGACCACTCCCAGAATCAAATCGTCTATTAACTCAGGAGTACCTACACTTCATGGTCGATGTCTAGCCACAAGCCCATGAAGCCCAACTTCAGGTGAATTGATACTTGTGAACCTCGTCTCATATAATTACCATGTACATACGGTCCTTCTATCGACTAATATAACCGATCAAGACTTAGGGTGTGTGAATTGATCGGCACCTCTAAATTTGTCTCGATAACTATAATTTCTAATTCAGGATAATATTCCAGTGTGACTCCTAAATTTGGAAACCCCTTTCCAAATCCGCCACCGACCGTGGCCACGGGTTTCTCGGATATATTATCTAAGAATCGTATAGGAAATTCTCTCACCCATTACAGTGAGTCAATAGATTCCATATTGGTACTAACCACTCGCGTACATGTCCATACGCACCCATCCTAGGCATGTTATGACCAAGCTACGTGGCCTATACCTAGATCTAAGTACGCACTTTCATGCACCGAATTCGCCCTAGCACCTCAAGTCAAAGGACTAAATTGTACACTATTATAATCCTTGAGAAACATCCCATCACCGATATGCGACATGCGCTTCCACAATGGGTTTCTCTGTTCGGGTCGTTCGATGCGTTCAATCCTCCATTGAACCACCTACTCATATGCACTGGCCTCAAATGCCTTGCTCATGAAACGCTACAAATTCACTCCATGTGAATCATGCATACTCGTACAAGTTTTAGCGATTCCTACGATACCCCGTCTCGTTCGAAATCTATGACTTGGAACAGTTTTAAGATTACGACCTTTGAGACTGTTTCATGATTGCACTCAGTACTGAAGTGAATCGTCCCATAGTCAAATGTAATCTAAGGGTTTCAACCAATCGCTTAAATGTATTTGCGAGAGATGAAGTTGGCCATTGTTTATCCTTGTACTCGTATAAATAAACGTGCGTACTAACTCATTTATACTAAAGAAAGATAATGATAGTTCCAGTACAAGCTAAATGTATTGGCTTGCAGGGCACTATTCCATCAATCTCGTTCGTCGATTTCAACGAATCACAGCTGTTGAATCGAGTCCAACTGTTACTATAAAAGGGGTCCTCCTTGACATTCCTAAGTTTGTTTATTTTCCCAACTCGTTCATCATTTTTACTCCAGCCATGACGATCGAAACCTTTCCCCTATTGACCCAACTTTTGGAGTTTAGACTTCGAACATTCTCTGATACAAATATGACCAATCTGAACACGCTTAGAATATCGACAGACAGATGTATTTCCGATCTGGAAGGCCAATAAGCCAAATCTGAAAACCAGTCAACTGCCGATCCTCGCCCGGGGTCAGTCAGCCGAGGACAATACTTTGGTATTGCTGACTACCTCGGGATCTGGAGAACTGCTCGACCCACAAAAGTGTTGGTAGAATTCGAGCATCAAGTTCTCAAAGGATGGTCGGTAGCTTTTATCATTTCTCTGGCATGGGTCTCCATTCGGGGACCTATTGCCACAATGCATTTAGGAAGACGTGCTAGGCGCAGCGTCGGAGGACGAGGTCGTTCAGAAAAAGAATCGTTAGCCCCTACGTCTTCGGAAGACCGCAAATAAAGCTAAAAGCCTGCGGGTCCAAAGGAGATTCCACGCTCGGAGATAGACTATCTCGATCGACTGGCGGGAGATGAAGCCGAAAATTTCATAGGATTGTAGAACGCAATAGGATCGGAATGTATTGTATTTGTTGGATCAAGATGAAGATGAAGAAGCACTTAAGACAATTTGTAAAGGGAGGTTTTGATGAATTCCAAAACTTCAAATCGGCTAAGTATGGATTAACTTAGCTGATATCCCTTTTGAAGAAATTTTGACTAAGTAATGAAGATATCAGAAGAGTCAAATTTTAAGGTCCAAGACTACTGATCTGCTGAAGGAAGGAAACTAAACTGATGAAGATCAGCCGACTCAAATCAGATGTGTTCAAACTTGAGATCAGCTGTGTTTGCCATCAGACGAGAGCCTTCGTCAGCCAAGTGGAAAGGATCATAAAGTCTTCCCAACGGTAATAAATGCCCCTGGAAGTAATAAATGCTGAAGTACAAGGCTATTAAAGACAAATGATTGAAGAAATGCCTTGCATCAGCTGGGTGCATTTAATGATGCCTGCAGAAAAGTACTGTTGACAGTACGGACAGACTGCAAAAGAGCCGTTCGCGGAAATTAAGGACCAGTACTCGAGGAATTTGAATCTTATCTCTCTTGAACGGACATTTTTCAAACCTCAAGTATAAATAGCTGAAAGAGACGAAGAGAAAAGAACAACACAATCTCTGAGAAATTTTCGAAGCAGAATTCTTTAAGTCTCAAGAACAGCTCACTCATCAGCTTAGTCATTTGTTGACGAAAAGCAGAGTTGAAGAACAAAGCTAAATACATCTTCTGAGTGAATTTGTAAAACTGAGTGTTGTGAGAAGTAGATATCCATCTTTGTGAGTGATATACTTCGGAGAGTAGGAGTTTCTGAGTGATTTCCTACTGCGCACTTGTGGCCTTTTCATTTGTTGATTGGCGCAAGCAGAGTATACTGTAAACTTTGTGATTATAGTATAACCCAAGATCTGTGTGACTTGGAAGAGTGGACTAAAGGATATTTAAATCCATATAACCACTATAAAAATTCTGTGTGTTTTTACCTGCATTTTTACTTGCATATTTTTCTGTTGCATAAAAACACTTTAATTTAACTGTTTGAAAAGTTTATAAGAAAAGGAGTTTTATAAAACTGGGGAACAAACTTTCAACTGCTAAGATTACTTGTGAAAAACACTTTACAAATCCGCTGCAAGTACTCTAAGTATTGAAACTGATTTTAGCAAAATCAGCTAAGTAATTATCAGATTAGTGGTCACTGAAGCTGTTCAAAGATTTGTTCGCGATCAGCCAAGTAACTTACTGTTCGGTAACAGCTTAGTCTGTTCAAGTTAGAACAAAAGTTTTAAAGTTAAAAATTGTTAAAAAGTTTAGAGGTCTATTCACCCTCCCCCCCCCCCCCTCTAGACCTCATCTGACCACTTTGGACCAACAAGTGGTATCAGAACAGGTGGTTCATTAGAATCAGCTGCCTGATCAACGAGCTTGATCCAAGTGTTTTTCAAAGGTTTTCAAAACTTTTCAAAAGAGCATCTTTTTGAAAAACAAAAACTTTTTGAAAAATGGACTGTATCAGCCATGTTCCCCACATTGCTGGTATGTCGTTTGAAGACTGGAAAATCAGAATGGAGATTTTCCTAGCTGCTTATAATGATAACATGTACACATGTATCATAAAATGTCCATTCAAATTCACCAAGACTATCATAGTTGATGAAGCTGAACTAGTGGTGGAAAAGGATTTAACAGAGATGACAACCGAAGAAATAAAGCTGTTCAATCTGGATAAAGTTGGCCGTTTCATCATGACCAAAGCCCTGGACAATGATCGGTTTGATAAATTCAAACATTGCAAAACTGCAAAGGAGATGTGGGATAAGATTCGTGACATGAGCGAAGGAAACGACGCCATCAAAGAGCATCATCTGAGTGTTGCTCTGGGAAAGTTGGACAACTTCAAGATGAAGTTTGAGGAAACCATTGACCAGATGGACACAAGGTTTACAAGGACACTGAATTAAGTGTTAAAGCTTGGAAAAACCTTTACGGACAAGGAGATAACCGTCAGAGTTCTGAAGGCCCTACCTCCAAAGTCCAACATGAAGGTGACAGCCATGGAAGAGTCAAGAGATCTGGGCAATATTTCTCTCACCGAGCTGTTCTCAGTACTCAAGGCGTACGAGTATAAACTGCCAAGAATGGGTGTTGAAGAAACATCTACTTCAAGTACCACAGCTGCACTCGTTGCTGCTGAAAATCCCAGAAGGCCAGCTCACAAAAGCAAAGATGTGGACTCATCTGATGAAGCCACACTACTCAATAAAAAGGAGTACACTGCTGGAGATATAGCATTGCTGATGAACAACTTCAAAAAGTTCTACAGACGAAAAATGAAGAACAAATATAACAATGCTTCTACTTCTAACCCTACTTCTTCTTCTCAGGATAAGGATTCTTATAAATCCAAAATGATGTGCTATAATTGCAGGAAACTGTGTCATTTCATTAGAGATTGCCCATATCCTAAAGTTGAGAAGTATACAGAAGAAGAAAAGAGAATCAGAAAAGAAAGAAAGCATCAGAAAGGAAAGGTGCTGGTAGCAGAAGCAGAAAAGCTAGCTGCTGTCTACTCATCTGATTCAGATTCAGACACTTCTGATGAAGAGAGTCCTGCTCTTCTCTGCCTGATGGCTAAGGAATCTGATAACTCTGAGGATGATGAGGTAACTCCTCTTGATAATGAATTGTTTAATTCATTTGAACAAATGATGCTCAACAATACTAGCATTGCTGATGCATTTAAAAAGCTTAAGGAAGAAATGATATTGCTGAAAGAGCAAAACAGTTCACTGAAACTTAAAGCTGAAAAGCCAAAAGAATCAGCTGAATATAAACTGCTTGAGCAAGAGAATGAATCTCTGAAAGCTGAATGTGAAGTTTAGAAGGGTAAAATCATGGAACTTGAAAAAGTTATTGAGTCTCATGAGAGATCATCTGTTGCATCCACTCATACATCTAGTACACAGAAGATGCCTTTAGAACAAGATAAGTTAGAATTGAATCATACTGAAAAATTTATATCTGCTGACAATAGTAAGGTCATTCTGTATGTTCAAACTACTAAACCTGCTTCACCTGAGAAAGTATTAAAGGAGACGAAAACTCCTAAGGCTAAAAAGAGCAAAGAGCCTAGTGTAGGAAAACAAACTAGTAAGCCTAAATAGAAGAGTCCTAGGAAGTCCTCTGACAAGGCTAAAACTAATCAGACTAGTGATAAAACTAATTCATCTGTTAATGAGCAAGCAACTAGTAAACCAAAGAAGCATAAAAACAAGAAAAATCAAAATGCTTGGTATGGAAATGAGTCTTATTATGTGCAACCTGCTGCATATCATCCTATGTATCATGCACCTCAATTTCCAACTTACTATGCACCATAACCTGCTCATCCAATGCATGCATATCCTCCTTATCATGCATCTTACTCTGTATTTGAACATTACCCTTATCATGCTGATCATCAACAATATGACAAATCTGATGAACGTGGTAAAGGCAAAGCTGTTCATACTCCTGTTGAAACTCAGAAGCCTAAGAAGCCTAAGACTTCATCATATTGGGTTGTCAAAGGTGGAACTAATCCTTCAGGACCCTCTCAATAAGGGTACCTAAAACAATTTTATTTTGTTTTGTAGGTTAGGATTAGGAGTAGGAGTAAAGTAGAGAAAATCTGGTACTTGGACAGTGGCTGTTCAAGACACATGTGTGGAAACATACATGAGCTGACTGATGCTGTTGCTGTGGATGGTCCAAAAGTTACTTTTGGAGACAGTAAAGAAGGCAAGATTGTAGCTAAAGGAAGATTAATCAAGGGAAACATAGAGATATCTGACGTCTCATATGTTAAAGGCCTAAAGTACAACCTGCTGAGCATAAGTCAATTTTGTGACAAGGGATATTCAGTCATCTTCTCAACAGATAAGTGTTATGTTGAACAGATTGGTACAAAAAAGGTAATTTTATCTGGAAGACGACAAGGAAATATCTACATGGTCAACTGGAATTCTGCTGACAAGAATTCAAGTGTTTGTTTGGTGGCATCAACACCAAGTGAAGTTAGTTGGCTATGGCACAAAAGGATGAATCATTTAAACTTCAAGACCATAAACATATTGATAAAGAATGATTTGGTAGAAGGGATTCCAAAAACAGTCATGAGCAAAGACAAGCTCTGTGACGCATGTCAGAAAGGGAAACAAATCAAGTCATCATTTAAAAGCAAGAAGCACCAATCTTCTGATAGAATCTTGGAGCTGCTACACATGGACTTATTTTGACCCATAGATCCAATCAGCAATGGTGGAAAGAAATACTGCCTAGCTGTTGTGGATGACTATTCAAGATATACTTGGGAGATATTCATGAAGAAGAAAAGTGAAACCAAGGAACATCTTACTAATCTGATGGAACTGATCCAGAATGAGAAAAGTATAAAAATATTGAAGATCAGATCAGATAGAGGGACAGAGTTTACAAACTCTATTGTTGAAGAGTATTGTAATATCAAAGGAATACATCATGAGTATTCAGTTGCTAGAACCCCTCAATAGAATGGTGTTGCCGAAAGGAGAAACACAACACTAAAGGAAGCTGTCAGAACCATGATAGCTGAAGCTAAGCTGCCGCAATGATTTTGGGCAGAAGCAACAAACACAGCATGTTTTACCCAAAACAGATGCATGATCAACAAGCACCAAAACAAGACTCCATATGAAGTTGGAACAACAGGAAGCCAAACATACATTATTTTAAGATATTTGGTTGTAAATGCTTTGTTTTAAATAATGGGAAAAATCACCTTACTGCATTTGCAGAAAAGGCTGATGAAACTGTTTTTGTAGAATACTCTACTGTTAGTAAAGCTTATAGAGTTTTTAACAAAAGAACTTTACTTATAGAGGAATCCATTCATGTAGTATTTGATGAACCAAATCAATCTTCTGAAAAGAATCAAAGTATTAATCAAGATCTGTCTACTGATTTACAGAAGTTGAATGTTGGAAAGAATGAAGAATATGTTCCCATCATACTACCTGATCTCAACCCAGCTGATAACTTAAGTGCTGTTCAAAATCACAGTGCTAATTGTCTAACAGACGAGTTGCAAACAGCTGACAGACCAGAGACTGTTCAACAGACAACAAATGTTCAACAGACTACTACTGGAACTCCAACAGTGGTGTTGCAAGATCAAAACAAAGGACAACATTATGATTTGCAACCTGATCTTAGATGGCTCAAAAATCACCCACCAGAGCTGGTGATTGGTGATCCTTTGGATAAAGTGAAGACAAGGAGAGCTGCTGCAAGAAGAGCTAAATCAATTTGAAAGGAATGAAGTCTGGTACTTAGTTCCTAGACCAAGTCATCAAAGAGTCATTGTCACTAAATGGGTATTCAGGAATAAGATGAATGAATATGGTGAAGTCACCAGAAATAAAGCAAGATTAGTGGCCAAATGTTACTGCCAAGAAGAAGGCATTGACTTTGATGAAACATTTGCACCAGTAGCAAGATTAGAGGCAATCAGACTCTTTCTTGCCTATGCTGCTCACAAGAATTTCACCGTCTATCAGATGGATGTGAAATCAGCTTTTCTCAATGGAGAATTGCAAGAAGAAGTTTATGTTGAACAACCACCTGGATTTGAAGTCTATCAAGAAGGAGACAAGGTGTATCGTCTGAAGAAAGCCCTCTATGGACTGAAACAGGCTCCAAGAGCATGGTATGATACCTTATCTGATTTTCTTTTAATTAAAGGATTTCGCAAAGGTAAAGTTGACAAGACCTTGTTCACTATTGAATGGGAAGAACATATTTTGCTTGTGCAAATTTATGTGGAAGATATTATTTTTGGTTCGACTAATCAACATATGTGTGACAAGTTCTCAAAGCTGATGCAGAACAAGTTTGAAATGAACATGATGGGTGAACTCAATTATTTTCTTGGTTTGCAAGTTAGACAGTTGCCTGATGGAATATTCATCAACCAAGCAAAATACACAAGAGATCTGTTCAAGAAATTTGGTATGGAAACTAGCTCTACTGCTACTGTTCCTATGTCTACTAGTCTTCGTTGGATAAAAATGAAGATGGAAAATCAGTGGACATAACCAAATACAGAGGCATTATTGGATCACTGTTATATCTAACAGCAAGTAGACCTGATATCATGTACTCAGTTGGGGTTTGTGCGAGATTTCAATCAAATCCTAAGGAATCTCATCTCTTAGCTGCCAAGAGAGTACTGAAATATATTAAGGGCACTCAAGAATTGGGATTGTGGTATCCTAGAGAATCTAGATTTGAGCTTATTGGATATTCAGATTCAGACCTTGCTGGCTGCAAAATTGATAGGAAGAGCACAATAGGTGCTTGTCAATTTTTGGGCAGTCGTCTGATCTCATGGATGAGCAAAAACAGACTTCAGTATCCATATCTACTGTTGAAGCTGAATATATAGCTGCTGGAGCATGCTGTGCACAGATACTTTGGTTGAAGCATCAACTAGAAGATTAGAATATCAAGATCAGTGGAATTCCAATCTACTGTGACAATACTAGTGCAATCTCACTTACTCAGAACACTACAAGTCATTCAAGGACTAAACATATTGAGATCAAGCATCACTTCATTAGAGATCATGTTGAAAAATGAAATGTTATGATTGAGTATGTTCATACAGACAATCAGATAGCTGATATTTTCACCAAACCTCTAAGTGAAGTAAGGTTTTCAACTCTAATAACTGAACTAGGACTACTAAATTTGGATGCATAAGCTGAGGGGGAACTCATCAGAAGACTAGAGTTCAACAGCTTAATCATCACAGTTATCTTCAAGGATTAACTTTCAACAGACTAGTTAACTTATGAATTCTTAAAGTCAGGGGGAACGTGTAAGACTAGCGGTACTTCTGATTAAAAGATGAAATTTGTTAATGACAGTTAGTTGAAGTTATGTTTTCAACAAAAGATTAAAGTTTTGAAGATTGAAGACTTATTATCTAGCTGGATTGACAAACAACCGAGGAAGGTTATCAGTTATTGGCTTTCACTGATAACAGTTTTGTCATCAGGACAGTAGTCCATCAGATAAGTACTTATTTTACTAATCTGATTACTTGTGTAAAAGCTTACTGTTTAAAACGTTATTTCCAAAAACGCGCTTTTACAAGTAACATAAGAGCGGTCTTTTTCCCGCTCCTCATTTAATGCGATTTGAATTTGAAAGGTCGTAATTGACGCCGCACGATCAGCACTGACAAGAAACGGATCTAACGGTTAGCTGGTATCACGGAAACCAAGATACCCTAACTCTATAAATCCAGATCTGATCAGCGGTGTAGTTCTTTACGCACCCCAAATATTCAAAGCACACTTGAGAGAAAATACTTGCAATTTTCTGCAAATTTCTTCTTGTTTCCCTAACTTTCAACAGATTCGAAATGGCCGCTGAAGGTATGTACCTTGTTTACGATTCCTATTACCAATCTGGTACCGATCTGATGAAAGAATTGCTGGAGAAGTTCAAGACGGCCTCACTGGTGAACTTCATGGAGTACAATGAAGGTGTAATCTGGACTGACCAGGTTCTGGAGTATTACAAGACTGCAACTGTTGACTACAACTCCATGGAAATCAAGGCTACAGTTGGAGGTAAACCTATCGTTATTACCCCTGCTGTTCTTCACGAAACCTTTGGGCTTCCAAACAGTGGACGACATGACGTCACTGTGCTGACGGAGGACAAACACCAACAGTTTTGGGCGATCTGCGCCAAAGAAGGGGAAGTGTTGTCTGGCAACATAAGGAAGAAACAGTTGAAAGATGAATATCAGTGTATGGCTGATATGGTTTCAAAACTGATCGAAAATTGTACTTTTTCTCTGGATGCTGTCACCATGAAGAGGTTCAGCATCATGGCTGCCATCTACTACGGACTGGAAGTCAACTGGTCCATTATAGTTTGGTATATTTTGGCTGGTTTTCATGAAGTAAAGAAAGGGAAAACTCCTCAGACCAACCACAGAATCACGCTCAGTTATCTACTGTTCAAATTGGGTTGTGATATGACAAATGGAAAGGAAATCCATAAGTCAAAGGCAATGGTGAAGTACTTGCCTGTTCTAAAGAGAAAGTTGATGAGCCTGAAGAGGATGAAAACGAGGAACAAAAGGATGTTCCTGCCAAAAGGCCAAGAAGATTGGTCAAAACAGCTGAGTTAGCTGTTGAGACCCAGAAGAAGAAGGCTACTGAAAAGCCTAAGGAGAAGACTCCCAAGAAAATGAAGAAAGTGGAGGATGTTGAAGCTAACAAGGTTGTTGACCTAACCACTACTGATGACAGGAATGTGTCCCCTGCATCATCTTCAAGAACACCAATTGCTCAAGTTCCTGATGAAACTGTTTCTCATAGGACCAGGAGTCAACTGAAAGACACTGCTGCTTCAAGACCCATTCAGGGAATGATGAAGAAAACAGTAAGGAAGCAGATGACTTTTGTTGAGAAGCCTACTGAACTGGAAAACTTAGTAAGGCAAAGTCCTGCAACTGCTGAAAGACCTGTTGGAGCTGATGAGGTTTCTGCTGCTGACCAAACTGATGGGCAACAGATAACTCAAGCTACACCAACAGTTGAAGCTGCAAAACCTCAGGATGATCCAGATGTTATGATTATCCACCCTATTGCTGCTGCACCTATTTCTTCTGCTGGTCCAGCCACTGCCCCAGCTGATAAAGGAAAGAGAAAGCTTGTGCTCAAGAGAAAGAAGGTTTCCAAAGCTGATAAGAGAAAAAGGGAAGAAGCTGAACAAAGGAAGCAGGATGAAATGGAGGAGAAAAAGGGTCTTGAACTGAGCAAAATTCAGGAAGCAAAGGATGAGGCCAGAAGAAAAATGTCTGAGGCAGAAAGAAAAGCTGCTGAAGATGCAGAACTTGCTGTGGTCATTGAACTCAGCAAGGTTGATGCTCATGGACCTATTCATGGTGAAGGCATCAAAATTAATGAGGCTGATGGTGAAGATAAACCCAAGAACCCAAAAATGCCTGCTGGTGAAGTCAAGGAAAAGGAGAAATTTGAAATCAGAAAAGCCTTCAACATTGTCTACGCTGACAAGGAGCTTTTCAAAAGGTTTGAGAAGACTTTGGCTTACTATGACCAGAAGCTAATGCTGAAGACTCTGTTCACTCATGAAAAGCCTAGATATATCAGATGGAGAGAAAACAGAATGAACAGATCAATAGCAGATCTTCAAAGTCTGAAGGAGTTAGCTGATGAAGAACAGTGGGTTCTAAATTGGCTAAGGACAGACTCCATTCAGAAAGCCTTGGATCCTCACTATGTTAGAGACATCATGCATAAATATGCAAAGGAGTTTGCATTAGAGGAGGCCAAGAAGATCAAGAACACTTTGCCTGCCAAGAGAAGAAAATCTGATAATGCTGAAGAAAGGGCTATTAACATAGCTTCTATGACCGCCTTGAAGAGATGGGCAGAAAGGTCAAGGTATCAGCAAGGCTGTTCAAGTGAAATGCCTCAGCTGCCTAGCATTCAGCAAATTATTTTTGGCAAAGAAGTTAAGGAGTATTGTGAAGTGCCCAAGGGTAATAATTCCATTGTAAATCCTTGGATAATTGTGCGACAGATTCGTCAAACAACCTGTTTCAATGATGATGGCACTATTACAAATCTCTTCTATGATGATGTCACTGATGAGCACAAGAAAGCTGATGATCCCTTAGCACTTGAGTGGAACGCTAAGGACACCAAAGCTGATCAGGAAACTGAAATGAAAGATGTCCCTGTCCACCAGGAGACTGAAGAAAAGGAAGCTGCTACTTCTGCTTCATCAGGTGATCAGCACTCATCACTGATGGAAGCCTTCCAGATGCTGATGGAGAATTCAGTGAAAGAACTGGAAGAGAAGCATAGCCAGCAGCTGACAAAGATGAAAGAGGAGCTGAAGGAAGAACTGAAAGCAGAGTTGGTAGAGTCCAACAGACTTCAACTGGAAACTATGCAAAACTCAACTGCAAAGATCATCAAGACTGAAATTGATATTTTCCCAATGCCTCAAGATAATTCAAAGTAGTTAGTGCAAAGCCTTGGTGAAATGAACAGAAACGTAGAAGATGTGAAGGCTGATGTAAATCACCTTCATACCGCCTTGCAAAGAGCTGAGCACAAAATAGCTGATCTGACTGCTACCTTCATCAAGATCAGTGAAGAAGAGAAGTCTATCAATGTTGGATTGTTGCAGGAACTTCAAAAAGCTGGAGATGTTATTCATGAAGAACTTTCAACTATGCAACTCAATATTGACTGCTTCAATGATCAAACTGACAACATCAGCACCACTCTTCATCATTTAACAGCAAGTCATGATGTAGCAAATCAGAACCTGAAGACTTTATGTGCTGCAATGAAGATCCCTTTTGTTGCACTCAACCCTGCTGCTAAACCTGAAGATGTCATCAAGACTGATGATGACAAAAAAGGGGAAGATAAAGGGGAAGAATCAACTAAGGAGACTATTGCTGATGCTGAAGTTGAGAAGACTGCTGAGACCAAGACTGCTGAAAATGTTGGAAAGGTACAAGGTGAAGAGAAGTCTGAAGAAGAGACTAAGGATAAAGCCAAGTCTGATGAAGAAATGGCTGAAACCAAGGACTCTGCTGAAGATCAAACAGAGCCGTTGACCAAGTACAAAAATACTGAATCAGCCAGAAAAGCAATGGAGCTACTGAAGGAGCAGCAACTCAAAGAAAAAATGGAAGCTGCCAGAGCAAACATACTTTTGGAAGAAGAAGCTGATGAAGATGAAGAAGAAGAAGATGATGAAAAATAATCTTATGAGTATGAAGAAGTGTTAGAATGATCTGATGAAGAAGCTGATAGTTAGAATTTATAAATCTTTTGTAATCAGTTTACTTTATCTATTATTCAGACATCTCATCTGATAAACTTGTACTTGTAATATTTTCATTATCAATAAAAAGTCAAGTTTAATCCAACACATCTTTTCTATTTCAGAAAATTTTGAGGATCACATTCTTTAGTATAAGTATTAACAGGTACTTAGCTGAAGTTTTGTCATCATCAAAAAGGGGGAAATTGTTGGATCAAGATGAAGATGAAGAAGCACTTAAGACAATTTGTAAAGGGAGGTTTTGATGAATTCCAAAACTTCAAATCGGCTAAGTATGGATTAACTTAGCTGATATCCCTTTTGAAGAAATTTTGACTAAGTAATGAAGATATCAGAAGAGTCAAATTTTAAGGTCCAAGACTACTGATCTGCTGAAGGAAGGAAACTAAACTGATGAAGATCAGCCGACTCAAATCAGATGTGTTCAAACTTGAGATCAGCTGTGTTTGCCATCAGACGAGAGCCTTCGTCAGCCAAGTGCAAAAGATCATAAAGTCTTCCCAACGGTAATAAATGCCCCTGGAAGTAATAAATGCTGAAGTACAAGGCTATTAAAGACAAATGATTGAAGAAATGCCTCGCATCAGCTGGGTGCATTTAATGATGCCTGCAGAAAAGTACTGTTGACAGTACGGACAGAATGCAAAAGAGCCGTTCGCGGAAATTAAGGACCAGTACTCGAGGAATTTGAATCTTGTCTCTCTTCAACGGACATTTTTCAAACCTCAAGTATAAATAGCTGAAAGAGACGAAGAGAAAAGAACAACACAATCTCTGAGAAATTTTCGAAGCAGAATTCTTTAAGTCTCAAGAACAGCTCACTCATCAGCTTAGTCATTTGTTGACGAAAAGCAGAGTTGAAGAACAAAGCTAAATACATCTTCTGAGTGAATTTGTAAAACTGAGTGTTGTGAGAAGTAGATATCCATCTTTGTGAGTGATATACTTCGGAGAGTAGGAGTTTCTGAGTGATTTCCTACTGCGCACTTGTGGCCTTTTCATTTGTTGATTGGCGCAAGCAGAGTATACTGTAAACTTTGTGATTATAGTATAACCCAAGATCTGTGTGACTTGGAAGAGTGGACTAAAGGATATTTAAATCCATATAACCACTATAAAAATTCTGTGTGTTTTTACTTGCATTTTTACTTGCATATTTTTCTGTTGCATAAAAACACTTTAATTTAACTGTTTGAAAAGTTTATAAGAAAAGGAGTTTTATAAAACTGGGGAACAAACTTTTCAACTGCTAAGATTACTTGTGAAAAACACTTTACAAATCCGCTGCAAGTACTCTAAGTATTGAAACTGATTTTAGCAAAATCAGCTAAGTAATTATCAGATTAGTGGTCACCGAAGCTGTTCAAAGATTTGTTCGCGATCAGCCAAGTAACTTACTGTTCGGTAACAGCTTAGTCTGTTCAAGTTAGAACAAAAGTTTTAAAGTTAAAAATTGTTAAAAAGTTTAGAGGTCTATTCACCCCCCCTCCCCCCTCTAGACCTCATCTGACCACTTGGGACCAACAATATTATCTTGTAATAGGATCGAAATGTATCTCTTGTATCCTTGTACTTTTTTGTATCTTTGTAATAGGATCAAAATTGTAAACACTTTCTTGTTCAAAATAAAATTCGTAAATATCTTTGCCTCTGAATTGTGTTTTTCGATCATAAATGGCTGAATGAATCACTTGAATAATCAACCAAGTCATAACTCCTGAACTTATTTTTCGAGCCCATAACTTAAGAAATAATTCAACAAACAATCAGTTAAAATTTTCTTTGGAAATTCTCCGAGTGTGAATAATTAATCGATCATTAGCACGTAGTTGATCATAAATGAAAGACTGAAGTCAAATAAACTTTTTAATCCGAGCATCCCCCATCGAACATAAATTGTTGAAAATAATACTTGCATCAATTTTCTGAGCTTGCACTGTCAATCGAATATAAACGGTTGAAGGATAGAAATTGAACGAACACCTTTATGCGAGCATCAATTATTGAATCGAGAACAGATAATAACATTTGAACCATTTTTTATGCTTAGTACTTCAAAACTTTTTTAGAGTAATTTTTCAAGACGTTGCAATGCAATGTCCATTGTTGAAGTTATTCGATCATAGTACAAAAACTTTCTCGGCGTCATTGTTGAAGTTATTCGATCGTAGTACCAAAACTTTCTTGGCGTTGAGTCATTTAACTCTCCTTCCTTCTTTTTTTTTTTTTTTCATATATATGTACACCAAGAGAAAAATCCGTTGTTAGATCGATCCATAATCCGATCCTACTTTGGAAATTCCGAGCATGAGTTGAGAAGATTCTTCTTTTCCCAACCAAACGGAAACCTATTTCTCGGGAAGCGGAACGATCGGCGCATTTATCGCTGATATCATAGCCGTTCGCGATGTATCATCTGATACGTCGATTTTATTTCCCTCATACTATAAATAGTTCCAAATTTTCCCTCACATTTTTACCTTTACGCAAATCCCTTGTCCGAACATGTCCTCACGAATTTCAACTATTTTGATTAACATGATCCATCTTGTTTCCCAAATAAAAGAGTTCGAAATTAGAACTCGCATCCTTTTTTCCGACCTTATTGCTCCCGACAACATTTCATTCGCTTAGAATATTGACAGACAAGAAACCTAGTGCTTAGAATACCGGCAGACAATCTGCTTTCTTGGATATCACATATCTGAGATGGGTTAGAATTTCGGTCTTCTAGCGCTGCATCCGGTCGAATTGTGGGTCGACTTCGGTGGAAGCCCCTTCAGTCCCTAGCATCAGCTTCTTCAAGGTGTTTCTTGAAGAATGGTGCCTTCGAGATTGGGTGGAGTAATTCCGCTCGGGTCGCTTCCCGCTGTCCTGGATCGGATTAGGGTATGAACAATGATTGCTACAAAGATTGGGCATAGCAATCATTGTTCACAGATGAAGATCTTAGATCGGTTAGAAGTCTTGGAGATGGACTCCGATCCAGCTTCACTCTGCCCCGCGGTTCGATCGAGGGTGTGTGCCTTGATCTTGCCATGTGGCGAGTGATTGACATGAAAACATTGGTTCCGCGACATGTTCAACCTCTGCATCTTGTGCCGATGCTTGTGGATCGAAGCCATTTAGCTTAGCTCGTAGAATTTGTAGTAGGGTAGGAGTGAATGTATTTTTCTTTTTGAACTCGTATTTCATCATTGTAATTGAGAAATCTCTTGTAATTGTTCGGAAAATGAATGAAAAGTTGTTTCTTACTTAACTCTTGTTGTATGTTCTTTCGTCTTCTTTGCTCGAATAACAACTAAACTTCGAAATAATCAATTGAACGAACAAATCGAACATGACTAAAATATAATTGATCTTGATAGACAACTTGAAGTTTTGAATAATTGTTGCTCGAAAATAAACTCCAAAGCTGATCCGAGCATGTATAATATGACTTTGAAATTTTGGCAATCAACCAATATCGAATTGACTTGCAAATTTATTAGCTAATGAACTGATCGACCAAAGTCCCATCGATCGCAGAGCGGCTTGTTTTCGACTACTCATGATCGGTAGACACGATGAGGTGAGTTTTAAAGTGTCGATCGAAAATTTAATTCCGACCCCTGATCATCGATTTGCGAGTTTCGA
This sequence comes from Penstemon barbatus, assembly GCA_003313485.2. Lineage (NCBI taxonomy): Eukaryota > Viridiplantae > Streptophyta > Magnoliopsida > Lamiales > Plantaginaceae > Penstemon > Penstemon barbatus. Next base: position 11,825,822 of record CM064882.1, read on the forward strand.
GCTTATAACGGGAAAGTTTACCAAGCCCAATCCAAACGTTACCATATTCATCGGGAACTGTAACTGTCGGCGCATTTCCCACTCATATCGTGACCGTTCGATTGTATAATCTAAGTCGTTGGTTCTATGTTGTGCTTTGCTATAAATACCCTGAAATTATCCACTCATTCTTTACCTTCTCTGTAAATGTTTTGTCCGAATGTTATTCTTTCAGACGCAGTGTCTTCGTTCAAGATGAGTGATTTTCTTTCTCCTATGACGATGTTCGAGGTTAGGAAGCGTAGTCGTTATCTCGATCGCGCCAATATTCCGAACAAGAATAGCCACGCTTAGAATATCGACAGACAAAAGGCATGGCGCTTGGAATATCGGCAGCAACCTAACTTCTTGGGTATATCTTGTTTGAGATGGATTTGTAATGCCGAACTCCACCGCCTTGTCTTGTAATTCCTACTGCCTTACTTCAGAGTAAGGAGTTGGCTTGAACGAAGACTAGTCCGAGCCTTGCATTCTTGGATGGTCCGAGCCTTGCATTCTTGGATGAAGGGTAGACGTCGAACTGGCTCTCGTTAGCCTTGCTGGTCGCTCAGAGATCCTTAGTGTAGGCCTTAGAATTTGTAATAGGTCGATCCTCATACTTGTACTTTCATTTACGATTGTATTACGCATCTCTAATTGTATGTAAAAGTTTATCAATAAAATTTTATTCAGTCTTCTTTCCATGTCTTACTTTATACCAACTGCCTTAGAGCTCGAATTACTCAATCGGACAAATATTAGAAATAGACCGAGGATGAACCAATTTCATAACTTAATAACTAATCGATCAAGAATGATTAATCAAGTGTTATACTGCAAACGGTTGATAAGAGTGTATAGAAGACCAAAATATCTCCATAGTCATGAAATATTCCGATCTAATAAATGATGATCTGCTTGTAATTCCGATCTAAGGGGCATAGCAACAGCTTTCATACTTAGTCAATTTTTCGAGGGTCGTAGCAACAACTTTCACCCGAGGGTCGTAGCAACAACTTTCACCAATTTTTTTTTATTTTGATCTAAGGGGCATAACAACAGCTTTCACCCTTAGTCAATTTTTCGAGGGTCGTAGCAACAGCTTTCACCCGAGGGTCGTAGCAACAGCTTTCACCCATTTATTTTTTATTTTGATCTAAGGGGCATAACAACAGCTTTCACCTTTAGCCAATTTTTCGAGGCGTAGCAACAGCTTTCACCAGAGGGTCGTAGCAACAACTTTCACCCATTCTTTTTTATTTTGATCTAAGGGGCATAACAATAGCTTTCACCCTTAGTCAATTATTCGAGGGTCGTAGCAACAGCTTTCACCCGAGGGTCGTAGCAACAGCTTTCACCCGAGGGTCGTAGCAACAGCTTTCACCCATTTTTCTTTATTTCGATCTAAGGGGCATAACAACAGCTTTCACCCTTAGTCAATTTTTCGAGGGTCGTAGCAACAGCTTTCACCCGAGGGTCGTAGCAACAACTTTCACCCATTTTTTTTATTTTGATCTAAGGGGCATAACAACATATTTCACCCTTAGTCAATTTTTCGAGGGTCGTAGCAACAACTTTCACCCATTTTTTTTATTTTAATCGAAGGGGCATAACAACATCTTACATCCTTAGTCAATTTTTTGAGGGTCGTAGCAACAACTTTCACCCGAGGGTCGTAGCAACAGCTTTCACCCATTTTTTTTTTTATTTTGATCTAAGGGGCATAACAACAGCTTTCACCCTTAGTCAATTTTTCGAGGAGAGGCCGAGTGCCGATCTTGAAGATAGTAGATAATTTGTAGAGATGCACATAATCGATGAGAAAATTCGAAAATAGCAATATTTCACTGATTTCTTCAATAATAGGAGACATAATAGAGCCGAATAATGAATAATGAACAATAAACGACAGATAAGCCGAAAAACCCAATACAAAATCTTCACTTCGCGTAATACTTCCTAAGATTAATTGCATTCCATGTTCGTGGCAGAACTTCCCCATTTGGATAAGCGATCTTGTATGAACCTTTCTTCCCGACCTCGACCACAACATAGGGGCCATCCCAATTAGGTTACAGTTTCCCTACGTGTTTCGAGACTTCCACTTTCTTTAGCACCAAGTCCCCGACCTTGAAGGTTCAGATTCTGACCTTCTGATTGTACGCTTTCTCCATATTGGATTTTGCAGTTTGAATTTTCAGCTTAGCCCGATCTCTTTTGCTATCTGCATGATCGACCTCCATTTCCCTCAAAGACTAATTGTTTTCTAGAATAATAGAATTCGACTCTAGGAGACGGAATAAGAGTTTCCATGGGAATAACAGCTTCCGAGCCATAAACAAGACTAAAAGAAGTTTCGCCTGTAGTAGCTTTAACTGTTGTTCGATTAGCCCAAACGACTCCAGGTAGCTCATCAAGCTACTTTCCCTTTGCTTCGGCCAAGCGCTTCTCCAAAGATCGGACAATTTCTCTATTTACAACCTCAGTTTGTCCATTAGCTTGCGGGTGTCCAACAGAAGTAAAATTCTGTTGTATCCCAAATTTCTCACACCATTCCAAGATTTTCTTTCCGGCAAATTGAGTCCCATTTTCTGAGATCAAAACCCTTGGAATTCTGAACCTGCAGATAATATTCCTCCATATAAAATTTATAACCTGAAACTGAGTGATCTTGGTCAAGGCCACAAACTCCACCCATTTGCTGAAATATTCGACGGCAACTAAGACATAATTCCTCCTTGCTCTAGGGGTCGGAAAAGGATCGACAATGTCAATATCCCATTTATTGAAAGGCCAGCAAATAGGAATAGAATGCATCTGCTCGGCGGGTTAATGGATCAAATTCGAGTGAATCTGACAATAATGGTATTTCTTCACATAATCGACTGAGTCAGAAATAAGAGTAGGCCAATAATATCCTGCTCTCGAGCATTTAAGAGCCAACGCTCGAGCGCCACAATGATTTCCAGCTTCCCCTACATGGACTTCTTTCAAGATTATATCGAATTGATCTTTGGAAATACATTTCAGTAGAATCCCTGAGGAAGACCTCTTATATAGCTTCATTCGACCAGGGCGAAGCATGGTGATCGGTATTTAATCCTTCGAGCCTCATTAGTGTTTTCGGGAATTTTACCTTCCCGCAAATATTCCAGGAAAGGATCAACCAGGAGGGTTTCTTCTCGTCGATTTCCATAATATCAACGTCCGGAGTAACGTCCAAATCGATAGCCGATGTATTCAAAAGTAGCCAAGTAATAACTCTTTCATTATTTCCATCCACTGTTCCCGTAAATTTAGATAATAAGTCTGCCCATAAGTTTTCTTCTCTAGGAATTGGTTGAATATCGAATTTCTCGAACTTGGAGATCAAAGCTCTCAACTTGTTGAGGTATTTTATCATGTTGAACTCCTTCGTAAATGCCTTTGACCTGTCTATGTACGAGTTCGGAATCAGTAAGCACAGTAAGGAATTTTACCTTTGCTTTCAGAGCCATCTCCATGCCTGCAATAAGAGCTTCATACTCCACTTATTTATTTGTGATGATGAAATCCAATGTGATTGCATAGCTCAAATCTTCTCCGGCAGGTCCCTGGAAATGTATCCCTGCTCCTCCTCCTTCCTTGGTAGAAGATCCGTCAACATGCATCAACCATACTGATTCCTCAACCTTCTTGATCGAATTCACTTCTGAAGACTCCTGCTCATCCGGAACTTTCATACTTGAGGTTTCTAGGCTGAAATCAGCCAAGACCTGAGCCTTGATTGCAGTTCTTGGTCGCTATTCGACTTCGAATTGGCCAAGCTCTACTGCCCACTTTATTAATCTTCCAGAAGCTTCTGGCTTCGATAAGACCTGCCTCAAAGGTTGGTTAGTCAAAACAATAATCTTGTAAGTCTGGAAATAAGGTCTCAATCTCCGAGCAGCTACTACTAGAGCAAGTGCGAACTTCTCGATTTCCATATAATTCTTTTCCGCGCCTTGTAATAATTTGCTCAAGTTGTATACAGGCTTGTGCTCGGATTTCTCTATCTTCACCAGAACCGAGCTAATTGTCTCCTCTGAAACCGCTATGTAGAGATATAAAGGTTCACCCTCGGAAGGCTTAGCCAGCATCGGTGGAGAAGTAAGATAAGCCTTAAGATCCTCAAAAGCTTTATCACATTCAGTCGTCCACTCGAAATCTTTGGATTTTCGAAGTAGTTTGAAGAAGGGCAAACTCTTGTCGGCTGACCGCGAAATGAACCTGTTCCATGAGATAATTTTTCCGCCCAAACTCTGCATGTCCGAAAGCCTCCTTGGTGGCTTCAGTTCGGTGATAACCCGAATCTTTTCCGGGTTAGCCTCAATTCCGTGCTCGTGTACGAGATATCCCAAGAACTTTCCTGATCTGACCCTGAAGGTGCACTTCGCTGGGTTTAACTTCATACCGTATTTTCTCAAAATTGCAAAACAGCGATCAAGATGCTTGATGTGATCCTCTTCTGTCATGTTTTTTACGAGCATATCGTCCACATAAACTTCCATGACTTCACCGATCAAATCTTTGAACATCATATTGACCAGCCTTTGATAAGTTGGCTCCAGCGTTTCTAAGTCCGAATAAAGCAATATACCCCTCGCTCGGTAATAAAAGCAGTTTTGTCTTGGTCCTCCTCATTCATAAAGATTTGGTAGAACCCTTGAAAAGCATCCATCATACTGAAGAAAACGAAACCTACCGAAGAATCCACCAGCATGTCGATCCTCGGCAACGGATAAGGGTCCCTCAGGCACAACTTATTGAGGTCGGTGAAATCATTCCACATTCTCCATTTATTTTCGACCTTCTCTCCTATGGAAACCAACACGACGTTACATAACCATTCAGTAAATTTGATCTCTTTAATCTGACCAGCTGCCAACAATCTATCGACTTTCGCATTGATTATTTTATCATTTTCTCATCCATGATTCCTCTTCTTCTGCCCAACAGGTTTTGCCTTCGGATCTATGTTTAATGAATGAGTGGTTACCCGAGGGTCGATCTCCACAATATCATCCGAGCTCCAGGCAAAGACATCCACATTTCTCTGTAGAAAGTCGACGAGCATAGTTTCCATTCCCTCGCTCAGCTCCATTCCGATCCTGGTAACCTTTTCCAGGGACTAAACCAACCTTCTTGTAATTGGGGGCTTGGACGCTCATGTCAACGTTCTTGCTTTTCTTTCCTTGTATTTTATCACAATCAGGGATCGGTAGGTCAGGAACTGATTCTGACTCTAAATTGACCAGCCTTCTTTTGCTCGGAATCTCGGGCTCGATTTTTCTCTTTATTGATAATGACGAATTATAACATTCCCAGACCATATAGTGGTCATTTCGCATTTCTCCGACCCCTCCCTTTGTCGGAAATTTCACCTTTTGATGATACGTTGATACCACGGCTTTGAACGCGTTCAATGCCGGCCTTCCTAGTATTGCGTTGTAAGCAAAGGGTGTATCGACCACCAAGAATTTTACTATTTTGGTTACACTCTTTGGTTTGTTCCCGAGGGTCATACTTAGCAAGATGGTTCCTAATGGAACAATTTCCGAGCCACCAAATCCAACCAATGGAGTTATCACTTTATCCAGACAAGGATGTTGAAGATTCATTCGAGAAAGAGCTTCCGAAGAAATAATATTCGCAGAACTACCATTGTCGATCAAAACTCTTTTAACCTCATAGTTAGTGATTTTTAAAGTTAGAACCATCGAAAAATCGGGATCATCGTCGTCCACATCCCAAGTAACATCCGCTGGTCGGTTCGCATCACTAAAGCTTATGACTTGATTATCCATGGAAGGTGGTTCTAATGAGAACACTTATTTTCTAGTTAATGCGACCTCATGGTTCTTTTCCTTGCATTTCTACTGTCTCCCCCCGCCGGTCCGCCTACAATCATGTTGATTACTCCATTTGCTTGTTCCTCCGGCTGATTCCGAGACACATGTTCTTGAATGGGGAACTTTCGGGGGCTCCTGGACCTATAACGGTTGTTATAGTTTTGCCTTTTTTACAAAGTCTTTAAGTTTGCCTTGTACGATCAATTTCTCAATTTTCGACCTTCAGTTGGTAGCAATTCTCCGTGCTGTGTCCACGAGCTCTATGGTATCGACAATACTTATCATAGTTCAAATCTCCTTGTCTCGCTAGTGTAATTCTATCTGCTTCAGATATCAAATTCCTCTCCTTCAAGACAGTGAGAATTTCTTCCTTTGAAGTATTCAGTTCGGTGAAGTGGATTTTTCCCGATCGAGGAATTGGATTAGGATCGGAGATTGGAACGTGGGCATTGGGATGGTTGTTCGCCATCTGTGTCTTGTAGGTGTTGATTCTTTGCCAAACCGACCCCCGATTCGATCCACCGTAATCCCCTAGTTTCGGCATAGGGGCTCTATCTTGTTTCTTTCCAAGGGGAGGCCTCGGGTTTTGAGCATGCTTTAACTTGTTCATTTTCCCTTGTATCATATATTTTTCTGCTACTTCCATGATCCTTTCGAAGGATTTTGGTTGCTTCCTACATAAAGCATTTCCGAACTTTGTATTCTTCGTCAATTCGAACATCAAGGAGGATAGGTACTCGATCTGTGGTGTATCGACCTTAAGGAGTTCGATGCTGAAATGTGCTAACCATTGCCTCAAAGTTTCACCTTCCATTAGTTTTACTGTGCCCAAATGGTTGGCAGGCAATCTAGGCTGGCTCGCAAATTGGTGTTTGAGTTTGTCGCATAACTCATCAAAAGAGAAGATAGAGCTCGGTGGCAATTTTCCAAACCAATCGAGTGTGATTCCCTCGAAGGTCGTGACCATGATTTTGCAGCAAAATCTTTCGAATGTCCATACATATTCATCACATTAATGAAGCTATTAATGTGTTCAGCGGGGTCGGTAGTCCCGTTATACCTTGGCAATCTTGTGGCCACAGTCTCAGTATTTCTTGCCTCTCGAATCTCCTGACAAAAAGGTGAACATCTCATGCAGTGTTCTTAAAACCGGACCGGACCGACCGGTTCGCCCGGTTTAACAGCTAACCGATCTTCAGTCCGGTTCGGGTTACCCTTAAAAACCATCTCTTAAATAAACCAATCTGAACCGGTCAAAACCGGTCCAAAACCGGTGAACCGCCGGTTCTAGTGAACCAGCGGTTCACTAAAAAATAAAAAAAATGAAAATCTGAAAATCGACTTAGGGCACGCTTTTTCAATCTGAAAATCTGAAAATCAAAGAGCAGCCGCTCAAGTTCTCCTTCTTCTACTTGCTTCTTTTTCTTCTTCCTCATCTTTATTGTTTGAACCCAACTTTGGAGGTAATTGTTTCTGTCTCCATAAGATCTGAACTCTGGAGAACCATTCCACGGTTTTTTTAAAGGTATGGTCGGTCTTAACTCTGAATTGTGATAATTAATAAGTACTTAGACACGTTAACCTCACTGATTAATTCCTGGATTTTGCAAAAGAAAATGTTAATTATATATGTTAATCGTGCCATGCCTCTGAGTTCAGTATCATGTACGTACTGACTTTTAATTTCTTTATTCTTATATATATTATGCATTGAATTGATGATGAACATCATAAATTGTTTACTATTGTTTACATTAAATTTGCCAAAAATGACCGTTTGAAGGGGAGATCTAATAAGGTTTGGTGAGAGTTTTAAATTTGGAAAAATAAAGAGCAGGAGTATTTATTGTTTACTATTGTTTACATTAATTATTTTGTTGATAATTAAGAGCAGGCATATTTATTGTAACCACTACGAAGGAAAAATAAAGACTTATGGGTAGGTTCTTATAAAAGATAAAGGGGTGGGGGCAGTAGGAATTCAGCCATTTGGTTTATGAAGTTGAAATTGTATAATTTAATATTCATGTGTATAATTAAGAGAGAAAATGTAGAATTGAAATTGTAGTTCTTTTAGTTCTTTTATGAAGTTTCTTTGAAATTGTAGAATATGGACAATGCTTCATCTATACCATCTACACATCCGGAGATGGAACAAAGTGGAGGTAGTTCCACTCTAAATCCTAGACGAAAGATTGACATTGCGTGCAAGCATTGTTATGAGGTGCCACCAGTGAGCGGAAAGACAAAAGCTATCAAATGTGGTTATTGTGATCAAGTTATATGTGGTGGAGGAATCAATCGGATTAAGCAGCATCTTGCCGGCATTCATGGTAATGTAAAACCTTGTAAGAATGTTCCTCAAGATGTACGTTGAGATTAGAGGATCATTACTAGAAATTGCACAAACTAAAAGATAAAGTAGTGTCTAGAATAGCTTCATGTGATGATTCCTCACAACAAGAAAATGATGATGTTGAAGAAATCCCAAATCCAAATGATAAGGAAGATGTAGGTGATAGCAATAAGAGAAGAAAAACAATGAATATAGGAAGTTACATGAAAGCTAGTGCAGGCGTTAATTCAACTCAACCTAGTATACAAGTAAAATTGCAAAGTAGAGAAAGATGACATGAAACTGATATGGCATTTGCTTTATGGATGTATGATACATGTATTCCAATTAATGCCGTGAACTCACCATTTTTTGAAGCAGCGATAAGTAGGATAGCTACCATGGGTCACGGATACACCGGTCCTACTTATCATGCTTTAAGAGTCCCTTTGCTTAAAGAAGCCAAAAAACAAGTACAATTGTCAATCAATGCTCTTCGAACCAAATGGGTTCAAAATGGTTGTACTATAATTGGTGATGGTTGGAAAGACCGTAGTGGTAGATCATTAATTAATTTTTTGGTTTGTTGCTCTGATGGAATATCATTTATCAAATCAGTTGATGTTTCTTCCATTGAATCAAATGCCGATAACTTGTGCAATCTTTTTGCTGAAATAGTTGAAATGGTTGGTGTTAAAAATGTTGTTCATATGATTAGTGACAATGCAAGCAATTATAAAGCGGCTGGAAAATTGTTAACTAGAAAATATCCAACAGTTTCTTGGTCCCCTTGTTCTGCTCATTGCATTAATTTGATTTTGAAAGATGTTGGGGAATTACCTATAGTGAAAATTTTGGCATTACTTGCTTCAAGGGTCACGGTTTTTGTTTATAATCATAAATGGACTCATGCATGGTTGAGGGATAGGCCTGGATGGACTGAAATAATTAGTCCAGGAGATACTCGTTTTGGCACGACATTCATAGCATTGAAGAGTCTTTATGATCACAAAGAATATTTGGAAGCTATGGTTGTAAGTGAGGGATTTAAAAAGTTTTTAAAGTTAGAGAAAGGCAGAGATGTTAAGCAAATTGTTCTAGATACTATATTTTGGGAAAATTGTGCAATTGTGGTGAAGATTATGAGTCCTATTATGAGACTTTTGCACATCTGTGATTCTGATGAGAAACTTTCATTGGGTTATGAGTATGAGGGAATGTGGAGGGCAATTAAGGGCATAAAAGAGTTATTCAGAAACAAAGAGTGTTTGTATAGCACCTACACTGATATTATTAATATTAGGTGGGACAAAATGTTACGTAAACGTCTCCATGCAGCTGCATTTTGGTTAAATCCTGCATTTCAGTATGATCCAGATAGTCCTTGTCAAAGTCCTGAGGTTATGAATTGTTTACTTGATTGTGTGGAGAAACTTATCCCTGAAGCACATAATATAATGGATGAGATTAGTAAGTTCAGGGAGCGTAAAAAAAGTTTTGGACGAGGATTAGCTCAAAAGAACGTGAAAAACACCCGCCCTGGTATGTTTTTTGTTTCTTATTAACCTTTTTTTTCCCTTTAAGTTAAAGTATTGATGTAAGTTTACTCAAGTTTAGTATGATTGGTTTTTGCTTATTATGATGTACAAAATATCTTTTAGATGAATGGTGGAGGCTATTTTGTTCAGATGCTTCAAATTTGCAAAAACTTGCTATTAAGATTTTGAGTCAAACATCATCTTCTTCCGGATGTGAGCGCAATTGGCGTGTTTTTGAGCGTATCCATACCAAGAAGAGGAATAGGTTGGAACATCAAAGGCTAAATGATCTTGTTTTCGTGCATTATAATTTGCAATTGCAAAAACGGTATGGATTTATTTTTACATGTAATGTCATTTACTTGAGTTTCATATGTGTTCAATTTTTAGTATTCCTATACTTGGTTTGAAAGCTTCTTTTTAAATGTTATGACATTTGTAGTGGCAAAGAAAGAAAAAAACAGAATGATCCAATTGACTATGAATGCATTGATAAAGTGGACTTTTGGGTTGTCGAAGCGGAGCCTAGTGGAGAACTTGATTACGATGAGTTGGAAGAGATGCTCGAGGAAGATTTGACTAGTAATGAAACTCCACAACCAAATAGAGGTTGTTAATGTCAATCATAAAATTATTTAACATTTACTTGTATTCATATATTGTTTTATTAACACAATAATTTATAATTCTTTGTATAGGTAATGATGATGTTGATTTTTCAAGATTTAATGGTGGGAGTTCAAGCACTAATGATCGTGAAGTACTTAACATCTTAAGACAACAAAGGCATATGCTTATTGATGAAGATGATTAGATATTTTAGTTTTACCTTCAAAAGACTCCATGGAATTTAGTTTTTATATTTGAGTCATTGTTATTTATTTATGTGATACTTTATTCTATGTTTTGAACATTGAGTTGTTGTTTTTAACCATGTTATGTTTTGGATGTATGAATCCTTGAAGGATATTTGAAATTTATGGTTTTGTAATTGTTCTTGATTTTTGAGACACTTTAATTATTTGCATGAAACAATTTGAATTTATATTGACAAAGAATGACATTTTTTTTAATTATAATTGTATTTTAGATAGTCTAAATATATATATATATATATAATTACGTCACATCGGTTATTCCGATCGAACCAGTAACCAGTAGAGCTTCCGATTTTCTGACCGGTCCGCTTTTGAAAACACTGATCTCATGATATTGTTTCCGATCTCTCTATCTCTGATGTTTTCTCGAAATGTTTCTCTGTTTTGCATTATCTGAGTACGTTTAATTGTCGCTCCCACGTGCCGAGCTTCTTTGGTAAATTCTCATTGATCTAATTTCTTGTCAACCCTCTCCTGCACTATCTTTTCTAGTTCGGCCTCGGTGATTCTTTTATAGGTCGGTTTCTTTACCTTCTCGATGCCCAAAGGTTGACTTTCCCCAACAATTGAATCCTCTACATCATGCACAGCTTTGGATGGTAATAAAGATCGAACGTTAGACTTCGACGGAGCTAGTTGGAGAGGGTTTGCCGTACGTCCTTTTGACATCGACCGAAGCACGCTTTTTTCCTTTTGAATATTCGAGGATGGAATTTCAGGCCTCCATGCATTACGGGTTGATCCACCGGTGATTGATCGGCTCTTCCACTGTTCATGAATTCCGTGCACATCGTCCCTATAATAGATCTTAGGTCGGCCACAGTCGTGCGGATCGGAATATCCTCTTGTGGCACGATCGGCGGAGCTTCTTGTTGACGAGCCGCTCGAGAAAGATTATCGGGCTCATTGTTAACGGAGTTCTGTGCTCCAGCTGCGTGTGAAGGCTCTCCTCGCATGTATGTATTTCGTCTCATAGTAGGCATATTTTCGATCTAACACCCAAATAAGGCCCCTCGGTGGGCGCCAATTGATCTAACGTGGTTTCATTAGGGGATCAATAAGGAAATATAAAGACAGTAGAGGTGCTAAATTGCCAATGAGGAGGTCAAATATGTATATTTCCGAACATGATTACAATATATTTCGAGGTCCTACTTGGGCATTATTGGATGCCGTACGAGCTAGAAACTAATACATACAATATGATCAAAATGGACATCAAGAGGAGGTCTCGAGCAGTAGCTTCGACCTGGGAGCACCTGGGGAATTGTGCGATTGTTGGCGTCATAAATGCTTGCGGTATTTATAGCAAAATCATCATGCCAGCTGAACTATCCGCAGGGGTGTATTTCTCGGCCCACAGGCTTGGGTCTGAGGTCGGCCCAATGGTGGAATCCGAGCATGAACCCCTTGCTCTGTGATCGGAACATGCTTGTACAACGTTGGAGGTTGGCCAATAAGTCTTCGGGGTCGGATATTGCTATTTCCGATCATAGAATGCATTCCTAAAATAGAATATCCAAAGTACCCCTTATTAAGAGAGGACGAAATACCCTAACTTGCATGTCACGTGACACCGAAATCGCCGTATGCTGCCTGAAATTGACCAAAATGAAACAAATAACCAATAGAAGGGACAAACATGAAAAAAAAACACAAAATGAATCATTATGTAGAAAATTATAGATAAAAAGGACCATCAGTATCATTTACCCTTATAAATATAAAAAGAAGATATCTCGGTGATTATGAAATTCAATATGATAGATATTGTAATTAAATTCATCCACCTAGTAAAAAGCAACAACATATGTATATGAAAGAGATTTTTTCACCTATCTATTTTCATGTTGCTTTTGGCATTGTCGAATTATAGGATTAAATTATTATAATGATTAATTAATTAATGGCCCTTACATATTGGAAAAATTGATTGCATAGCTATAGCCTGGCTGCTGGCAATGCACCACTACCTTTTTTCATTTAAAGAATAGAATTTTCATGTAGTAGAGTTTAAATTAATTGTTTTTTTTTTCTTTCTAAAATCACTAATGGTTATCTTGACTTTCCCTAAAAGAACAATCAAGGTAAAGTGTACAAAAATTGTGATAAATTCCCTTTTGTACATGCATGTGTGATTGGGCTTTAGCATTTTCACGCTTTAAAAGATTAAATATTTTTTATTATAATAGTAGCCGAAACGCGTCTCCTTTTACACCACTACAAGAAAATTGAGTTTAAGTGACAAAAAAATATTAGTGATAATGTGAAAGTTGTCACTCTTTATATGCAGTTAGTGATAAAAATATTAATTTTATCTTAATAATAATGGTGACAAGTGTAATAGTGACAAAATATGTTTTTAAGTTGTTACTAACAACTATTAATGATAAATATATGGTGACTTAAGTTGTCACAATTGACAATTAGCGACACCTTTTTAGTGACAACCTAGTAATAATAAATTTTATCACTATGGTTTAGTGACAACTTTTTGGTTATCACTTTTGAGGTATCGGTAAATGTCAATAGTGATAACTTTTTTTCAATTCTTCACTAATATGTTTAAGAAAACCGTTTTAGTGATAATATTTGAGTTCTCATCACTTAATATATATAAAAAGTAACAACTTTAACATTATCACATAAAATTTTATCACTAAAATTAAATTTTTTTAAATGACATATAACACTATATATATCATATTCGATCGATCTCAACACCTTTTAAATATTTTTTAACTTGTTCCAAGAACCAACCACAAAAACAATATTATTGTAAATTAAATATTTTCTAACAAAGTCTCGAATAAAAGATGTGGAATTGGGTCCAAAATCCATATTTGATGTTGATTGAAGATCATGATTCCATGATTGATTGAATTGACATTAGCTTTATCAAAATTCCAATATGATCTGTAATTACTCGCATCATCTACCATATGTTGCCACCTTTTTCCAATTTGATTGGCCACTGGTGTAGTGGTGAGGCCGATAGTATTGCCTTTTGTCAATCATCAAGGCCACATATTCTCAACGTACATGCATGGTGTGTGTATAGCTATAAGCTATATATGCAAATACGAATCATCATCGCAATTAAGTAATTGTCCGGCTATAGTTCAGTGGTAAGGGTGAAATTCAGTTCCCGTCCTAAAATATCAACTGTAACAATTATCTCTTTCCATTATAATTTTATAGTATTTATTTCAAAAATATCCCTGCACCTTTTATAAATAATAATTTATTTATTACTTTATCAAAATAAAATTATATCTTTATTAATTATGAATCCATTCATCCACCAAACATTACGTTTTATTTTCTTCATTTCTTTTGTTACCTTCCTTTTTTCAATCTCAAATTTTTTTCTTCATTTTCATCTCAATTTTTAAGGAAACAAAAGAAATGAAGAAATTGAAACATAATATTATTTGACGGATGAATTCATAATTACTAAAGATTTTATTTTTATAAAAAGGAATGAAGAAATTAAAAACATAATACTATTTGGTGTTAAACTTGAATTTTATGAGAAATAATTTGAAGGAAATTAATCAACATTTTGAATAATAATTCGTACTGAATATAAATTTGATAATTATCACCAAATGAAAACTCGAAAAAATATAAAGAAAAAATTTGAGACAAAAAAAAACTGAAACATAAAATAAAGAAAACAAATTGAAACAGAAGTAAAGAAAAAGTAAAATGAAAATAAAGAAAATTTTGAGACCATAAAACATAAGGAAACAAAAAAAATATAAAGAAATTAAAACATAATATTTTTTGGTAGATGAATGGATTCATAAGTAATAAAGAGACAAATTTATTTTAATAAAGAAATTTATTATTTATGTAAAGGGGACGGTGGTATTTTTGGAATAAAAATTACAAAACTATAACAGAGGAGGGTAAATGTTACAATTAATATTTTAGGGGGGTAACTGATACCCACCATATACTTTAAGAGGGGAAATTGTATTTCACCCTAGTTGTAATTACTAGTATGTCAATTGATTGGATTGGGGTTGAATCAATTTCAATCCAATCCATTTTTAATTATGTCGAATAATATTCGAGTTGAATTTGGATCTTGTGCTAGGATATGAATTTCTGGAATCCGTCGAATCTTTGTCTGAATTCAATTGAAGATCAAATTATTATCGGATTCAATAAAATCTAAATTTTCACAATTCATACCAGTATTTTGTTCATGAAATACGTATGACGTTACATTTTTATTTATCACTTTTTCAATTAAACTTTCATGACTAATATTTACTTTTATATATATATATATATATATATATATATATATATATATATATATATATATATATATATATATATATATATATATATATATATATATATATATATATATATTTATTTATTACGAAAAACGGAAATAATAATGAAAATTGGTTATAATCGATAAACAACGGGTACATTATTTTTATCAGTTTGGCACTTTGCACCTCGAAAAAAATCAATCCCACTTTGTACCCTCAAATAATAAACATATATTGTCTTTCACTTAATTTGCACCCTAGCAGGGGTATTTTTGTCACTCCTTTCAAAAGTCAACATATATTCCCTCTAAAATGTGCTAATGTGAGATTCATATGTAAATAAAAATAAAATTGACACCCATTAAAATAACTCCGATAAAAAAAAAAAAAAAAAAACAAAAAGACTTCGCAGGGTTTTTTGCACTTTGCACCCTCTAAATATGGAAAATAGGCACTTTGCACCCCCGAAACTTAGATATAGCACTTTACATCCTCAAAATATGAAAAATATAGCACTTTGCACCCTCTTTTATTTTCAAGCAAAAACTCAAGCGTAAAATAGGTAATTCAATTATAAATATTTGGCACTTTACACCCCCAAAATATAATTAACACTTATCACCCTCGAATTAAGAACAAATTAGCAATTTGCACGCCCAAAACACAATAAATGGACACTTTGCATCCGAAACACGTAATTAACACTTAAGACCCTCAAATTAAGAAAAAATAACTCAAACACCTCATTTTTTCCGACAAAGCTGATCATCGGGGTGAAAAAAATCTAAGGTAAAAATAGATAAGTTTCCGGTCCGATTGAACAACCTACATTTATATACATATATACAAATTAAATACCATGAATTTGGAATGATTATATTATATATCAAATTAACAACCATGAATTATAGCTTGTATAAATTAAACGTGCTATGCAAAACAATTGAATAAGTAAAAATTGGTAAGTTCAACTTTGCCTTAGATCTTTTTCACCCCGATGGTCGACGTTGCCGGAGGATAGGAGGGGTTTGAGTTTTTTTTTTTTTAATTTGAGGGTGTTAAGTGTTAATTTTGTGTTTCGGGGTACAAATTGTCAATTTATTGTGTTTCGGGGGTGCAAGTTGCTGATTTGTTCTTAATTTGAGGGTGATAAGCGCTAATTTTATTTTGGAGGTGCAAAGTGCCAATTTCTCAAGTTTTGGGGGTGCAAAGTGCTGATTTCTCAAGTTTTGGAGGTGCAAAGTGCCAAATATTTATAATTGAATTACCTATTTTGCCCTTGATTTTTTGCTTGAAAATAAAATAGGGTGGAAAGTGCTATATTTTTCATATTTTGAGGGTGCAAAGTGTCTATTTCCTATGTTTCGGGGGTGCAAAGTAGAAAAAACCCGACTTTCGCATGTTCTAAATATAAATCTGAAAATTCCGATATCAAATGATATGTTTGCCCATGTTGGAGTTTATGGACTTATATTATTTGAATGTATATATATATATATATATATATATATATATATATATATATATATATATATATATATATATATATATATTTACTTTTATATATTATATTTCATATGGAACATAATTTTAACCAGCTAAGTTATATGAAATATATACACGTTAATTTTTTAGCTCTCTACAAGAAAAAAAGTCAAATTTCGATAGATATTTCGACAAATTTGTTGTGGCCAAAATTTGGAACGAAACATTTCTTCAAAAAATCGTGCCAAAAATTTTTTGATGAATTTTGGAACGAAACATTTCTTCAAAAAATCGTGCCAAAAATTTTTTGATGAATTTTCGAGTGACAAGTATTTTCGAAGGTCGTTACAAAGGATTTCTTGGCACCATATTTACTTATAATTCACCACTTTACTGTAGAAAAAAACTATTTATTTATTTATATTATATTTTCTTATTTCAAGTTATATAAATATTTTTTTTAGAATAATATTTTATATTAGGTCGAGTTAATAGTAAGTAGAGTATTGACTTAACTGTCCTCCAAAATTACTTTTTCCCAAAGTTATTTTTATGGGTAAATTTTCAATTATACCATTAATTGTACATAAATCTCATATTATTATATTCTAGAGGAAATATATATCGATTTTTTAAGGGAGTGACGAAAATACCCTTGCTTTTTGTCTTGAAATCCATCCAGTGTGCAAAGTAAAATACAATATATGTTTTAAAGGTGCAAAGTGGGATTAATATTTTTCGAGGATACAAAGTGTCAAATTGATATACTTTTAGGGTTCAAAGTGGGATTAAGCCTTTTATATTTGATCACAATACTTTAAAGCGATCATTTTTTTTTATAGAGTAGTAATTTAATAAAAAAATAAATTTCTTAGAACCTAAGAAATTTATCCATGAAATTAACTAGACACGTACAACGTACTGTACGTGCACTATTTTGAATATACCAAAAACTCAAATCCTTGACAATCAGATCAAATGCCAATAACTAATGAACCAACAAATATAATACTCATGTATATAGAGAGAATGGTCTTTCTAATATAAGATTTTGTGGAACAATAGTGTATATAAGATACTAAATTTTAACCACCAAAAAATGTCAACGATTAATTTGAGCCACAATTTTTAGTCAAAATGTCCTGTGATGATGTGGCAATGGACATAGTATCGAACATTACCAAAAATTAGAAAATTAAAAATTACTAAATTGCCCCATTTTAAATTGCAAAATTTCCCTTTAATAAATTAGTATTTTTAAGACACAATTTTCCTTTCTCCTTTCGTTTTCAATTTTTCGTCGCCATCATTCTCAAATGGCGGAGCCTGGCCGATCAATTGTTAATTCTGATTTTCCCTTAGTGTATGAATATCTACTCAGTTCATATATTTCCTTTTCTCCTCATCTCCTAAAAGGCTAAAACACACCTATCCATAAGTACGTGATCTTCAACAATATCCTCCTCCTAATCTTCAACAAAATCGGCGATGTCAAAGCCCTAGGTAGCCCCTACCAGGGACGGATCCAGGATCGGGAAGTTGGGGGGGGGGAGGGGGGGGGGGGGGCGAGTTTAACCACCATCGAAACTAATTGACAATGATATTTGATATATTTTATTTACTTAAGAATAAAATATTACTGAAAAATACATTAAATTCAAAATTCTTAAGTAATTTAGTGAAAAAATTATCGAAGTTCTACACGACGTTCTCATATTTCATAAAATTCATCTACGAATAAATACCAAAAATCTTAACAAATTTATTTTCAATGTTAATAATCAAATAATCCACACAAGATATTGATCTTTCATCTTATTTCTACGCCTATTTTTGACCAACTTCATTATTGATAGCTCGATTGTTATGGTTGTAACATGAAGCGTTAATATCAAACGAATCAAACAATCAATTAAAGGTTACATTATATCATCTTTGTACTTCAATGACAAACATAGCTTATAAATTGTGGATGTAATTTAGCATTAAAAGATTAGAGGACTAATGTGAACTATTTATAAAATAATAATACTAAATTAATTTTTTTCAAAATTCTTGGGGGGGCCAGGCCCCCCCCCCCCCCCCCCCCCCCCAAAAAAAAAAAAAACTGGCTGGATCCGTCCCTGGCCCCTACGTCATCGATTCCAAATCCTAGTTCCGCAGGTCAACAGCGTTGATTGCATTATCCCTGACGATGATTTTCTCCTCTGCTAGCTCCATTGCCGCTGACAAATCCCACCACCCGAACTCCTCCCTAATCCGCATCTTCTTCCCTAGACTTTTCAAACCCCTGCAGTCTTTATCTCAGATAATCAATCCTTTGCCACGCCGCCTCCCTTCGCTTGAGAAAGATTTCGATAGCGAAATTGAGCAAAACAGCGTTGCACACCACTTGCTCACACATGCATTGAAGAATTTTAACGAAATCAAGTTCCTTAGAATTGAGATTCCCGATAGAGAATTGGGGATTGATGACTTTTCTTGCTTAAGCGTAAGGCTAATTTTGGTCAACACTTGATAATTATGTTATTCATAGTGTCAAAGTGTAATTCCTAAATCCAAAGAGGACACACAACATACCTGGATTTTTAAAGGCCCAGCCTTTTTTTCTAAAGAAGGATTAAGTTAGAGATTTAAAAAGGATAATTTTGTCTTTGAAGAAATTTAAAAAGGGTAATTTTGTCTTTAAAAAAATATATAAGTTTAAATTTAAATTTTAAAATGACACGTGTCACCAAGATAAATGATATCTTATGTGCTCTCCATCCCTCGAAATCTCATTTTAGACGACTCCTAGAGAGAATTGTATTTTTGGCACCGTGTATTAGGTCATTTCACACTTTTGGTACACCAATTTATGTGTCCAACACATTTGATATCACGTTTTCAGAAATTGTGGAATATTTGATACTGCCGTAAAAAATCAACATTAAGTGGTTACATGGCAGTTAAATCTTATTAAAAAGTTGATGTCATTACTTATCCCCATAACATTTCATGCAATCAAAATAGTCACACATCTCCCAATTTAGTGACGATTTTTAGTTTACCTTGTTGTCAAATTTTAAAATTCACTCGAATAATACCACTTGTGGACCAATTTGAAAATTTTACTTATTATATTTAAATAACTAATTTGATTTATAAATAATATTAATAAATTAAATAATCCTTAACAAAAAAATTAAGAAAACATATTCCTTTTAGATCTAAGATTTATATAATAGTATTAATATATTTAATATTTATTAAAATAATTAATTATATAGTTAAAAACCATTTAATATTTATTAAAATAATAAATAAATAATTATAATTTACACAAAAAAACTAACTCCCCTAACCCCGTCCCCCCTCCCCCCCCCCCCCCCCCCCCCCCCCAAATTATCAGGCCACGGTGGTATGGTTCTCTGATGCAAGATCGACGGAGGTAGGCCTGTCAAAGGTAGGGTCTGGGCCTAGACCCTACCCAAATCCATTAAAGACCCACTTTATTTTAAATTTTCAGATCTAGATTTGGACCTGGACCCAAACCTACTATAGACCCATTAATAAATATAATGGTGGACCTGGACCCGACCCGACCCGAACCAAAACAAGACCCGGACCCGACCTGGCCCGGACCCGAAACCAATCCGGCCCGACCAGATTTTTTTTTTTTTTTTTTTTTTTTTTTTTTTTTTTTTTTTATTAAAAACCTCAAATGTCCAAGTTTATTTAAATCCACTATTACCAAGCTCAAATTCAATTTACAAATAAGTAAAACATACTTTGAGTTTAAGTGACAATATTAAATGAGCAACAATTTTGTGAAAATTTCTTTCTTTCTTTCTTTACTTGTGATGATGTCTATTATTCATGAACCTACTATTTTTTTCATTTAACAGTTTAAATCCAAATTAAAGCAATAAAATGATACTATATATTATGTTCTCCTCAAATTAGATAGCTTGAATAAAAACTCAAATTTTGGTGCCATATATAATTACATATATGGGAAACTATTTTGATATCAAATTAGACTCTAAAACAATTTTGATAGCAATAAAACTCAAATTAGACTCTCAGGCTTTCATGACATCAAATTGTACAGTTGGTAAATTTTCTAAAACAATTTTTGAGAAATTAATTTTCCTTAAAACAATTTTTGTAAAATTTAACTCTAGAAATATAAAAAGTTTTAGATTTAGAAATTCTTTTGACATATGGGAATAGCGACATTTTCCTCCACTAATTCCACTTCATAGAAAAAATTGTCCAATGCTTTTAAAGTTGAAGTCTGAAGTCCAAGTATTTTTATTAGCAAAACAAAATTCTTTTTAAATTAAAATGATAATTATACCTCATCATTAGTGATTAATTATCCAATGTAAACGTATTTAACCATTCTTCTTTATAACTTGAATCTCAATTGACTCTTCATTTATCTCCAACAGGTTATTATATCTGGATATAAATGTGTAAGGCAGTAAGGGATTCATCGTGCAAGGGGAAAGAAGAAAAAAAAAAATATATTCAGGTCCAGATCGGGTCCAGGTCTCAATCGGGTCCAGATCTGGACCCGACCTGGACCGGATTAGTTTGGAAAAAAAATTCGGGTCGGGTCGGGTCTGTACCCAAAACTGAACGGGTCGGGTCCGGGTCCAGACCCGATAATTGATAAGCGGGTCGGGTCCAGGTCCGGACCCGACCTTTGACAGGCCTAGCCGGAGGGCGGAGGGAGGTGGTTACGGGGTTGGGGGTGGGGTGGGGTGAGTTTTTAGTTTTTTTAATTATAATTATTTATAATTTATTATTTTAATAAATATTAAATAAATTAATACAATTATATAAATCAGAGATTTGAAGATAATATTTTTTTTCCAGATGTATATTAATTTATTAATATTTTGCTTACAAAATTAAATTAATTATGTAAATATTATAAGTAAAAATCTCATAATTGGTCAGCACGTGGTCTTATTCGAGTCAATTTTAAATTTTGGCAATAATGTGGACAAAAATCGTCAATAAATTTAAAGATGTGGAGCTATTTTGACAACCTGAATTGTTATTAGGTAAAGTCTTCAGTCAACATAAATATTGACATCACATTTGCAATAAGACTTAACTACCACGTCACCACTTAATGGTGATTTTTTAACAGCGGTACCAAAATTTGTTAAAACATGGTACGAAATGTGTTGGACACATAAATCAGTGTACCAAAAGTAAGAATTAACCCAAAACGCGGTACAAAAAATACAATTCTCTCCATGATTATATATACCAAAATTATAAGTAGAATAACTAATGAATCAACAAATAATACACATGTATATATATACCAAAAATAATAAATAGAATAATATAAAACAAACAAACGCGCGTGCGTCCAATTACTAAAAGTCTCCGTAAAGCTTGTACAGATCATCAAGGGGAGGCAACTCCTTTAGCATCCTATCAAAATCCCTAGACGACATTCCACGTGTCAAAACCCTCGGCGGCTCTGCGGCGGCCGCCGTAGAATCTTTTCCGGTGAGGCTTTGAACAACAGATTTGAAGTTAATTGCATCTGTTTCAACATATTGTGTGTTGATTATTTTTATCTTCACTGGTTTTCCAGCCGCCATATATATATTATATTATTTTCTCTTTTGAAAGTGAGGAAATAATTAATAGTATATAAATATATATTGTGATGGGGGTTTTGACTTTTAAATTGATGATAATATTATACTCCAATAAATAATTGATGGAGGGGAGTATTTATATATGATGATTGGAAGAGTTGTACGGTTTGACTTTAGGAGTATATTCAGATGAAATAAGTTGACCGTTGTACTTATCATGAGTTGGCAGTCCTATTTGATTTGATCAAGTCAAACCTAGTTTACTAGGAAAGAACCAAGTCATAGACTCATTTGCACCTCTCAGGAAATTTACATGATCTTAATGAAATTGACAATAAAAATATTTTGTAGTATACAAGTGCAAATCCAAATGTCTAATTACCAAATTTATATCATATTAATTAGCATAGACATCAACAAAACAATTATTGTAGAAGGAGAAAAAAAAAAGACTTTGGATTTCTTTGTTTGATGTTTGGGAAAGTAGTTTGGGAGAATAGTGAATGTTTTTTAAATAATATCGATTTGCGTAATATTGTTTGCTTGAGTTTTGAAAGAGCGATTTGAGAAATAAAATAAGAGTATATTTTTTGGAAGAGTTAGGTTGTAGGTGTAAAACTTTATGTCAAATCACATTTGTTATGTGAGATAAATTGTCTAATAAATATGTTACTTTATATCAAGTCATAGTAGAGTTTGTAAATGTTTTGTTTATAGATGAGAAAATTGTTGTCTTACGACTTTTGAGATAATAGTTTGAGAAAATTGAGAGATGAAAATTTATTTAAGAAAGTAGAAAATATGTTTGCTTGATATTTTTCAAACACGAAAAGAATTGAGAAACGACGAACAAACATGCCCATTGAATTATAACACCCGACAGTGTACCACTAGCACTGCCTTTTCCCTAAATCTTTCTCTCAAAATTACGGCTTCACATCACACAATAGGTCCAATTGTGAATAATTTAAGTTTTTTTTTTTAAGACAAGAATGCCCTTATTCAAGTTGCAAAAGTAATATTAATGAAATATAATAATATATGGATTTCCTTCAAAATTTTCCATCAAATTGGTAAGAAATAATTTCTACGCTAAAGGGAAGGAAAATTGGTAACTTTCTTTCTGTTAACCAAACATCATATTTGAAAATAAAAATTAGATTTTCCGCGGTGGCCTGGGATCGAAGGACCTAGGCCCCGCGGCCTGGGAGATCGTCGTGTTGGGATTCGATAAGATAAACAGCCCTAGGCACAGCGGAATATAAAAACTTTTAGGGCCTCTTAAGGAATCTTGCCAGGATATTCTCTAGTTGTATATATATGAATATAAATAAAACGATAGTATAAGTTTTCTCGTTTATACCTATCTCCTTGCAAATCCTCGGCTAGCAAAACGAGCTCTGAATTCTTCTCCAGCAAAATCGATCCAGGCTTCTCAGGAGCGCCCCACGTGTTGCGCCTCTACGAGTTGATACACCACAATATCACGAAAATAATATATCTCGATCAGCTAGAACACGAGATATATCATAAACTAGGAATTAGGAACGATTTAGGAACAAGATCGAAAACGAAAAATTCTTCCTTGCACAGAAGAGGGTTCGGCCGATCACACAGGGAGAGGGAGAGAATTTTTGCTCTTGCTCAATTTTTGCTTATGGAGTTATGTGAAAAATAACTACAAGATAGCTACTTATAGTTATCTCCCTATCCTAGTCCTATTAGGACTAGGTCTTCTCTCTCCTACATGGGCCATGACCCTCTTTAATTAGAAGACCAAGTCTCCTAATTAATTCACGCCCCCAGTTAATTAATTTGACCAGACCTAATTTAATCTCCCAATTAAATAGCCCAATTAATTAACTTAATCTCCCATTTAATTAAATCAGACTCTAAGCCTATTTAATTAAAATCCTTTTCTAAATAATTAAATCCAACTTAATTAATTAATCCACAAATTAAATTCCAATTTAATTTATGATCCTGATCCAATTCCAATTGGATCCCATTTTGTTCCAATTGGGTCGACCCAGTCGACCCACCCAATATAATCGACCCAGTTGATTTTCCACCCAATTGACCCAGTCGACTCGGTCGTTCTTATTTCCTCGCTTTCGCTACTTGTGTATTGTGTATGCCCCCGTAGGTTCACCACATAATTGGCTGTGGGTTATAATTTAAATATTATTTAATTATTCGAGTAAGACTTACTCTAAATCAATCGAACACTCTGTCGATTGACCATTCCAAAATTAGCACCCCTGCCAATTTGGGAATTCTCCCACACTCCACGGTCGATGTCCAGCCACAAGCCCATGAAGCCCAATCACTGGTGAATTAATTCAATGAACCTTTTATCATTTATAATTTCCATATACGACATAATCTCGCCATCGATCAATCTCCCAGTCGAGACTTAAAGGTATGGTCTTTCATCGGATTCCCTTTTCTTTTGTCTTGACCTTATGTACTCTGATCTCGAAATAAATTCTCTTTGACTTAATCTTTATGAGCTACTTACATAAAGTCGTCAGATACCTTGGCCAAGGATTTTACCAGAATTAAATTCTCACATAAATTCATAGGAGAATTTCCCAACCTATCAAGTCGGGTCAATGGATCATTTGTTGATGATATGAATCTGCATACGAGTTCCTCTATACCCAACATGAGTCCACAGAGACTTTCTGGCGATCCCCAGTCAGTCGGAACTCATATCAAAGTATAGACGTTCTAGCACCAGATAAACCCTATCATCTCAAGTAGTTAGGGATTGTTCCTCGTATACTATTATAAATTTGGAATAACTTCAACCCCGATATGCGACTACCGCTTCCATGGTGAGTTATTTCCTAATTGGGGTATTCAGTGCGCTTGCCATCCCAGCAAGCCACCCACTTATGTGTGTCGACCATCCCAGTCACGCTCGTGGACCCCAGCGTTCTCCAGTTCATCGGAGTACACACAATAGTGAGAGTCTAACCGAATCCAACGATGTCCTATCTCGATTGGATTCTACGACTCTTGAATATGTTCTAGATCACGGCCTTGGAGATCAGTCCACGGGTTGTCCCATAGCCCTGTGATCTAAGGACTTCTATCCTTATGCGTAGATAATTATTACATAAGATAAAGATGACCATTTAATAAAGTGCATTTATTAATCGAAATTGAATAGTTCCGCATTTATTACAATAAATACTAGCCATACAGCTGGCTTGCAGGACACTATTTCTATCAATCTCCCACTTGTCCTAAAGCCAGTCTTTTATGTTCTTGAGTCCCATCTTTTGCAGATGTTTCTCAAATGCCTTTTGAGGCAGAGGCTTCGTTAGCGGGTCCGCCGTATTATCTTCTGAGTCGACACGTTCCATCTTAATGTCTCCTCTACCAATGATATCTCTTATCACATGGTATCGTCTTTGTACGTGCTTGGATTTCTGATGAGATCTCGGCTCCTTTGCTTGCGCTATTGCCCCATTGTTATCACAGAAGATAGTAATGGGCTCAGCGATGCTAGGTATCACATCCAGTTCCTGGATGAAGTTTCTCATCCAAACACCTTCCTTTGCTGCATCACTCGCAGCAATGTATTCAGCTTCGGTGGTTGAATCCGCGGTTGTTTCTTGCTTGGAGCTCTTCCAGCTAACCGCACCACCATTGAGGTAGAATACGTATCCTGATGTCGACTTGAAGTCGTCTACATCGCATTGGAAGCTCGAGTCTGTATAGCCTTCCAATTTCAATTCTCCTCCGCCGTATACCAAGAACAATTCCTTAGTCCTTCTCAGGTACTTCAGAATTGCCTTTACGGCTATCCAGTGCTGCTCACCTGGATCAGACTGGTAGCGACTTGTAACGCTTAAAGCGTACGCTATGTCTGGTCTCGTACATAACATACCATACATTATGCTTCCTATCGCGGATGCATATGGTACTCGAGACATATTGCTTCTCTCTTCTGGCGTCTTTGGGGCCATAGACTTAGAGAGTGCAATCCCATGTCTCATTGGAAGCAATCATCTCTTGGATTCTTCCATACTAAATCTTTTCAAGATTTTGTCTATGTACTGGGATTGGGAGAGGCCCAGCAGTCCTTTTGATCTATCTCGGTAGATCCTTATACCTAGTACAAAGGATGCTTCTCCCATATCCTTCATCGAGAATTGTGTAGATAACCATGCTTTAGTTTCGGACAATGCTTTCACATTGTTTCCAATGAGAAGAATATCGTCAACGTAGAGCACCAAAAATTCAACTGTACTCCCACTAATCTTCTTGTACACACAAGGTTCTAACATGTTTTAGATGAATCCAAAAGTTTGGATTGTCTCATCGAAACAAATGTTCCAACTTCGGGAAGCTTGCTTTAGTCTATAAATGGACCTCTGGAGTTTGCACACCTTGTGTTCATCTCCTTTGGATGCATATCCTTTTGGTTGCTCCATGTAGATCTCCTTATCAATGTCCCCATTGAGAAAGGCAGTCTTTACATCCATCTGCCATATCTCGTAGTTATACCACGTAGCTATGGCCAGCAAGATTCGAATGGATTTAGGCATTGCGACGGGCGAGAATGTCTCCTCAAAGTCAATTCCAGGTCTTTGAGTATATCCTTTTGCCACTAATCGCGCCTTGTAGGTTATTACCTCTCCGTTCACTCCAAGCTTTCGCTTATAGATCCACTTGCAACCCACGGGAGCCACTCCCACTGGTGGATCTACCAAGGCCCAGACCTTGTTTGAGTGCATGGAGTCCAATTCGGATTCCATGGCTTCGCGCCACTTTCCCGAGTCTATGTCTAGCATAGCCTCTTCGTAAGTCCTTGGGTCGGTTTAGAGACTGTCCAGTCTCATGCAGCAGACCGTAGTACCTCTCGGGTTCTCTACGTTGTCTTTCTGACCTACGAAGAATCGGTGTACCTTCTGGTGCACTTTCATGCTCATGTTCTCCCACTGCCTGTGGCGACGGGTCAGCTTGATCGACCTCTACGGCCTTTTCAGCTTCAGTGACCTCATCCAGTTCTACGTTATTTTCTTTCTTGTCAACCAAGAAATCCTTCTCCAAGAAGTGAGCGTTCCTCGAGACAAACGTAGTTTGTCTTGTAGGATCGTAGAACTCGTATCCTATTGAGTTTTCTGGATACCCCACGAATTTCCACAAAGTGGATTTAGTTTCCAATTTATCTCCCACTAGCTTTTTAACGTAAGCGGTAGATCCCCATATGCGCATGAATGCGTATGAGGGTGCCTTGCCAAACCATAATTCGTATGGTGTCTTTTCTACGGATTTAGAAGGTACTATGTTTAGTATCTTCATTGCCGTGAGAAGGGCATGTCCCCAAAATGAAAGAGGAAGGTCAGTGGCACTCATCATGGATCGAACCATGTCCATCAAAGTTCGATTCCTTCTCTCTACTACTCCATTTAATTGGGGTGTTGCAGGAGGAGTCCACTGCGATAATATTCCATGCTCTACAAGATAATTCAGAAATTCGTTACTAAGAAATTCTCCACATCGGTCAGAATGAAGAGTCTTTATCGTATGACCGAGTTGATTCTCTACTTCCATCTTGAATTCTTTGAATCGCTCAAAGGCTTCAGACTTGTGTTTCGACAAGAACACATATCCATAACGACTAAAGTCGTCAGTGAAAGTGATGAAGTAGTCATAGCCACCTCGGGCGCTTTTTCTTAGTGGTCCACATACGTCAGTATGTATTAAGTCCAATGTTTGCTTGGGTCGCTCAGGGTTTCCCTTAAATGGCAACTTAGCCATTTTACCCTTTAAACATGGTTCACATGTTGGCATTTCATCAATGCGATTGATTTCAATCGCGCCAGATGATGCTAACTTTTGAATCCTAGACTTAGATATATGTTCAAGTCGAGCGTGCCATAATTGGGCAGATATTTCATTATCTTGTTTCCTTTTGTTTTGTTGTACATGCATCACTAACTTAGGTGGTTCAATGGTATATAGTTCATCTTTTAATGTACCAGTGAAAAACATATTATCATTCATGAATAATGAAAAGGAACCTTTATTAATAGTAAAATTAAAACCTTCATTATCCAAAACAGGAATTGAAATAATGTTATTCACCAAACCAGGTACATAAAGAACGTTCCTAAGGACTAATTTATTACCACCTAAATCTAACTCCACTTCGCCTATGGCCTCGGCAGCAGCTCTAGCTCCATTGCCAAATCTTATGATCCAATCCCCTGGCCTAAGTGGCCTTGTTGCTCCCATCACCTGTAAATCATTACAAAGATGAGAACCACAAGCAGTGTCTAGCACCCATGATGCACAGTTAATTGATAAATTAACTTCAACAAGGAATATACCTTTCGAGCTCTCCAAGAACTCTTTGCAGTTCCTCTTCCAGTGTCCAGGTTTCTTGCAGTAGAAACATTTCTGTTCACCAGACGAAGCTTTACGCTTCTTTCCCTTCCATATGGGCCCAGATGGTGCTTTGCCTTTGCTTGAAGAAGCATTTCCTTTCCCCTTCCCTTTCTTTGTCCTTTTGGACTTGGATTGGGTCGAGGTAGCAACCATCACTGGCTTCTCTTTTCTCATGGAAGCCTCGGCAGTGGCGAGCATATTAGCCAACTCGTGAAGTTCAACATTCATCTTGTGCATGTTGTAGTTCACTACGAATTGCTCGAATGATCTTGGCAACGACTGGAGGATTATATCCTGGCAGTAGGTCTTGTCCATCTTTATGTCAAGATGACCAAGCTTTTCAATAAGCCCAATCATCTTGATGCAGTGAGATCGAACATCAGCACCTTCAGCCATCCTCGTTTGTTGCAAAGTCTTAGCAGTTTCATACCGCTCATATCTACTTTGCACCCCAAATAAACCATTCAGGTGCGTGTAGATTTCAAAAGAAGACTTCATATGCTCGTGCTGCTTTTGAAGCTCATTCGTCATGAATGCCAACATGAGACAACGTGACTGCAAGTCATCGTCAAGCCATAAATCCACGGCTTCTTTCTCAGTATCATCGGCATCCTTAGCAAGTTCGGGAGGGGGCCCATCAAGGACAAAACCTCGCTTTTCAGAAGCGAGAATGATCTTAAGGTTCCTGACCCAGTCATGGAAGTTGGGTCCAGTTAATTTGTTTTGTTCAAGTATGATGGAAATTGGATTCTTAGACATTATATCTACAAAACGACGAGAGAAGAAATAAATACGCGAAAGACTAATTTAAAATGCACAATTTACAAACATGGTTTTTATTTGTAAATTACTCCGACTATTTTAATCAAAATCTTATGCCCCCACATAAGTTTCGGGAATTTAAAATATCCTAGCGGGCTTAAGGCCCAAATGCAATCTCCTAGTACCCACGACTCGTTAGCCATACTATTTGATTCATTTGGTGGTCGATTACGTCGACGGTTAACCATCGCAGCTAACCCTTAAGTTCATTTAGCCTCGGTTTTCGATATGGACCCACGACTCGTGAGATATCCATACTTACTAGCGTTAAATCATGTCCAATACTCGTGGAGAGAAATAGTTCAATCCTAGACGCCCCACGACTCGTGAGACAGCGCTTAAAACCTTGATATCCCCTCCCTTGGCACTAAACTCGTGCATCGAGGCAATAGACATATCATCTTCCTATAGCTCGACCCACGACTCGTGAGACATCGAGATATATTCGTACAATATGCCTAAGACCTAGTAATTGGATAGGCTCGGACCATAGACACTATTCTTATGCGCCCATTATTCGATTTAATATTCTAATTGAATTTTAATGTTCAATTGGAGGTTTTAAGTTTTCTTGTGCGATGTCTCATCAGATTATGTTTTATCTTGTTTATGTGATCTATTCTAAGCATGCATGACATACATCAAAGAATATAAGTAAACATACAACACCTAGCAGGATATGATTGATCGAATGTCCATCCTATACGATTAATCACGAGCCAAGTGATGAATCAATTGGTCAATCTAGGGTGGAAATTAAATGTCCTAACTATTACAATTTTCAAACCCATACATCATGGGCCTTCTTGTAATATCCAGCTTGATTGGGCCTCCATGTCCTCCAAGGTAAATGGGCCTCCATGTGGATCTCCAAGTCTTCATGAGGTCTTCTCGGCTCCAAGCCTAATCTAAGCCTAGCTTACATAATTTAAATGGTCCTATTCTATTACATTTGTTTGCGCAAGCAAGGGCACCAATCAGGCCCATTTAATTACAACCCAAAAATAAATAAACCAAAAACTACACAGGGCTTAAGGGCAAAATCGATCAATCCACACATTCACTCAAGAACATGCATAAATTCACATAAGGGCATAAATGTAAATTTATCGGCTTCATTAATTTTAATTCGCAAAAATTCATCCAAGTTAATTAATTTTTAATTAACAATTAACCTTTAAGATTAATTAGCTATTACTTGAGCTCTAAGTAATCTACAATTCTTATCTTGATTAAAATGGTTAATTAAGGTAATCTAAATCTTTAAGATTCTTACCTTATCCAAAACTCTAAGTTTCCCAAAATTCCCAAATCTCCAAGATTTTCAAGATAATCCTATTTTGACTAGATTAGTTTAATTAAGGTAGTGTTCACATCTAACAAGATAACTACCTTATCCAAAAACTCTAAGTTTCCTAATCTTCCAAAATTCTCCAAGATTTTCAGGACTTTCAAAATAGGCAGAATTAGAGTCCAACCCAAAAATGACTAGTCGAGACCAATCAGGACTGCCACGTAGGACAGCACACGCGCGACCACCAGGTCGGCGCGTGAGCTGCCTGCGGCAGCAGAGCGCACAGCAGGGCGCAAACAGCAGCCCGAAGGCTGCTGCTGCGCGCAGCGTGTGCGGCCAGCACGCTGCCGTTGGCAGCGGCTTGCGGTGGTCGCCTAGCCGCGGTGCGCTACAGCGAGTCGGATCTAATAAAAAATTTTTTTTTTTGTTTCGATTAGTCACAGATTTAATTCAACAAACCCAGTTAATTAAATCCCAATCCAAAATTAAAAAACAACATGATAAAATTTTTCGAATCCTAAATTAAACATTAACTCCAAGTTAATTAAACATACGTCCTATAACATGTAAAGTTAAATAACTAGCCACTTAAATTAAACATATGATTTAATAAACACAGAATTTGCAAATTCATATATATACAAAGCCTAGAGTTGGCTCTGATACCACTGTTGGGATTCGGTAAGATAAACAGCCCTAGGCACAGCGGAATATAAAAACTTTTAGGGCCTCTTAAGGAATCTTGCCAGAATATTCTCTAGTTGTATATATATGAATATAAATAAAACAATAGTATAAGTTTTCTCGTTTATACCTATCTCCTTGCACATCCTCGGCTAGCAAAACGAGCTCTGAATTCTTCTCCAGCAAAATCGATCCAGGCTTCTCAGGAGCGCCCCACGTGTTGCGCCTCTACGAGTTGATACACCACAATATCACGAAAATAATATATCTCGATCAGCTAGAACACGAGATATATCATAAACTAGGAATTAGGAACGATTTAGGAACAAGATCGAAAACGAAAAATTCTTCCTTGCACAGAAGAGGGTTCGGCCGATCACACAGGGAGAGGGAGAGAATTTTTGCTCTTGCTCAATTTTTGCTTATGGAGTTATGTGAAAAATAACTACAAGATAGCTACTTATAGTTATCTCCCTATCCTAGTCCTATTAGGACTAGGTCTTCTCTCTCCTACATGGGCCATGGCCCTCTTTAATTAGAAGACCAAGTCTCCTAATTAATTCATGCCCCAGTTAATTAATTTGACCGGGCCTAATTTAATCTCCCAATTAAATAGCCCAATTAATTAACTTAATCTCCCATTTAATTAAATCAGACTCTAAGCCTATTTAATTAAAATCATTTTCTAATTAATTAAATCCAACTTAATTAATTAATCCACAAATTAAATTCCAATTTAATTTATGATCCTGATCCAATTCCAATTGGATCCCATTTTGTTCCAATTGGGTCGACCCAGTCGACCCACCCAATATAATCGACCCAGTCGATTTTCCACCCAATCGACCCAGTCGACTCGGTCGTTCTTATTTCCTCGCTTTCGCTACTTGTGTATTGTGTATGCCCCCGTAGGTTCACCACATAATTGGCCGTGGGTTATAATTTAAATATTATTTAATTATTCGAGTAAGACTTACTCTAAATCAATCGAACACTCTGTCGATTGACCATTCCAAAATTAGCACCCCTGCCAATTTGGGAATTCTCCCACACTCCACGGTCGATGTCCAGCCACAAGCCCATGGAGCCCAATCACTGGTGAATTAATTCAATGAACCTTTTATCATTTATAATTTCCATATACGACATAATCTCGCCATCGATCAATCTCCCAGTCGAGACTTAAAGGTATGGTCTTTCATCGGATTCCCTTTTCTTTTGTCTTGACCTTATGTACTCTGATCTCGAAATAAATTCTCTTTGACTTAATCTTTATGAGCTACTTACATAAAGTCGTCAGATACCTTGGCCAAGGATTTTACCAGAATTAAATTCTCACATAAATTCATAGGAGAATTTCCCAACCTATCAAGTCGGGTCAATGGATCATTTGTTGATGATATGAATCTGCATACGAGTTCCTCTATACCCAACATGAGTCCACAGAGACTTTCTGGCGATCCCCAGTCAGTCGGAACTCATATCAAAGTATAGACGTTCTAGCACCAGATAAACCCTATCATCTCAAGTAGTTAGGGATTGTTCCTCGTATACTATTATAAATTTGGAATAACTTCAACCCCGATATGCGACTACCGCTTCCATGGTGAGTTATTTCCTAATTGGGGTATTCAGTGCGCTTGCCATCCCAGCAAGCCACCCACTTATGTGTGTCGACCATCCCAGTCACGCTCGTGGACCCCAGCGTTCTCCAGTTCATCGGAGTACACACAATAGTGAGAGTCTAACCGAATCCAACGATGTCCTATCTCGATTGGATTCTACGACTCTTGAATATGTTCTAGATCACGGCCTTGGAGATCAGTCCACGGGTTGTCCCATAGCCCTGTGATCTAAGGACTTCTATCCTTATGCGTAGATAATTATTACATAAGATAAAGATGACCATTTAATAAAGTGCATTTATTAATCGAAATTGAATAGTTCCGCATTTATTACAATAAATACTAGCCATACAGCTGGCTTGCAGGACACTATTTCTATCAATCTCCCACTTGTCCTAAAGCCAGTCTTTTATGTTCTTGAGTCCCATCTTTTGCAGATGTTTCTCAAATGCCTTTTGAGGCAGAGGCTTCGTTAGCGGGTCCGCCGTATTATCTTCTGAGTCGACACGTTCCATCTTAATGTCTCCTCTACCAATGATATCTCTTATCACATGGTATCGTCTTTGTACGTGCTTGGATTTCTGATGAGATCTCGGCTCCTTTGCTTGCGCTATTGCCCCATTGTTATCACAGAAGATAGTAATGGGCTCAGCGATGCTAGGTATCACATCCAGTTCCTGGATGAAGTTTCTCATCCAAACACCTTCCTTTGCTGCATCACTCGCAGCAATGTATTCAGCTTCGGTGGTTGAATCCGCGGTTGTTTCTTGCTTGGAGCTCTTCCAGCTAACCGCACCACCATTGAGGCAGAATATGTATCCTGATGTCGACTTGAAGTCGTCTACATCGCATTGGAAGCTCGAGTCTGTATAGCCTTCCAATTTCAATTCTCCTCCGCCGTATACCAAGAACAATTCCTTAGTCCTTCTCAGGTACTTCAGAATTGCCTTTACGGCTATCCAGTGATGCTCACCTGGATCAGACTGGTAGCGACTTGTAACGCTTAAAGCGTACGCTATGTCTGGTCTCGTACATAACATACCATACATTATGCTTCCTATCGCGGATGCATATGGTACTCGAGACATATTGCTTCTCTCTTCTAAATATTAAATCGGAGGACCTAGGCCACCGCCGCCTGGGATCTCAACAGGTCCCAGGCCGCGGTGCCTAGGTCCTCCGATCCCAGGCCGCCGCCGGCCTGGGATTTGGGTGGGGAAGGGGTGGTTAGGGGGGGATGGGGTTGGGGGTAGGAGATGGATTTTTTTTTAAATTATAATTATTTTAATAAATATTAAATATATTAATATTATAATATAAATTATAGATTTAATTAATATTTTATCGAATTTATGTTAAAGTATTATTTGGTTTGTTAATATTATTTATAAAAAGAAATTAGTTAAATAAATATGTAAATATATTAAGTAAAATCTCTAAATTGGTTCGCACGTGTCCTTTTCGAGCCAATTTTGAAATTAGGCAACAATGTGGATTAAATTTGTCAATAAATTTGAAGATGTGGGGTTATATTTACAACTTGAAAATTTAGGGGTATAATTGTCAGTTAACTTAAGTAATGGTATCAATTTTGCAATAAAACTTAAATGTCACGTCATCAGTTAACGTCCATTTTTAACAGTGGTACCAAGTGTGATTAAATTTTTAAATTGTGGTCGAGGGTTCAATTCGTAAAATCGCAAAAGATAGGGGTCAATTTGCAAAATTGTCAAAGTCAATTATTATCAAATTGGGGGTAAAACGGTCTTTTTATATGAGAACAATTTTTATATTTTTTTAGAAGCAAAATAAGTGAAATGGTAAATTAGGCAAATTGAAATTTAATTAAAGTCAATAGTTACAAATTAATTTTGACCAAGTTACCTAATCAACGACCCAGATCAATTTGAGCTAAATAAACGGCTTGATGAGGCTTCCCGCATGTGAAGGCGTAACTAACATGCCCGCACCTAAAAAAATCCACCTTTCCTTCATTTTCTTTCACTCTCCTGATAACCATATAAGATATTTCCTTATTTGAAAACATTGAATCTAATTCGAGAAATTCAATCTTTATGCATCAAGTATTAAATACACAATCAAATAAATTATTATTATCTTTGTTTTTTCTTAAGTTATGCATATTAATAGAAAACATTGATTTGGTGAACTTATGGGATACATTGTAATCATTTGTAAGTTGATGTGCTTAACTGCAAATTTGAGAAAATTAAATGATAAAGAATGAGTATACGTTGAGGGTGAAGTATAAACAAATTTTACAAAACTCATAAATTCATGAAACTTTATGGAGCCTAAGGAATGAAAATCCCTATCAACTTTAATTTTCTTTGAATAAGTGAAAATGACAACTTTCACATTAAATATTAGAATTTTGTCAATTATTTTTGGATCAATGTTTTTATATTTTATAGTCATTTGTCAATTAATTCTCATGAAATTGAAAGTTGATTATATTGTTGGCCTCCTAATAAATATATGTAAAATTATTACTATATAATTTAGCTTCAATATATTTTTTAAGTTAAAAAAATTATATGTATCATTTAAAGATTTAGTATATTAGTCATAAACACACATTTAAATCTCTTGAATATCATTCTGCTACATAAAAAAAAAGGAAGAAGAAAAATTAAACGGAATCACATTTTACGTATGAAATAACAAAATATGCTTACGTCTTAGTTAAGTATGTAATTTTTCTTTGACTAGAGAAGCAAAGTATAAATAATATCGAAACATGCATAACCTCGAATATTCATGAAATTTCTTTTGTGAAAAATGGGTAATATCGATAAAATGTTGGTGAAATCAATTAAAATTGGTGATATATCGATACAAAAAATCTATGAAATTGGTGAAAACATGTGAACTCAATGAAAATCCAGGTAAAATTGGTGAAATGCTTGGTGGAAAAATAGGTGAAGCCGATAAAAAAGTATTCATGAAACTGGTAAATTCATGTGAAATCGATAAAAAAATCGAGTGAAATTCGTGAAGAAATGGTGAATCAGTGAAAACTTTTTCGATATATATTAGACCTGTACAAAATAAATGAAATCGACAAAAAGATGGATTAAATCGATGAAAAATTGAGTAAACTAATTAGTTAAATAGTTAAAATACGGATTAGGTAAGTAAATCAATGCATTTCAAATGACTGCGTAAGAAAAATTGAAATCTACTTAAAAAGGAGCCTAAATCCATTTGATAAAAAACTAGGATCATTATCTTAGTAGGTAAACAATGCAAAAAAATTGAGCTAGATATTCCAAATCCATCCCATTCAAATCCATCCATCTAAATGGATTTTTGGTATATAAATTAACATAAGAGTATTTATTGTATTATACTTGGTGTCACCTTCACATTACAAATTTGTGATGCTGAAAACTTTTTGTATTTATAAATAAGAAGATAAATAATATTCATTGTTGTATTTGTTGTAATGAAAAATATTTTGATACTTTATTTAATAGTTTTATACTGATTGAATAAGAAATCCAATAACGTTCAATAATGAACTAAATAATTTTTTTATGATCTTATTATAAAACAATTTTTTCAAGATTTGATGATTAAATCAGTCATCATGTTATATTTGATTAAAAACTTAGAGTCATCCATTATTTTGACATAATAATTTTGATAATAAAGTGTAGACCAATCTTTAATCTGTGCAATTTTTTTGACATTATAAAGTTAATTTTACTCTAATTTATAAAATTCAACAATATATTTAACTAAACACGTACAACGTACGTGCTTTTTCTAGCAAAAATAATAAATAGGCATAAAAATTAAACTTTTAATAAATTATTAACTAATATCTTCTTAAACTGATACTAAAATATTAATAGTACTACTTATTTAAATAATATGTATTTATTTATTTATTGTCTGATATATATTTTTAACATATCAGATCAACCTAGATTAATATTTCTTTCATGTAACATGGGTTACAAATTATTATAATTGAATCGGATTCATCGAATTTATGATATGAAAAAAATTCCAATAAATTGAACCGAATACAGATCAAATTTCAATGATATACTCCCCATTGGCAACCCTTTGTAAGTGAACGTGAAGATTATTGTCAGTTTTAAATTTAACAAGACGATTATATATGTTGTCAATTTTTCAATGAATAGGAATGTTTTTACATTTTGATGGGGATACAATTGTACAAGGAGATTTTTCATAATAAAAGTAACATAATTTATTTTTTACTAATTAGACAAAGCATAAAGAATATTTCTCTGTCACATTTGAATATAACTTTTCCATTTGCAATTAAATAGCACTCACACAAACTTTATATAATATTATATATATAAATTGAAGTGCTTATCAATTCACATTGATATATACTTCCATATATACCAAATTTCATTTTTGATACTAACAGTGAGTCCATTTTGCTATATTCCGATTACAATAATATTGAGTGGAACTGCAAATTCATCTAACAAAATTGAATCAACCCTTCTTTTTCAATTTAGTACCCACATTAACATGCCTCATTACCTAGAGTCTGGGGAAAATTCTTACTCACACTGGGTTTGGTCGAACTCAAAGAAACTATGTACAAGGCAAGTGCAATGCACTTGCTTTGAGATTGGATGTAACTCCCAGGAGAGCGATCAATCACAAAGCAAGTGCAATACACTTGCTTGGTGGTTAGATGGATTTGGCCAAGCCAGACTTGGACAAGAATTTTCCTGAAATGATCAAGTGTGATTTTCCCAATGATTTTGAATTTTTTTTTTTTACACAACTTCATAATATCCACTACTACTGTTTATTCCCAAGGATATAGAGATGCTGAAAAGCTTGTATGAATTGAAATTGAGTAAAATGTAAAAATACCCCATATATTTTATCGATATATTAGTAAAAATCCTAATATTATTTTTATTAGCAAAAAATACCATGTGCTAAGATAAAATTAGCTTAATGTACTCATATAAAAACTCATACTTGATTGCAGACATTTGTAACAGTCCGACTCAATAGTGACCCAACATGGACCATCCTCGAATCGCTGCAACCTGATAAAGCCCTCAAAACAAAAACAAACATGGAATCTGTTTTTGATAGCTCGGGGATTTCTTCGTCCATTTTGGCTGTCTTCGTTTTGATGATGTGAATTTATAAAGTTACATAATTTTTTGCCCTAATTTTCGGAAGAGTTGGGTATATGTTTGGTTTCACACTTTAAAAAATCACACTATTGGTCCCAATTTGTTCAAACAACTGGTCTATTTTTAGCACTTTTGGTCCCGTACAATTGAATTAAAAGGGATATATAAACCATTTGTGAAAGACCAATTGTTGCAGGTACCTCCCATCATATATTTCATTTCCCCCATTAATCCAAGAGGAGGAAGCTGAAAATGTTTCGTTAACAAGTGAAGAAGGAAAAACCAAAATTAGAAGAAAAGGAGAGGGTTATTTTTGGGATTACATATTGTTCTCCCAACTTTATGCATCACGGAGAAAGAAAAGATGAAAAGGGACCCCCTCAACTTCAATGTCTTCAACATTGATGTTGAAGTCATAAAGTTAAACATTTAATTAATCTTGCGACCCTTTTATGATTGAGTAAAAATGCAAAAACATCCCCGATACTTTGTCTAACTAACAAAAAAACTTTTATGTTATTTAACTAACAAAATCTCCCTGTTTTCTTTTTTAATAGAAAAAATTCCTTTCAAGTCGAAATGACAATTATCCACCAAATGATAAAAAAATATCCTTACTTCGAAAAATGACAATAACCCCCTATGCATTTAAACAATTAATAAAAACCTCTCTATGATTTATGAAGGAATTTCAAATGAATTTTTTACTGATAAAAACAAAACACAGAGAGTTTTTGTTAGTTAAAAGAATACATAAATTTTTTTGCCAGTTAGAAAAAGTAGAATGAGTATTTTTGGATTTAGCTCTTTATGATTTCATGTCTTATATTAGTAGAAGATTGGTGTTAGTGTGTGTGTCTTTTTTTCTTTAAAAAATATAGTACTCCCCCAGTCCCTTTTTATTTGTTCCTTTGAGTATTGGTACAAAGTTTTTAGTAAGGTTGTAAAGGTTAAACTTTTATGCATTTGTGTCTTCAAAAGTACTGGTGGAGAATTAGCGGGGTAAAATCGACTCTTTATGTGAAAGATTAATTTAAAAAAAAAACTAATATCACATTTGAAAAGAGAGTGTTGTGATGTTGTGTGAAAATGATCAATGGTATCTTCGGGATGATCTCCTCCTATCTTGATTGTTTTCAGCTCTCATTCTGACGTCACGGGACGAACTTCAAGGAAACTATTAAGCTATTCTTCACTCTTTTGCCGCTTGCCTTTCAAATGAAATGAAGGTGGTATTTATAGGGTAAAATAGAGGAGGTGAGGAGTCACATCATTAAGTGTGGGAGATGAGATGTCCACCATCATGAGGAAAAACCTCCCACAAACTTCAGAATTAATTAGGGGTAGGATGGTCATTTTAATGAATGTCATAGTTATAATTCGTGATTAATTATTTTAATAAGTAAGATTTTGGTAATTACTAAAATACCCTTGTGATTTAAATATCCACATCATAAGCCCCCCAATACCATAATTGGATGAAATATTCAATTGTGGAATTTTAAATACTAATAATCTTTAAACAGGGGATCATCCTATAATTGTTGAGTTTTTTTTTAGGATTGCACTTCAATTATGGGAATAACCTTAGGGAGGATTATTCTCCTTGAGAATCTCACACTTCCATAATTAAAATTGGTTATGGGGTATTTATAAATTTTTTATTCATTGACTTTAATCAAACTTCTCAAATCCTTGAAATTTCTAATCTTTAAAGAGTTCAATTCTAAGAATGTCTTCACAAGGTATGAAATATTTTGTCGTTATTTTTCCCCTTTTTGTACTGCATACAACAACCCTCTAATAATTTTTATTTTATTATTATTATTTTTTATTTTTTACCGAGACCTCGTCTCGGTCGGGTTCTGCCGAGGCAACCCCGTCTTAGCAGAGTTCTACCAAGGTGGGCCTCGTCTCGACATGGTTCTGCCCAGGCAGCTCTGCCGAGGCACTATTGCCTTGGCAGAGTTCTGCCGAGGCGTTGCTACCTCGGCAGAGTTCTGCCTAGGCGCTGCTACCTCGTCAGAGTTTTGCTGAGAAGAGCCTTGTTTTGGTTGGGGTTTTGCCGAGGCAGCTCTGCCTCGGCAGAGCTCTGCCGGGGCGCTGTTATATCGGCACAACGCCCCGGCAGAGTTCTGCCGAGGCCCTGCTACCTCGGCAGAGTTCGGCCAAGGTGTTTGTTTGTTTTTAGTTTCACCAGTAATCTTTATTTTAGGAGTTGATATTCCTTTTGACGAAGAAATTGCTAGACCTATTCGTGAACTACCGCCAGAGTTTTTTGATGTTTCATTTTATGATGAATTTGTTTCTGATGTGTCCCATTTTCCTTTAGGCACTAGGCCTGATGAGGCAAGTAACTGGGTGATGGATGTCCGCATGGGCAGCTCAACTGGTCTCAGAGGTGGAAGTTGGAACAAGTGACCAAGGATCGAACCTCACCAACGGCAGTGTGGGAGCAACCTCTCAAAAAATGAGGGGGGCTCCTTGTGCGCAGTGAGTACTGGTCCCAGTCTCTGTTGCCGGTTGAGTCACCATGATTTACCTCCTCTCACAATCCCGTCGGACAGGGGGTGAGGGGCGCCTGGGGTGAGCGATTTCACCTTTTGGAACAAGTAACTGGGTGATGGACGAAGATGAAGGGGTTATCCAGCCTGATAAGCGTAAAAGTCGGACAGTGAATATTGACATCGCAAATAGTGAAATGTCTTTTAGGGAGTTAGAAGTTTTAAAGAGTAGTACAAGATTATCTCTTTCCCATGAATTTATGCCTTCCTCGTGAGGGTCAGAGAATTAGGTCTCCTCCTTCAAGGTATTTTACCGTTTATAAAGAGTACTTTAATTGTGGTTTCTCACTTCCCCCTGATCCTCTTTTGGTGGAAATTCTTCAGAGTTTCAATGTCTGCATTAGCCAACTTACTCCAAATTCTGATGATCTTTCAATGGATGTAGATGATATTTACGAGAGGTTTGAGTATGCTGGCCTTTTTAGGAATAATTTTAATGTGGCTCATATTTTTTCTAAGAGTATATTTATCTTTCTTTCTTTCAAAATTTTAATTTTGTTCATTTTTGTTATTTTACTGATTCATTTTTCTTTTGAAGCAGGCAAAGGTTTAACCCTCAGTGAGCTTCGTGCTGCGAAAAAAGCTCAATTCAATCGTTATGAAGCTCAGCCCCATCGTTCAGATTCTCATCGTCCTCCTCCCCCATCCAGAGAAAATCCAGCCAGCCACCTGAAGGGGAGTTCCTCTATGAGAGGAAATGGAGGACCCGTGCTCCCTGCATTGCGAAGCAGTCCTACAGAGACATTTGGTACTATTGCGACTCCTGGAAAGAGTCATGCATCCTCCATTCCGCCTAAGCGTCCTAGGGAACATTTCGGTGAGGTTTCTCCTCGTCCTGGTGTAGGAAAAGGACTTTTTATATATGGACAT
This sequence comes from Penstemon barbatus, assembly GCA_003313485.2. NCBI lineage: Eukaryota > Viridiplantae > Streptophyta > Magnoliopsida > Lamiales > Plantaginaceae > Penstemon > Penstemon barbatus. The sequence goes on from CM064882.1 coordinate 11,867,291, forward strand.
AACAGGGTCAAGGTGTTAACTCATTTTGGGATTCTGTTGATCTCGACATAGGGTATGAGAAAACAAGGGCTTTGATATCTTCATACTACGCCGCTCGTTTTGACCAGTTTTCTTCTAGCACCTTAGATCAGATACTTTGTGCTAACCTGGCTTAGGTAAAATTTACTAGTATTCTATAATACCCTTTTTTTTTTTTTTTTGTAATTTTCCTATCATTATGCAGACACCGCTGATGTCTCATTTACTCAGTCAACGTTCCAACAATTTTGAGGAAGAAGCTAAAGCTGCTGAGGAGAAGCTTGTTCAGATAACTATTCAAATGCAGAAGCTGGTAAAGGAGAATGCCAGACTTTCTAAGAATTTGAAACATGAAGTTCAGACTGGGGACAAATTCAGAAAGTCTGAAGAAGGGAAAATATACTTAGCCATTTAGAGAAGGAGTTGGTTACTAAGCACCAAAGTTCTGTGGAGAAAGAGTTAGTTAGCAACTACAAAAATTATGACGTTTACAGAGAAGACTTAATGAAAGAGTCTCTTCTAGTGTATGATCGCTCCATCCGCGATTGTCGTAGGGTTCTTAGGGAATCTGGACGCTATCCTGGTGAAGACTTTATGTTATTGGATGCTTATGTCTTCGAAAAACCTGTCTTAGAAGAGGAAGAATCTTCTTCGGCTCTCGCTGAGAGAGAGAAATAGTTATTTTCACTTAATTTTTATAGATGTTTAATACGTTGATTATCATGTAATCATCTTTCCCTTTCAACACTTTTCATCTTTGCTAGAAGACTTTGTTTGTTTTCTTTGATTATTGTTATTTTTAGACTTTTTTTGATGTCATACTTTAAATGTTTGCATACTATTTTCTCTTGATGTGGGGATTGTTCTGTTATCGTGTTTTTAACAATTACTTTGTCTTCTTTTATTGACGTTAGGCTTCTGAAGAGTTATTTATCATTTTGTCTTCAAGGTGACGATGTTTTTACTGACCTCTTTTGGAGGTGTAACGTTCTCTTGTGGAGCTGTTCATATTATTTTGCTCCGATGTAAAGCAGAAGTTTTTGGACCTCTTTTAGAGGTGTAATGCTCTTTTGATGAGCGATTATCTTGGCCTCTTTTAGAGGTGTAATGCTCTTATGATGAGCGATTATTTTTTGCCTCTTTTAGAGGTGTAATGCTCTTATGATGAGCGAATATTTTGGCCTCTTTTAGAGGTGTAATGCTCTTTTGATGAGCGATTTATTCTACCTTCGGTATGAAGGCGCTTCTTTAATCTGACCCCTTTTAGAGATGTAATGCTCTTTTAGTGAGCGGTTTATTCTACCTTCGGTATGAAGGTGCTTCTTTATTCTAACCCCTTTTAGAGGTGTAGTGCTCTTTTAATGAACGGTTTATTCTACCTTCGGTATAAAACTGCTTCTTTAATCTGACCCATTTTAGAGGTGTAATGCTCTTTTAATGAGCGGTTTATTCTACCTTCGTTATGAAGGTGCTTCTTTAATCTGACTCCTTTTGGAGGTGTAATTCTTCTCGTTTGATACGCCAAATATTGAAAATCTTACTCTTTTTTATTTTTCTTCAAAGGGGTAGACAAAATCAGGTACATTCTTGCTTAAAAAATAGGATCCGCCAGCAGATCTCATTGAACTTTCATTGATCGGTACATGGTAATGACAACTTTTATAGTTGAATCTTAGCGATTATGCATCGTGATAATTTTCTTTTCACTACCTCTATCTGTAGATCCTTTGATTTTCTTTTCTTGTTTTTGACCTTCTCTTCTTTGATAAATTGTATCTTCTCTTATTAATTGATTCACGTCAATAGGATTTGATTGAGATCTACCACAATTCTCTAGGATGTTGGTATAATGTTCTTGAGATATTATCTGATCCAACATCACTTCTCCCACTTTGTTTGTTGTGGGAAATTTCATCTTCATATAGTATGTGGAGATAGCCGCCTTGAAAAGGTTGAAGCTGGGTCTTCACAATATCATGTTATAAGCGGAGGGTGCCTTAACCAACAAGAATTTCACAATTCTTGTAGCCTTTCTCGGACAGCTTTCCCAATGAGATGGACAACACAACATCTCCTAATGCTCCTAGTGTTTCTCCTGCGAATCCTGATAGTGCATTGTTAACTTTCTTGAATTCGTCAGTGTCAATATTCAGCTGCTTGAATGCATTGTAAAAGATTATATCTACTTAGCTTCCGGTATCAATCAATATTTCCTTCACACAATAACTTGCAAGAGTAGCAGAGATCACGAGGCGTCATTCAGGGTAGGTAATTGCCTGTTTGCTGAATCTTTATCATCAAATGTGATAGAATGGGTGTTCTCCTCAGCTTGTTGAATCTGCTGCTCCGCTTATAGTGGGAGTTCTGGAACTGCTTTTCTTGAACTCAACAAAGCTTTTCTAGCACTTGCTGAATCTCTTTCAGCTAGTTCTCTAGATATCACATTGATAATGCCTGCTTCGGGCAAACTATCATCATGTCTTCCTTGCACCGAACCACTCCCGATGAACTTCTTAGGTCTTGCTAAGAGTGCTCAAGAGTCGTTGGGGGTTTTCCTGCCAAAGACCCCTTCATGCATTCATCTAGCAGTGTTTGCTGGAGTATACTTGCGAGGAGCTCTGGATCTACTTGAGGTACTTCCAGAACTGCATTAGTGAAGTGCTGTATATATTCTCTCAGTGGTTCTTCTGATCTTTGCCTCACGATGAACAAATGCGTTGCAGTCTTTTGAGTCTTCATGTTCATGGAGAAGTGATGAAGGAAGCGTTTACTCATTCACTCAAAGTTGGTAATTGCGCCCGTCAGTAGCTGGTTAAACCACGTGAGGGCAATCTTTGCCAAAGTTGAGCAAATTTTTTGCAGGTGGCTGCATCGCTCATTTCATATAAATCCGTCTTGGCCTCAAATTTATCTGAATGCTCCTGGGATCTCTTGGGACCTTGAACCCTTGTGGTAAGAGTTCTGAAAGCACTGTGGGTGCAAATTGACTCCTTCTCATTGGAGTTATGGTTGCATATGGTTCTCCTACTTCTCTTGCTGGATCCTTACTATTAACTTCTTCCTCATTCAAAGGTTGTCCTGGGCTTTGTTTTTCCCTCGGTCTTTGTTCTTCTCTCGCTGTTGCTCCTGATGCCCTGTGAAGGAACATGGGTGAAGCATGCACTTGTTGCTGCTCAGCCACATATTGTGTGACCGCTCGTGTGGTGATTGTTGCTGCCATTACATCCTGCATCTCTTGAGTCATTTGAATTGTGGGTGTTATGGATGGTGCCTCAGGTGCTGCTTCAGAGTTGGTGCTTGTGCATCAGACACCTCTTCAATTTTTGATGCATCAAGCGATGTTTTATTTTTCTGCGCCTCAGGTGCTACTTCAACTTTTGGCGCATCAGACCCTGCTTTAGTTTTTGTCACACCAGACACTGCTTCAATTTTTTATGCCTCTGGCGCTGCTTCAGCTTTTGGCGCATCAGGCGCTACTTATTTATTCTTTTGTTGGCACCTCAGGCGTTGCTTTATCTTTTGGCGTATTAGGCACTGCTTAATTTTTCGGCACCTCAGGCGCTGCTTCAGTTTTTTGCACATCAGGAGCTGCTTCAATTTTTGGCACATCAGGCGCTGCTTCAATTTTTGACGCCTCAGGAGCCACTTCAGTTTTTAGCGCATCAAGCACTTTTTCAATTTTTGACGCATCAGGTGCTGCTTCGGGATCAGGCATTTGAGTTTGTGCGCCTTCTTCTACGGTCGAATTGCCTCATGCACCTCCTCCAGTTGGATTGCCTTATGCACCTTCTCCAGCTGGATTGACTTTTGTGCCTCCTTCAGTTGGATTTCTCATTGTGCCTTCTCCAGCTAGATTGACTTTTGTGCCTCCTCCAGTTGGATAGCTCATTGCACCTTCTCCAGCTAGATTGAATTTTGTGCCTCCTCCAATTGGATTGTTCATTGCGCCTTCTTCAGCTAGATTGACTTTTGTGCCTCCTCCAGTTGGATTGCTCACTGCACCTTCTCTTCCTATTTGATTGTTTCATGCGCATTCTCCTACTCCATCTCTCCCTCCTTCAGGTGATCCTTCTGGTTTTCCTTGTTCTTGTTCGCCATCTCAACGTGCCAATCAGAAATTTCCCACAGACGGCGCCAAAAATGATGTTGCGTGAAAATGATCATTGGTATCTTCGGGATGATCTCCTCCTATCTTGATCGTTTTCAGCTCTCGTTCTGACGTCACGGGACGAACTTCGAGAAAACTATTCAGCTATTCTTCACTCTTCTGCCACTTGCCTTTCAAATGAAATAAAGGTTGTATTTATAGGGTAAAATAGAGGAGGTGAGGAGTCACATCATTAAGTGTGGGTAGGGGTGAGCCCGGTTCGGTTATCCGACCAAACCGGACCGACCTAACCGGACCGACCGAATCGGACCGGACTGACCGAATTGGTCCGGACCGAGTATGCCTCGAAACCGACTCCTTATAGGGGTCGGTTTTTGGTAAAACCTGTCGGTTCTCCAAACCGAACCGGTTGAACCGAACCCATTTAATGTTTTTCTTTTCCTATTATGCCTATTACCCGAACCAGTTCCACTTTCACTTTGCCCTAATTTTCGGACCTGCCTAGCAAACCCACTTTCACTTTCACTTTGCCGCCGCCCAACGGCCGACCTCCAGGCTCCACCGCTCCAGCTGCCGATTCCGGTTCGCTCCGCTTCCTCCTCCGTCCTCCTCCTCCAACATTCGAATGTGAAGGACTCTGCTTCTTTAACGGCTTGGTTGATTTGGTCGGATAAAAGGATTGGGAAAGAGAGGAGTTCTTCGATTGGCTTCTCTTGTTGTTCGATTTCTGTTTGTGTTTGAGGTTTTAGTAGTAGCTTTTGATGGAGTATTGATGATGGAGTAGTTGCAGTTGAAGTGGGTTTCGTTGCCATTGTTGTTTTTCAGAAAGAAAAAGAATTGGTGTGGAAGTGGTTTGGACAATTTTTCATTTCATTGGACAAGAGAAGAGAATATGTGAGTAGTATTTTCTTTTCTTTCCTTTCCTTCAATGTGCTCTGTGCGTGATCAAGGAAATTTAATTAATTAATTGGACCGATCCGGACCGAATCTGATCGAATCGGACCGAATTGGCCAAATTGGGATGTGTGAAAGTTGAATTATAGGGAACATTTCGGTATACATGGACCGAGCCGGACCGAACCGGACCGGTCGGTATTTATATCGAACCGAACCGACTATTTTTGGGACCGAATCGGGGCAGAACCGAACTTCGGTTCGGACCGAATGCTTAGCCCTAAGTGTGGGAGATGAGAATTCCACCATCATGAGGAAAAGCCTCCCACAAACTTCAGAATTAATTAGGGGTATGATGGTCATTTTAATGAATGTCATAAATATAATTCTTGATTAATTATTTTAATAATTAAGATTTTGGTAATTACTAAAATACCCTTGTGATTTAAATATCCACATCATGTTGTTTTGGGACATCCCAAGAAGGAAATATGAGTAAAAATAAAGGGGGAGACGGAGTAGTTCGCAAATATAGTTAGAAACTTATTCTTTTGGGGTTTATTTCGGAAAAATTGGAATTTTATTCAGGACTGAACAATCAACACTAATTTTTGGTCTAGAAAATTTGCATTTAGGTCCCAATTTCTACAAATATTTTGCACTCTTGATCTCGTAAGTGTTTAGATCAACTATTCTACAGACCAAACTGTTAAATCAAGGCCATTCTATGGATTCTAATTGAAAATCGTTTTCATAATTAGGACCAAATTAATTAATGTACAATTTTGTAAAATGTGGAACTAAAATTATAATTTTGTAAAGTAACGAATGAAAAGTGTGAGGACCCAATTAATCTCGTGTGACCGAAAATGCAATTTTGCCGTTTTATCTCTTAAATAGGATCTTGCATTTTGTTATTTCTTTTTTCTCTACAATTCTGTTATTTGAAAGAGTAAAAGAGAAGATTTTAATGTAGATCCAAAAAAACTAAATGAGTAGCAAAATATTTCTTTGTCCTTATAAATGACAAAGATATATTAATTTGATTATCATAAATCTTTTCAGTGCGTACGGAAATGTCGGATTTTCAATGTGAGATTTGTGCTCATTGTTGTCATGTTTTTTGGAAGGCTTAAGAAATTTAATATGAGAGGTGGTAGAGCCGGGAGTGTGTTATAATTTATATAAAGTGGTGAGGGGAACAACGGTTTATATAACCCTCAATGTTCTAACAAAGTTTAAATTAAAGTGTCAAAATTAGAGTCGCAGCTCTATGCATTTATGCAAAATAATTATTTCTTGGTTAAAACACAAAAAATATATTCTCTCCGTTTCATAATATTTGTTGCTTTGAAAAGTTTTTCTTATGCCATATTATTTGTCACTTTAGATTTTCGATAAAGCATTAACTACTCTTTTTTTCATTTTTGCCCTTTAAGGGACATTGAAAGATTTGATAAGATGGAGTAATAATTAGTGGAGGATAATTAATTAAGAGAGTATGTTAGTCTTGACAGATACTATTATGAAAGGAAGGGAGTACTTAAAATACCCTTAGTTATTATTGCATTGAAATAAATAAGATTGAGTTTTTAATGTAATAAATAAGAGCTAAATTGGAAGACAGGTAATTAATTTTGCATTGGAATCCTAAAGCGAAAGATATTTTTGGAAAAAAAATCTTTAAAACGAAAGATCCCATGGAACGAAAGGAGTAACAAACTATGTTTGGCACAAACACATGTTTCTCTTATTGTTAATCCCTCCATTTTTTTTATTTGTCGTTTTGGAGGATTGCATACGAATTAAGAAATGATATAAATACCTATTTTTTTGAAGCAAAAATTTCAAAATATCATTTTAGTCAAATAGTCTTAGCATTAATGACAAGTATTAGAAAGAAGGGTAAAACTAGTAAAAGAACATTAATTTTAAATTGGAATCATAAAACGTCAAATAAAAGTAAACCAAATTTATTTGTCAAGCGACAAATAAAAAAAAATGGAGGAAGTATTATGTAGTGAGCATATAACAAAAGGGAAAATTAGTACCTAACCCGGTGGAGTTAATCCACCTAGGTGCTGGATGAGTGCCACATGACAAGATTCCGCGAAATTAACTGTAGGCCTGCTAAAGATGGCAACATGCAATATTTAAAATAGGTGGGGGATTAAGTAGAAACTAAAAAAATTAAGAGAGAAAAGTGCAAAAACACATAAAAGTTTAGGAGGAAAGTTTTTTTTTCCCCTAATAAATACGTGTCAATTTTATCCCCCCCCTCCCCTTTATTTTTTCTCTCTCTAAATACACTTATTCCTTGTTGAGAATGGGCATGTAGTAGTCTAGTAGATGGACCTAAATTGGAGGACATATTGAACTTCTCTGAGAATTGGGTACAATTTCTCTACCACATTTGAATTATAGAAGTCTAGAATAAAAAAACACTCCATGAGCATATAATTTTATTGGCCCAATTACATAATATGGTTTCGCATTTTTCTTTTAATAATTTTTCATCTCAAGTTATTCTTCTTTTACCCAATTAAAATGACTACAAACAAGTTGAATAATGATTCCTGAACAATAAAAATTATGAAATAGAGTTGATAGGTTTTTTAGAACAAAATTCTGCAAATATTCATTAGAAATTAGAAAAATACTCGATTTAATATGATGGAAAAACCTTGAGTTTTTTTTTTCATTTTTCAAAAACTCACCTCAAATTTTTGTAAAAGTCTCTGAAGAAAAAACAATGTGTGTAGTTTGATAAGAAAGAGTTGTTGCGTGTGTTGTAGGTCTAATAATGCAGAAGCAACGAACAACTTGTTATGAATTATGATGCAATAAAAATATTAGTATTAAGTTTTTTAATGAGAATTAAGGCCTTATCCAACAATCAAGTGGACTCTCAATTTGAACTTAATAAAATAGTAGTTATTAATTTGAAATGATAAATTAATTTTGTATAATTTATTTATATTTTAGTATGGTACGGTATGGTTTTTTTTAAAATCTCATCAATTGCATACAATACTAAAATATTCGGTACGATTTTCGACAATACCAAAATCTGGGATGAAAAAAAAAAAAAAAAAAGATTTCGGTACGGTTTAGTACGGAACAACACAGTTTCAAGAACCATGTGCACCCCTACTTAGTCTAGTACGAAGAAAGTTTAAATAAGTGAGCTAAGCTGAATGGTTCACTATTTCGTAAATAAATTATTAGTTAAAATTTTGAATGTGTGAATTTTGTTGAATTTGAGAAAGATCCGAAGTTCAATTGAATTCGGGCATGATTCAATAAACTCAATAGTTCCATATTTAGTAGGATATGAATCGAACTTGGATCCAAACTAGCTTAAATGGAGTAGGAACGGTTAGATCAGATTCTGACATGAATTCAAACTCATGAAATACGCCAGGGACGGATCGACAGACCTCATGGCCCCCTCAAAGATTTTTGAATTATTTTATCCTAGTTACTTATATATACTTAATATATTTATGTATTTGCACTGATTATTTCTTTTTTGGCTTCTTGAAAAGTCAAATTGCAAAAATTAATTATACATATACTTATCAAGATTTAATTAATATATTTGTCTAAAATTAAATAACTATAAAGTTCAATTGAAAATCTTGATATAATTTCATGAAAATTAAATCAGAGATCCTACAAACTATTCTTAATTCAGTATAGGGAAAAAAAATTTATTTTTATTTTTATATAGTTGGTCCATATTTAAATAAGAATAGATTAAATTTTTTTGCTAATTATGTTTCGGCCCCCTCGATTCTTGAATCCTGGATCCGCCCCTGCAATACGTAATAAATACATTAAAGCCCCATGCAAAATAAATTATTCCGTGCATCTATTGCACGAATGACATAGTTCAATTAATTTATTCAGTTCAATTTTTACATGTACTATATGCATGACTTAAAAAAAATTAGATTTTAGTGACAAAATATTAAATGACAAAGTGGTTAGAATTTAAAATATTTTTACTAAATAATGTACATAACACATTATTGACAAGAAATGTGAAAAAGTAACAGCTTATTACTAAATTATAGTGACACTATTAATTGTCACTAAAATGGTGCAACTGATTGTTAATAGTAACAACTTAAGTTTCATTCACTTGTCAATAATAGCCATTAGTGACAACTTAAAATTATATTTTGTCATTATTGTTATTGTGACAAAAACAATAATTTTATCATTATATACATGCAAAAAGTGAATTGTCACTTAAGTTTTTATAACTAAAATGTCATTTTTCTTGTAGTGTGAGTCATTGGAGCCGGAACATGTTATTGATTAATCTGCAGACACAAGATGAATACCTAATTACAAGAAGAAGATTGCAAGAAACGAAACTCTAAGAGATAAACTCTCAATATTTCAATAACAAATAATCAACCAGTTCGAAAATAGTCCACAAGTCGGATAAATAGCCAAAAAGGGTAAAACGGTAAAAAATATGCCAGAATTTACAAAATTAAAAAATCAACCAGTTTAAAGCACGAAATAAAATAAGACACTCGGTTTGGCCCAAATTGAATTCAAATCGACCTCCGAAATCACAATTCAAATATTATAAAAAATGGCAAAAAATAACTTAAAAGGCAAAATCGAAGGGGAAAATGAAGGAATTAAAGGATGATAATTGCGATTCTGATAATTGGGGACATAATTGCGATTGTTATAATTGTAGCCAAAGTTATGACCAAAATAGTGCAACGTGTGTAAAAGAGCTCAATTCGAAAATAAATCTTCGATTATCTTTGCTTTTCCGCCGATCCATAAACTCATTATATTTCAACGCAAATAATATATTATCAGAAAGTTCAGCTTGTCCTCAGATGCTCCAGCATTAGGTATTTCCTCATTATGCGAATCTTGTAAACACTATCATTCCACTTGACATTGAAAGCATCAATAAACACATGTACAACAATATAAAGATGGAATGGGTAATTCCCACTTTATGTGTGAAAACACATGAACCCTTTCAATCAAGGGAAAGCTTATTACTCATTCCCACTTGGAAGAAGAAAAAAATCCCTTCCAATTAATGGAAAAGAAAATTCCCACTTTTAAGGGGAATGACTTGAATAAATATTATTATTTAAACAAGCTTATAAATTCCCTTTTACAAATATGAACACCAACCATAAAAATGAGGAAAGAAATTAAATGCAATTTTCTTTATATATATATATATATATATATATATATATATATATATATATATATATATATATATATATATATATATATATATATATATATATATATATATATATATATTGATTACATTCTGTGAGAATAGTTTAAAACATGATTAGGAAATGCCTTGTTCTGAAATAACTTTCATTTAAAATGCCATTCTTCTTGCTAGCATGCAGTGTTTATTGATAAGAATGTAAGAATCGAATTCTCATTATTAGAGTGAATGAAATTAGTGAATCTTGACACATTTTGGACGTCAATTTCAAAACGTTTCAATTTTGTCCAAATTATTTGCCTCATTTTCAGGGAATCTTGACATATTTTAAGGGTAAATCCGTCAATTCATTTTCTATTGCAAAATATTTTGGTATCCTTACTGTTAGTTTTGTTCCAGTTAGTCCTTGAACATTTTCAGAAATAATTTGGTCATGTTTTTTTTTTCTCCAAAATTATTTTCTTTTCCACTATATATACCATTTTATTCAATTTCTACCTAAAAAAATATTATTAAAGAAAATAAACTTATAACATGTTTTTGTGTTAGGATTGCTAAAAAAAGTGAAACGACGACACAATTCCGCCGCATAAATAGTAATTAAAACATTTTCCATATTAAATTGCAATAATTATCTACAAAGAAAACATAGTTAAAATACGGTTAAACTTTTTCATATTAATCTAAATACTCCAAATGTTAGAAGCTCAACCACGAATTTGTGCCATCAATATCCAAGTATTTCATGAACTATTCATTTATAAATAGTTCTCATTACTAAATTAATTAATGTGAAATTAGTTAGAATTTTTAACTAAAAGTGCAATGAATTTTTCAACATAGACATCTTACGCCATAATATTTTTTTTAGCTAGCAAGGTGAATAAAAACGGTGGTAAAAATGGTATATAAAGTAGTGAAGAAAATAATTTTGGAGGGAAAAAAAACTACCATTAATTTATCGCCCAATTCAAGGATTAAACTGTAACAAAATTAATAGAAATGGGACTAAAATGATTTGCAAAACAATTGAAATCTGCAATAGAAGATGAACTGGCAGATTTAGCCTTAAAATATGTCAAGATTTTCAGAAAAATTGCTGGAAAGGATTGTCGCACGGCAGACAAATAATTCATAGAAGGGACCAAATAAAAATGTTTTGAATTTGATGGACTAAATTGCAACAAGTACCACTCTTTTTCTTGTATATCTACGAGCTCTAGTTATTCCTTAAAATTCCATATTTGAGATATAATTTATAATTTCAGGAAAAATTTAAAATTTACATTAAAAAACAAAACAAAAATATAATAAATTGAAACTTTATAAATGTCACCAACATTATCAAAAAAGGGGAAAAGGAAAAAAAAAACCACTAAACTTAGTATTTTTACTGAAAACAAAATTACTACTGAATCCAATTATGCACGAAAATAGTATAATCTCATTATGGTTAAAGATTTGATTATGAAAGGAACCAAACCGGACTAAAAAAGGACCAAACTAGAACTTAAATTTTTTATTTACCATAATAAACCCATCCATAAACATGTACCCTAATCAAATCAAATCAATCATTATGAAAAAAGAGGACTATGATGAGATTCAGCAAAAAAATAATTATAATTTTAATGTTCTCCTTTGCACTCACTTAGTGGAGTAATTTTTCGACTAGCACAATGGATGCAATAATGATAATATAATTTATAAACGAACCTATAAAATTCAAGATTTTTCGCAATGACGGGACTTGAAAATAAACCTAGTGATTTTCCATTAATCATAGCTTTTATCACATAAACTAAGAAAGCCAATTATATCGGAGAATGTCTTTTGATAAGTTTATTGAGTGAATGTATCATGTGATATTTATAATGTTTAATTTATTTTCTTGTGATTTGAAAAAAATATTTTTTTCTCTGTATTTTTATAAAAGCTTCACACAGTTTCCTTGACATTTTTATACGTGGCACTTTATACCTTATTGTGTTATAATAATATGGCAACTTTTACCCCCTAAATTATGATAAATGTGGCAATTTACCCTCTATGTTACAGAATACTTTTCATGCACACGTTCAATTTCGGCAAGTGAGTTACACTCTCTGGCTCAATGGGGTAAACTGCTTCTTTAAAATTTTAACAAGGGATAAATTGCTCATTTTCAAATTATAAAAGATAAATTGAACATCATGAATATCACAGGGGTAAATTGCCATTAACCCGTTACTAATTCACATGTTGGTTAGACAATTAAATATTATGGGTTCATTGTGGATAAGCATTAAAGAAAATATATATGTCTTAAAATAAATAGGATTCGTCAATAGGAATATTCTAACTGAATTGGAAAAAAAAAAGGTTGTAAACGATTGTTGCACAGATAGATCATGTCTGAACATATATAGTATCAGGTTCCCATCATTCAATTACAAATATTCTATTTGATTAAATAGGCATTATATTACAAGTACTAACATGGATCAAAATTTGTTTCCTAAATAATAGAATTTTTTTAAAATTTTTTAGAAACATTTTGAAAACACTAAAAAAAAAAGAAATTACTAAGTGAAACAAAAATATAGAAGTATTAACAACGTCGCAAGACAATAAAAAAGTTTCGAAACTACACTATATTCTAGTTCTATTAATTCAAAATAATTTTTTTTGATAATTTTTACGAAAAAAATGAATATTTTAATAGATAGGTAATAATACTTTTCACCAAACCTCAGCTGTATTAATCCAGTTTAGTTTGCCAATCCAAAATTATTTATATACTAATTTTTTTATTTGTTTTTTTGTTACAATATTTATATACTATATGTTCTACATGCAGAATTCAATTGGCATTGCCATGATTGGATATGACTGAATTTACCAATCATTGCCATGTGATTGAAATGGAGTTAAATGTCAATTTATCCCCGTGTGAAATATATAATGTTTAATTTATTCCTGTAGTATGAACATAGCATTTTACCCCCTTGTAAAAAATTTAAAGAAATAATTTATCTTCTTCAGTCAGATAATGTAATTTAACTGTCAAAAATTGAGAGTGAACATGACATATGTCACATTTATCACAATGCATGAAGGTAAATTGTCACATTATCATAACACAGAAAGGGGGGGAGGAGGGTTTAAAGTGTCACTTATAAAAATATCAATGAGGTGGTGTGAAACTTCATATTTCTTTTGATCGTAAAGGTAAAAATATGTTTGAAGTTCTCATATTTCCCTTGTAATTAACCACGTACTTTGAAAATAACCAATATAATCACATTTCAATCGTGGTAATGTCAATTCACTCCCTTGTAATATTTATAATGTTCAATTTATCTCTCTGTAATTTGAAAATGAGCACTTTACTCCTTATAATCTCATAAAATTTATGAGGATCGAAGAGGACCAGGCCTTATATTTTCAGCAAATTCAACATTATTTGCTTTATAATTATAAACTAATTAATCATTCCAAACAGCAAAATGAAAGATATTTAGTATAAAATTGGTTATAATAAATGTCGAGTGCAAGTGGGATTCATACAAGCCGAATCCGTAAAAGTAGATCCTATTACAAGCTAAGATCCTAGTCTTGGGGAATCCAATCAAACGAACTGTTGGCGTCTAACAATCTGTGCACTTATATGTTTCACAAAACATAGAATATAGTAAACAATATTCTAACAAATAAAATGCATGCATTATTAAGCATATAAATCATACTTACTTGGTTAGGATTAATTTGTAGAACACTTTAATCAACACGTAAATAGGAAATAAGACTGAGGCTTGCCGAAACAGATTTCCTTAAGACAATATTTCCGGGGCTGCCACGGTGCATACAGTTTGATTTTCGGTAGTCTCCCAAAATACAACAGTCTGTTGTTCATTATTTGCACAACTAATGAACCCACGGTGAACTTTAACAAATAGAAATTTCGGACTGAATTTTTAGGGAATTAAGAGAAAGAGAGAGTAGTGTTTTTCCTTTATGTTACTATTAAAATTGATTCAGAATTGGCCAGATTCTGCCTCATATTTATAGACACAAAAGTGCCTCTTGGAAAGGGACACAATGTTTCGATCCAAAGGGTACCTCTTCGAATCGAATAGACACATCTCTTACTTTATTTATTTCATTCACACATAAAACCCCAACAATCCCCCACATGAATGAAATTGTTGTTCGAGTTCTTTCACAAAGATATATTATGTCGAAATTTCTTTAGGAATAATACCGCATCGGGATCGGTGAAATATTTCATCTTGAACCTACCCTAGTTAAAGCTTATCGGATTTACTTAGCCAATCGGTGAAATATTTCATCTTGAACCGTCGGTTGTTTGTGTACACCAAGACAATAAACTTAACACAGTACTAAACCGATTTGTTTCAAGTTCTCGGTTGTGTTCGTTTTGGCCCTGAACATTCTTGGTTATGCGAGTGCTTTAGAGAATTCCAGCCTATAAAGAAATTCTCAACGAGCCGACCCAGCTCACACTAACATAGGTGACCGCATCTATCAAGAGTATCCTACCATACTCCACTTGTTCTTGACAAGGTATAGACGTCATTAAAAGCGTTTGCTTAACCTTATAAACGCGGTAGGCTTGCACTTATTGCATCATAAGAATGGGATAGAGTTATACTCTTAAGTTCTTTCTTTTAAGTTAGCCAAGACTGGTTGTTCTATTGAACCTGGTCCGTGGGATCTCCAGTCGCCAGGTTAGGTTTCCGTACGAGGTAACTTAGTCTATTTAGGCTTTAAGCCCATTCCCCTCGATGCACATACTACTCTCTAGATAAACCTTTAATATACGGAATCAAGATTATCTCTTGACTTCGTAAAGCCCATTCTGTTTGAAAGTAGTTGTCTCTCGGTATTGTATCAACGACAACGAATATGTCATGTCGTGACTTTACCATTATACATAGAGTTTGTTGAGCTCTATGTATCACCGCTTGATTATCGCATTAACGTATGACCAACACAATTTTCAGTCATATTAGAATATCTTCCAAGAATTTTGTGAAGTCATTCAAATTCTTCACTAGCTTTATCCAATGATATTCACTCTTATCTCATAGTGGAATGAGTTATATGCATATGTTTGGAAGATTCTCAGGAAATAGCGGTGCCTCCAAAATTGAATACATATCCGCTTATAAACATTGATTCATCTAAATCAGAAGTTTCATTTGCATTACTATATCCCTCCTGTATCGTTTGAAAGTTTTTCAAATATAATGCACATATGTATGTATTTTTTCAAGATTCAAGTATTCTCATTAATGCATCCCAACGAATCTTGCTAGGATTGCTCATGTATCTCCTTAGTTTATTAACCAAAGTGACGATGTCTAGCCTCTTGCTTTTACGATATATGCGTGACATCTAATTTTATGAACATACTAAAATTGTGATATTCTATCACATTTGTTCTCATGTAGCATACAAGATATGAATTAAATTTTATGAAATCCCCTAATTTCATAAGTATTTAACTTAGACATCATTCATGCACTTAATGTGCTTGAAATAATTTAATGTCATCACATGACCTCAAAATCATAATTGATTAAATTGATGTTTTTCATATCATAAGTTAATATTTCTCGATGGAATTAATATCACAATATTAGTCTCAAATATTAACATCTCAATTGCGCATAAACAAACTATGATACTCAATTATCCAGTTAGTTTATATGGGCACACTTGTCATATTTATTAATATGACAATCAAAATTTGTTAGTGACACTATCACATTTTTTCGTCTCATTGTTTAGGAGTTTGTTAAATGTCAACAAGAAAAAACAAAATTTTCATAAACTATGTTTTCTTTTCATTTAACAACGAAACTCTTTGGTTACTCCTTATAAATTTTCTCAATTAATTCACCATTAAGGATGACAATTTTAACGTCCATTGTATATAGCTATTAGAGCTATTAACATTCAAATGAATTTCATCCTATTCGCTAGTGAATATAAGTCAAAGAAGTAAAAGTACTTCTTTTTAATAAGGCATCTTGGCTACTCGTCTAGCCTAGTTTTTGTCGACTGACTTATCAAAGTTTTTAAACTCTTGAAATTAAAAAATCGTCTACATTTAATTGGTTCACTCCTCGAGGTCTACCAATTTTATAAATGTAATTTAATCGCCTCTTTCCAATCAACGATATTGGAACGTGACATTATTGAGGTTAATCCATTAACATATAAGTTATAATATCTGGATCAAATAACTTCGACCACTCATGTTGAAGTAAGAGATCAACATTTTTAAAGATCAATTCATATATATATTCTCGCAGAATATAGTAGTTTATAATTATAAACTTCACAAATTTGACCCTCTTGCTCAAAATTAATTATATATTTTCGCAAAAATATTCTATGAAATTTTAAAAATATTCTAGTCTAATTAAGTTAGACTATAATGTTTATTCTTGCAGAATAAACAATTTATAATTAACTCTAATTATAAACTGTAAAAAAAATTTATGTAAGTAATATAATAAATAATATTACTTTATCATCGTTTAATATCAGTAAATCACATTTACTGAAAATAAATCTGAACCAAAAGAAGGATCAATTTTATAAGAAATGATTCTCAAATCCTTCTTACATTCTCAATTAATGTTACATCACGTGTCTCAGTTCACATGATTACATTTATTTCAGATTTAAACACAAAAAATGTGAACTGCTACTATTTATCGTATAAGCTAGTAGTAATTAATATTTTTAAGTTATTTTCTTTTTCGGTGGAGAAATCGAAATCTGACCTAAATACCCCCACATTTTAAGGTATTTGGTTTTTCTTCCCTTTCCATAACTCGTATGGAATGATATTTTAATTTTTTGTGTGAAACTCGACTTAATATGCGTTTAGACATCTAAGGACTTTTCCCCCACAAGTTATCCGGTACATCCAAATTTATAGAATAATATTACCCGCACCTTCTTAGGTTTGATTATTCCGTGTAGCTACATACTCAATATAATTGGGTTGAGCTAGGTGAATTACTTTTACGAATTATTCTCAATTTAACACACTCTTGTTAAATGAATATATCGTATTCACCCCCACAATTTGGATATAAGAATTTAATTTTTTTTTTTATATTCCGGATTTGTATTTCACAAATGCGTCTTTTCGTATTTCGCAAATACATTTATTGCCTCGTATTTATAACTAAATAAATAGAGCAATAATATCTATGTGATTAAATACATTCTCAACTCCACGAGTTAGTAATGATTTCAAAATCACACAATTAATTTAAATTAGTTCAAAAGTTTTGAACTCTTACAAATTTGTTTCACAAACAAATAAATATAATTATTTCACAATAATCAATATATTCTCAAATGACATATTGATATAAAAAATAAATTATAATTATTTCACAAACAAATTATAATTATTTTTCACAATTAATTATCAATATTTCCTCAAATAAATTGATTTGAAAATAAGTCATATTTATTTCGCAAATAAATTATAACTATTTTCACACGTAAATAATCAATCTCAAATAGAATATTGATATGAGATTAATACTAATTAATCCTTTATCTCCACATAAAGGGTATTAGTAAATGTATATACTTTTAATATGCCTCGCATATATATAAGTCGCACATATTAAATAATACACGAGCTATGCATCATATACTCAAATAAGATTCATACTTCAATGCCCATGTCATTAAAAGCTTTACTTAAATCATTACTTACATGTAATGACCCAATAATACAAGTATAATTTACTTCAATCAATAAATAAATTAGTACACCACTAAAACATTTATATAAGAAATACTTTATTTAACTTGTGAAAAAAAAAATGATAGCGCCTTTCAAATATCAGATTTGAATTTACTCTTGTTTATTTGAATTTTTCCAAAAATAATTTTCACTATTGACTTTTTGATTGTGAATATAGTGATGCCAAATATGCACCGATTCACATATATATACCATTTTAACGGCATTTCGCATAATCTGAAAATGGTCATATAAACACCTTTTCAATTTTTGTGAAAGGAACACTCCCTTCACATCTCTTTGAAAAGTCTCAATTTTTTTTCTTTTATAAATTGCAAAATTACAATGATTTATCAAATGCACTCATTTGAGTTCATTTCATGAGTCTAGTGTGCAACTCATGCACTAACTCTTTTTAAATGTGTCAACGACTTCATTCGAAGACACATGTTATCGTCATACAGAATAAAATTAACGTCGGTGATAATTAAGATTAAAGGACCTCTCATCCCACTCAATATCACACCACATGAGCGTTTTTTATTTCGAAATAAAGAATTCTACTTTCTGAGATTTCAAAATCTTAGAAACTAAATGTCCGAAGGCACCGATTCATGAAGACATCATGCACATTAATATGCACCATTGCACACATATGGTTAAAGGCATTAATTTAAAGTAGAATAACCTTGTTATAGAAACGACACTTCCGTCCGTCATGGAAAAACCTCTTGCTAGTGTAACGAATCATTTTCGGAAGATAATTAAACTCCAGAATGTGAATTCCATCATTTAACATCAACACTCAATACTCAAGAGACATTTCAATTATTTATTTCTATTTACAAAATTCCCACTTTTAAGTATGCTAATTAAAATGAAGACCCTTCTTCAATTTACATGAACCGATGACATTAATTCCACACCGTATGAATTCAATTGATGGGTTCGAATTTTTGGAGTATTAAATTCCCACCCACTTTCTTGATAAATTATCATCTCCTCCATTAACAGAAATTGAAAATTATGATATTGGCATTTCGATAATTCTTTATCCACAACGAAGAATTCTCGGGAAGTTGAAAAAATTCCCACGTAAATGCAGTCATTGGATCGAATTATATGAGAAAAACATTCGTTAATTACACAAAGAGTTATAACGTTTCGTCCAGAAGTAATTTGTCCAATTATGCAAACTCATTATATAATACAAAACACAGAAAAGGTTAAAGGGTGTTGAGGCTTATACCTTTTGAATTCATGATTATTAGATATCATGATCCGTGCATAATAAGTGTTCACGTCAAAGCACAAATTATTAAACAAAATGTATTGTCTTAAGATTGTTGGTGTCTAACAATCTGTGCACTTATATGTTTCACAAAACATAGAATATAGTAAACAATATTCTAACAAATAAAATTCATGCATTATTAAGCATATAAATCATACTTACTTGGTTAGGATTAATTTGTAGAATACTTTAATCAACACGTAAATAGGAAATAAGACTGAGGCTTGCCGAAACAAATTTCCTTAAAACAATATTTTCGGGGCTGCCACGGTGCATACAGTTTGATTCCCGGTAGTCTCCCAAAATACAACAGTCTGTTGTTCATTATTTGCACAACTAATGAACCCACGGCGAACTTTAACAAATAGAAATTTCGGACTGAATTTTTAGGGAATTAAGAGGAAGGGAGAGTAATGTTTTTCCTTTATGTTACTATTAAAATTGATTCAGAATTGGCCAGATTCTGTCTCATATTTATAGACACAAAATTGCCTCTTGGAAAGGGACACACTGTTTTGATCCAAAGGGTATCTCTTCGAATCGAATAGACACATCTCTTACTTTATTAATTTCATTCACACATAAAACCCCAACACGAACTTGGTGTTAGATGACCAACTCCGACTTGATGTCTCTTGGATCCCCCCTCTCTACGATAAAGGCCCTCCTTATTTATAGTTGAGGCTCCAGCTAAGGACCACGTGTCGATTCTTACATGCCACGTCATGGTCCGTACACTCTTCTTGTTAAGCAAATTGGTTAATTGGACGTGGGGCCCACCAATTGAGTATTTGAACAACTTGCATTCTCCTAGTTGCACAAATCAGTTAAAGTTTTTACTGACACTTCGCAACTAATTCTAATGCATGAACTTGGATGAAATGTTTATTACATTTGCAAGTGGGCATAACAGAATTGGCAGTACATGTTTACTATTGAAGCCTATAAATACCGCCTCATTCCGTTGAAGAAATTACATCCGAAAAACACCATCAAGAACAAAATACTACAACAATATACAGAAGAGCAATTATCAAAAGTGAGGCTAAAATTGAGAGTAAATTTTAGCAGCTTCATTTGAGAGATATTGTGAGAAAATTGAGTGAGCAATTTTCTTAGTGTAAGAGAGTTGTAAGTATTGAGTGTTTGTAAACACTGTGTAATTATCCCCCTTTATTAAAAGATCTGCAACAGCCCGTGGATGTAGCCTATTTTGGGTGAACCACGTAAATTTTGTGTTCATTATTTTTGCTATTTCATTAAATCTGGTTGTGGTTTTTCCTAACAACTGGTATCAAGAGCTCAGGACTTTTTTTTCCGGGCCAACCAGATTTAAGTGGGAGCAATGGTGGCAGATGAAGGGAAAATGAAACTCGAAAAGTTCGATGGTGCAGACTTCGGATTCTGGAAAATGCAAATAGAGGACTATTTGTATCAGAAAAATTATTCTTGCCTCTCCAGGAAGATAAGCCAGAATCCATGAAGGAGGATGAGTGGAAACTCCTTGACAGAATGTCGCTTTTAACATAGCGAAGGAGAAGACCACGGCGGGTCTTATGAAGGCACTCTCAAATATGTACGAGAAACCTTCGACCTCAAATAAAGTTCATTTAATGAGGCGGTTATTTAATTTGCGGATGACCGAAGGGGCATCGGTGGCCCAACATCTCAATGAACTCAGTACAATCACGACCCAGTTGAGTTCGGTCAAGATTGAGTTTGACGATAAAGTACAGGCGTTGTTACTTTTGTCCTCCCTTCCAGAAAGTTGGAATGCTACGGTCACGACTGTGAGTAGCTCGTTGAGAAGCAATAAGTTAAAATTCAACGATGTACGTGATCTCGTTCTAAACGAAGAGATCCGGCGGAGAGAGTCAGTCGAAACTTCGACCCCCTCTGCTTTGTCGACGGAGTCGAGAGGCCGATCGATAAGCAACAATCGTGGAAGATCAAACCACCGAGGAAGATCAAAGAATGGGAGATCCAGATCGAGAAATCCCAGCAATTTCGGAAACTCAAAGACTGTTGAGTGTTGGAATTGCGGAAAGGTCGGACACTACAAAAATCAGTGCAAGAATGCACCGAAGAATCAAATGGCGAAGATCGAAGCTAATGTTGCATCGACATCAACACAAGATGATGTGTTGATATGCTCTTTGGAGAGCAAGGAAGAGTCTTGGGTGTTAGACTCTGGAGCATCATTTCACGCTACTTCGCAGAAAAGACTCTTTGGGGAGTACGTGTCTGGAAACCTCGGTAAGGTATATCTAGGCGATGACCAACCTTGTGATATCGTTGGTAAAGGAACAGTGGAAATTAAGTTGAACGGGTCTGAGTGGAAGCTGAAGGATGTCAGGCATATTCCCGACCTGAGAAAAAACTTAATTTATGTGGGTCAGTTAGCCAGTGAAGGCTATACTACAATTTTCCATGGAGATGACTGGAAGATTTCAAAGGGTGCAATGGCAGTTGCACGAGGAAAGAAAAACGGCACTCTTTACATGGCAGCGAAAGGGTGTTGTTCGATTGCAGTTGCAGCAAGCAACCAAAATCCAAACTTTTGGCACCAAAGACTTGGTCACATGAGTGAGAAAGGAATGAAGATTATGCACTCCAAAGGAAAGCTACCGAATCTACAGTCGATTGACATCGACATGTACGAGGACTGTATACTTGGAAAGCATAAGAGAGTCAGTTTCAGACAAGTGGCAGAACCCCAAAGAAGGAAAAGCTGGAGCTTGTTCATTCTGATGTTTGGGGTCCAACGACTGTCTCATCAATTGGTGGGAAACAATACTTCGTGACTTTCATAGATGATCACTCTCGAAAGGTATGGGTTTATTTTTTGAGACATAAATCTAAAGTATTCGACACATTCAAAAAATGGAAAGCCATGGTAGAAAATGAGACAAGTCTTCAAATCAAAAAAGCTTAGAACCGATAATGGTGGAGAATATGAAGCCTCCAAATTTAAAAAGTTCTGCTATGAGCACGAGATTAGGATGGAAAGAACTGTGACAGGTACACCTCAACAAAATGGTGTAGCAGAACGCATGAATCGAAAGTTGACCGAGAGAGCCAGAACAATGCGTATGCAATCAGGCCTACCCAAGATGTTCTGGGCAGAAGCAGTCAACACAGCAGCTTATTTGATTAATCGAGGTCCATCGGTACCATTGGAGCATAAAATTCCAGAAGAGGTATGGAGTGGTAAAGATGTTAAATTATCACATTTAAAGGTTTTTGGCTGTATTGCATATGTGCATATCAGTGATCATGGCAGGAATAAGCTTGATCCGAAATCCAAGAAGTGTACCTTCCTTGGATATGGTGATGATGAGTTAGGGTATCGCATCTGGGATGATGCAAACAGAAAGATAATCTTCAATGAAAAAGTTATGTACAAAGATAGGCATTTGACAAATGCTACTGACCCAATTGCGATTGAGCCAGTATATGCAGAAGCGGATGACGTTCCAGTCAGTCCTGTGACAAATCAAACCTTAGAAAATCCCGAGCCAGAGGAACGTGTTGAGCAGGAGAATGCAAATCAACTCTATTCTCCATCTCCCGTATTGAGAAGGTCTTCTAGGCCACATGTGCCTAACAGGAGATACATGGATTATGTGTTGCTGACAGATGGAGGAGAACCAGAGAGCTATGATGAGACTTGTCAGATCGGAGATGCCGGCGAGTGGGAGCTAGCCATGAAAGACGAGATGAAGTCTTTGATCTCCAACCAGACTTGGGAACTTGTTGAGTTACCCAGAGGGAGAAGGTCTTACATAACAAATGGGTGTATCGTGTGAAAGAAGAGCAGGATGGCTCGAAACAATACAAAGCCAGGCTAGTAGTCAAAGGATTCCAGCAAAAAGAAGGAGTTGACTACACCGAGATCTTTTCCCCTGTTGTGAAACTTAATACTATCAGGACTGTATTAAGTATTGTTGTTATTGACAATCTCTACCTAGAACAGTTAGATGTGAAGACTGCGTTTCTTCATGGAGACTTAGATGAAGAGATTTACATGTGTCAGCCACAAGGTTTCTCAGAGACAGAGAAGGAAAATATGGTGTGTAGACTCAAGAAGAGCTTGTATGATTTGAAACAAGCTCTAAGACAGTGGTACAAAAAGTTTGTCAACTTTATGCACAAGGAAGGATTCCAGAAGTGCAATGCCGACCACTGTTGCTACTTCAAGAGGTATAACTCATGTTATATTATTTTGCTACTTTATGTTGACGATATGTTAGTAGATGGTTCAGATATGAACGAGATCAAAAGTTTGAAGCAGCAATTGTCAAAAGAGTTTGACATGAAAGATTTGGGTCCAGCAAAGAAGATTTTTGGGATGCAAATCACTCGAGATAAGCAAAAAGAAGTTTTGCAGTTATCTCAGGCAGAATACATCAGTCGTATTTTGCAAAGGTTCAAGATGGGCAGCAGTAAGCCAGTCAACACACCATTGGCTAGTCACTTTCGGCTATCCAAAAATCAGTCTCCTCAGACCGACGAAGAGAGAGACTTCATGGCCAAGGTTCCTTATGCCTCAGCCATTGGGAGTTTGATGTACGCAATGGTCTGTACTAGACCAGACATTGGCTATGCAGTGGGAGCTGTTAGCAAGTTTATGTCAAACCCAGGTAAGGTCCATTGGGAAGCGGTCAAATGGATCTTGAGGTATCTACGAAGCACTTCAGATAAGTGCTTGTACTTTGGCAGAGGAGAAGTCAAAGTGCATGGGTACGTAGATGCAGATTTTGCCGGAGAAGTTGATCATAGAAGAAGCACCACATGTTATGTGTTCACTGTGGGATCCACGGCAGTCAGTTGGATGTCACGGTTACAGAAGATTGTTTCATTGTCCACGACGGAGGCAGAGTATGTAGCAGTGACAGAAGCTAGTAAAGAAATTATATAGCATCAAGGTTTGTTAGATGATCTGGGATTCAAAGACGAGAAAAATGTTCTATACAGTGATAGTCAGAGTGCAATACACTTGGCGAAGAACTCTGCATTTCACTCTAGAACAAAACACATGGGGCTTCGTTATCACTTCATCAGATCTCTGTTAGAGGATGGCGTGTTAACACTTGAGAAGATCCAAGGGAGTAAGAATCCAGCAAACATGCTAACAAAAGTAGTAACTGTTGATAAACTGAAGTTATGCTCAACTTCAGTCGGACTCCAAAACTGACAAGATCGGGAACGGCTGTTGCATTGATCAGGTGTGAAGACAGATTGAAATCAGTCTTCAAGTGGGAAATTGTTAAGAAAATTGGTTAATTGGACGTGGAGCCCACCAATTGAGTATTTGAACAACTTGCATTCTCCTAGTTGCACAAATCAGTTAAAGTATTTACTGACACTTCGCAACTAATTCTAATGCATGAACTTGGATGAAATGTTTATTACATTTGCAAGTGGGCATAACAGAATTGGCAGTACATGTTTGCTATTGAAGCCTATAAATACCGCCTCATTCTGTTGAAGAAATTACATCCGAAAAACACCATCAAGAACAAAATACTACAACAATATACACGAGAGCAATTATCAAAAGTGAGGCTAAAAGTGAGAGTAAATTTTAGTAGCTTCATTTGAGAGATATTGTGAGAAAATTGAGTTAGCAATTTTCTTAGTGTAAGAGAGTTGTAAGTATTGAGTGTTTGTAAACACTGTGTAATTATCCCCCTTTATTGAAATATCTGCAGCAGCCCGTGGACGTAGCCTATTTTGGGTGAACCACGTAAATTTTGTGTTCATTATTTTTGCTATTTCATTAAATCTGGTTGTGGGTTTTCCTAACACTTCTGACGCCCTCTGGGAACACCACTGTGCGTGATGTACACGAACATATATAGGAAATCACCTAGCTAGTTGAGGTGAGGTATCATGGTTAGGTCGACCTGAGCTTCATGGTCGGGTCGAGCCCATCATTGTTCGATCTTAACTATCTTGGAGTCTCATGCAAAACCTAACAGGGCTAGTCGATCATGAACTGGTCGAGCCGATCATGGTTCGATCTTGGCTAGATTAGAGCCTCTCGCAATACCTAGCATGCCTAGCCAAACCGATAAGGGTTGGGTTGAGCCAATCATGGTCGATTTGGACCGATCAATTTACATCTACCGCCACGTGAATCATCGATCAGACGTCCACTTAGAAATTCCAAACACTACTACAAATATTGCCTTTAGCGACCAAATTATCAGCGACAAAGCTGAGATGGTTGCTATATGTCCATTTTTTGCAAACAAAAGTCAATTGGTCACTAGAATCCGCCTGCGCCAGTTCTTCTGTGACCAACGAGCAGTTGGTGGCTGTAAATGGTCGCTGAAGATTTGAAACAAGTATAGTAACCATGTTTGGTTCTCATAGCGAGCAATTTCATTGTCGTTGTGGCTACACATCTACTGTGACCATTTTCAACAACGAATATTTTGGATGGTTGCACTTCTTCTCGTAGTTGGATGTCAGTAACCAATTACTATTATTGCTAAGTTTCAAATATACCAGTAACGAGTCTGACATGGTCACTAAAGTTATTTTCATAGCAACAAATCAAAAATGGTTGCTATACACTCTCTAGAGTTAGATTTCATCGATCAATTGTTGCGGTCGCTAAACGTAAATTCCCTGCAACGAATTTACGATGGTCGCTCACTGCGAGTGCCCAGCGAGTTTAAGATGGTTGCTAATATATATTAAGAGCAACACTTTTTAGATGGTCGCTACGTGCCTTATTGATTTAAATGTCAGCAACCAATAACAATGGTCGCTAAGAGTAAATTCATAGCAACGCGTTTTAGATGGCTGCTGAAATTATATTAATAGCAACCATTGTCCATTGGTCGTTGCTTGATCTCTTGAGTTTGTTGTCAGTAACCAATTACTATGGCTGCTAAGTGCAAATTTACCAGTAACGCATCTGACAAGGTCGCTAACATTATTTTCATAGCAACAACTCGAAAATGGTCGTTATAAGCTTTCTTGAGTTAGATTTATCGACCAACTGTTGCAGTCGCTAAGCGTAAATTCCCTGCAACAAATTTGTGATGGTCGCTCAATACGAGTGCCCAGCAACGAGTTTAAGATTGTTACTAAAATATATTAAGAGCAACACTTTTGAGATGGTCACTACTTGCTTTATTGATTTAAATGTTAGCAAACAATAACCAAGATTGCTAAGAGTAAATTCATGGCAACGAGTTTTAGATGGCTGCTATAATTATGTCCCCAACAATAATTTTAAAATGGTCTTTGATTGTTTACTTGAGTTGGTTGTGAGTAACCATCAACTATGGTCACTAAGTGTAAATTCACAACAAGTTTTATGGTTGCTAAAGTTATATTCATAGCAATGAGTTTGATGGTCGATGAATTTGAGCTAAGAATTTATACATATTTAATTGAAATATATATTTCACTCATATGCATTCAAATATCGAATCAAGCTTAAACAATATAATATAATTGTATGATAAGTTTAGAATCTCAATTTGAACAAAAATATATATATATTTTTTTCATAGAGCAAACAATAAAAAGCATAAGGATAAAATCAAATATATATTTCACTCATAGACTCGTGAGTTTGATTTGTTTCAAAATCAAACAAAATTCTAACAAAATTTTAAATTCAAGGATAAAATCTAATGGAAAGTTCAAATTTAAAGTGCAAAATTTCAAACTAAAACAATCAATCAATCGAAACAATCTCATTATCCAATATGAATCATATCTATAATATTAAATCCCCTTCGATTGCGAGATGCATATCTGGATCAAAGAAAAAAAATGAAAGAAAATTAGTAGAGCTTAAATGTAAATAAGAACTTAAAACAAGAAAAAATTGGATTGACATCTTCTACATGTACATTTTTAAATAAATAGTCATTGATCCTAAAAATGTATACATATATAAATATATATGTGTGTGTATATAAAACATAACTCGTGCGTGTACATTTAAGATGTTTTTGCAAAGGTTACTCACCATTTCTGTAGATTAAGTATTTCAGACATACTTTTTCCACTCATCTTCTCTAAACATTGTACGAGAGTTGCCATTGTAGCTTTTGTGGTTGATAGCTCTTCTTCCGGCTTTTTCTGATAGTCAGATGATTTAGAAACTGCAATGTTGCCACTAATAGATTTCTTGGACTTTACAACTTTTGATTTGACGTACGATGAGTTCTCTCCAAGTACCTCAATGCAAATTTTTTCTGAACTCATACGAGAAGCTCCTTCGGGTAGAAAATTTTGTTGTTCTTGCAATTCTTTCATTTGAGCCTACAGAATGATTCATTTCATTTAATTAATATCATAGTCAGTTATTATAAGTGAATACAAAACAAATGAATGGCTAATAGAATTCAAAAGAATTTTTTATTTTATTTATACATACATGATGAGCCTCAACTTCTTTGTTAGCCCATCCAGTCTTGGGGTTGTAATATTCAGTCTCGTACATGTCAATGTCATCCAAAGTCTATATCATGACATTGAGAAATCTCAATTTATATTCATTGTATTTTAGATCAATATAAAATACAATGACTTACTTTCTCGTACTGATGAGCTGCACGCGATTTCGTCCCCAGTTTATGGTTGGTCTTCAACTTGGCTCTATTGTTAGATTGTTTTTCAGAAACTTGCTGCAATTATTAAAAAAAAAATTGGTTTTAACAATATGTTAACTATGACTACTAAATCAGGTTGAGTTATGACATTTACCTTGAATTTATCCGTCTCCCAAAAGTCACAAAGCCATAACCAATCTTCAGGACGATTAACAAGTTTGTCATAAATGTGCTGCTTGGCTAGTTCCACACCAACTTCGTCTCTCCATTTCTTATAGTGTATGTGAGCATTTGAACGGAAGGTAGAATACGATTTTGCGAAGGACCTTCTAACGCATCGCTTTACATGCTATTTGTTTTGTTCATAGTTGAGCTTATCCTACAAATTTAATATAACATGATATATTGTTTATTTAGTAGACATACTTTAAAAGAAAACATGAAAGAAGAAAAAAAAACTAAGTGTTCACTTACGAACAACTTTTTGTAAAGATGAACCTTTGTGTCTTCTGGAATCTCTTTCCAGCTTGAAACTTGCATAGGTGCCTCAACCTTAACGAGAATCCCGATTTGTGAAGCATGGTTTGAGCTATGCTGACCAACTGGATGGTCCATTCCCTCAGGAATAATAATACTCGGCTTCGTCCCATATTTCCATGTATGCTCCTGGGTGTTCCACCCTATAGTTGGCCCACGCTTGGTCTTCTTTGTTTTCACTGGTCCTTCGATAATAAGAAAAGGGTTCTTAATTAGTAATTAATAAAAATAAACAGAATTTATATATGAAATATTCTACAATTGTATATAAATGCAGCAGGGTTGAGTCTGTCAAATTCATCTTCACAAGGAGATAGTCATTGGTCATGTGTATTACATTTAAATCTTAAATCGTGAGATGGGTCTTCTTCACTATATATGTTACTAAGATGTTAGGCAGTTGAGATTTTTTTTTTTTGGTGCTAAAGAGATTTTTTTATTTGGACAATGTGTGCACTGTTAAACTAATTACATTTTTCCCCTGCACAATTCGATAGTTTAATATATGGGTTTTGAATTGCTATCAGGAGTGACATTTGTGTAAATTCAACCAAAACAGTTGTTTAAGCGTCATTTGATATTTGCATAGTTCTTGTATTTAATGGCAATTAATGTCTGAAATACATCATGTGGTGTATATGCAACTAGAATAATTCTAAATCACATATATAGGTTGTACATGTTACTTCAAAGATGTGGACAGGAATCAATATACATGTTGTATTTATTTATTTTAAATTATGAAGTTCTATAATTGAGTTTAAATCCACCTCATTGACAATCAATCCACACTATTAATAATCCATTATTTGAGAAGCCAAAAAATGATCTCATTCAGCCATCATGAACTTATCTATGCAAAACAAATTAAGTTACTTTTTTAGTTTTTGTTTCACCAACTTAAGTTACCTGATTGAATAGAAATGAAAATATTCTACAATTGTCATGTGACTACTGAAAGATACCTTGGGTGCATTTAGATGTGTCAAGGATCTCCTCCACAGATTCTAAAAACAAAGAAAAATTACTATATAAAATGACTTTTTAAGTAAATGGAGCATGACTTCAAAAATAATATTACCTCTAACATAAGAGCTTATGCACTCGTTTGAACCCCTTTGCTCATGAGACTCATCCATGATGTCATCATTTATTGCAACCTGTCTAGCCGACTTGTTTGCAATGTTTGAGTTACTAAAAACTTTGGTCGAAATAGAAGTTACCCTTTTGGATTTATTTAAAGCTGTGAAGAAAATTAATAAAAAAATATCAATTTAAAGCACGAACATATGCAACTAATTGAGAAGTAATAAAAAAAATTACCACTCAAGTTTCGTGGAAAAGAAGACTTGTTTGTGCTATCAACCATAGTATCAGTTGCAGCCAGAGCACTTTCTAACATTGCCTTACGCTTTAGATCAAATGTTTTATTTGATGTAGCCATTGCACTCGATAATTGTTTTTGACGGTTCAAATGCGTACTCATTGTCGGTCTCTAACCAAAACAAAGTTCAGTTACCAAAATAAGTTATGGACGAAATAATTTATCCTCACAAACGAACATTTAAAATCATAAATCATAACAAAAAAGAAAAAAAGAAATCTGCAATCCATACATATTAGTCCATAGACAAGCAAAACATAGATAAATATATATCACAATAGATATCAAATACTGAAACTGTGACACCAAAAAATCATTGCAAAATTTCCGGTACTAGCTCGAACAGATGATATACATCTGTGTATAAATTTATATATGAAATATTCTACAATTGTATATAAATGTAATATATAATAATAGTGTTATCACACTTTGTTATACTAAACAACAGAGAAGCCAAACGTGATGAAGAAACAAAAAGTTTTATATCTACAATTGTTTAAAATCAGTGAACGAAAACCACAAGTTGAACCGATCCTGTCTAATTTGCATCAAGAACATACAAAGAATTAAAATTCCTAATTAATTCTCAATTAAAGTGATGAAACTGTACTATATTTACTAGAAAATTGCTTCGGAAAAATTGCAGAGAAAAAGAGAACTAATCAAAGTCTATGTTTCTCTTGAAATAGGTAACTTTTATATAAGGTGTATAGATCGTTCATAGAAAAGGGAGGGATATGTGTTGATTGTGTCAATCTTTAATTATACTAGATAATCATTAAACCAAATTCTATTTCCTTACTTTTATGAAGTTTGGCGGTAATAGATGGAAAAAGGCGCCAATAAGAATACATATTTGTGAAAGTATAAAATATTGACTATATATACATATATTTTTTTATATTTTTAAATTATTTTAATTATAACTAAATTGAATGTAACATTAATTGAGGGAAAGTTATGAACAAAAGGATAGGATGGGCGCAAAAAATGGAGAAGGAAAATAAAATATTGAAGGATATGGGTATAAGAAGCGAGTTACACTTAAAAACACTAGATGGAGCCAAAGCAAACAAAGATGGTAAAGTTCGATTTTTGAAACCGCGTGCAATATATACTCTATCCCAGAAGGATAGGCAAAGTTTTTGTCAATTCTTGAAAGCTGTGAAATTCCCGGATGGATATGCTGCAAATATCTCTTCACGTGTGAGCATCAAGGATGGTAAAATAACGGGTTTGAAAAGTCATGATTGCCATGTTTTACTGCAGCGTTTGCTTCCAGTTGGGATGCGTGGTTTCCTAAACAAAGATGTTCTTAATGCCATTACTGAATTGTCAAGTTTCTTTAGACAAATCTGTTCTAGAACCCTTAAATTGGATGTCCTTGAAGATTTAGAGAAAAAGATACATGTGATATTGTGTAAGTTGGAAATGATATTTTCGCCCGCATTCTTTGATGTTATGGTGCATCTATCACTTCATTTAGTGAATGAGGCTAAGCTTGGAGGACCTGTTCACTATAGATGGATGTATCCTATCGAGAGGTAATTTTTTTTTAATGAGAAAATTAGATTGTTTATTCTTAACGTATTTATTTTGATTATAACATATGTTCTTTTTGCTTTGTTTGCGTAATGCAAGTGTAGGTCTCTTGGTAATTATAAAGGGATGGTTCGAAACAAAGCTCGTCCAGAAGGTTCAATTGCAGAGGCCTACATTGTGAAAGAGTCTCTGAATTTTTGTTCAATGTAATTTCATGGAACTGAGACAATATTCAACAGAGTCGAACGTAATCCTGATGGGGAGGAGCATCCGAGCATCCAAATGCATCACTTTCAGTATTCAAAAGTAAAATTCGAGTCTTTGGAGAAACAAAGTATACCCAACTTAAACGTGAAGACCGTAGTGCATTACATTGGTTCGTCCTGAATAATTGTCCGGAGATAGAAATATACTTGAGGTAATTAACTAGTAATTAAATTTCATTTTTGGTAGTAATTGACATTTTAATAGTATTAGTTAACATTACTATAATTTTGTTATTTAGGGAACATGAAGAAGAACTTAAGCAGGAAAATTCTATTGGTTGGGAGACAAGACAAAAGAAAGAGTTCGCTTTATGGTTTGAGAATCGAGTAAGATTTTAAAGTAACGTCAAATTTAATTCATTGGATGTGGTTGATTTCTCATATATAGATGCTAACTCATTACTATTTGTAACTAGATTAAGGAACTACGACGTATAAGATCACCAGAAGTTAGTGATGAACTTCTTGCACTTGCATCTGGTCCTCATTTTCAAATTAGTAGATGTAGTGGGTGCATAGTAGAAGGAGTCAAATATCTAACTAGAGAAAGAGATAGTCGACGTTTGACACAAAATAGTGGAGTAAGCACAAAATCTATACATAAGGGCAAAACTATAAAGTTTTATGGAGTACTTGAAGATGTCATTGAGTTGAGTTATGTTGATAACTTTCGATGTGTGTTATTTAGT
Organism: Penstemon barbatus; assembly: GCA_003313485.2. Taxonomy (NCBI): domain Eukaryota; kingdom Viridiplantae; phylum Streptophyta; class Magnoliopsida; order Lamiales; family Plantaginaceae; genus Penstemon; species Penstemon barbatus. Next base: position 11,899,633 of record CM064882.1, read on the forward strand.
TGTAAATGGTTTGATTTGCAAAGACATAAACCAGTCAAAATAGATGATGATTTTACAAGCATAAATGTAAGCAAACTATGGTATACAAGTGATCCATATGTATTAGCAAATCAAGTAACTCAAGTTTTTTATGTTAGCAATACAAAATTAGGTGGAGACTGGAAAGTGGTTCAAATTTCACAACATCGACATTTGTTTGATCCGTCTCTATTTAAACCTAATGTTAGAAAGGAACTTGATATGAATGATGCATATCAACAAGAAAATTGTGCTTACATACAAGTTGACGAAAATAATAATGAGATAGGCTCAGTAGTTCATGATGATGAAGCTCCACTAGAAGTTGAAATTTCTGAAAGGGTAATTAATCCACTTACCAATAATCAAATTGAAGGGGATGAATATGAGGAAGAAGAAGATGATACCTTAGGTGAAGAATATGGTAGCAGTGATGAAAATGTGTCTCAAGCTTATGTAGATAATGACCTGAAATATGAGTGAGGTATGTATACATACACGTTTACTTTAAATTACATGCTATTAAACAATGAATGTTATTAACTAATTAATTATACTCTTTTGTTTATATTTCTATACATGCACATATTATTTACTTGTAGGATAAGATTTAGGCATTCATTATGTTCAAGGATGGCTGGATTTGAGGATAAACTTTCATGGATATATTTATGTAGTGTTGTTTCAGTTTTAATAATTTTATGGATTATGGATATTAATAATTAGCATTAGATGTCTTTTCTTAAGGATTAAGATTTCTTTTTTCTCGTTCAATTCAGAAAATTGTTACCATTTAATTTTGTTTTTCTGTTAGTTTGATTGACAAAAATAATTTATGTATTCAGTTAAATCTTAGGGAAAACCTTGTTTATTACCTGTGAAGTGCCCTTTTCATCGAGATTTTTGCTTTTACATTCTATTGTGGTTTTCTTTATTTTAAAACAGGATTCGGGGCAATGAATTAATTGCAGGAAAAAAAAATTCGTGTCCTCATCCTCTTAAGAGCCACTTTTATTGGTAAATTTGATTTTAGCATCAAACTCTGAGCTGGTGTGATTATTTTTCAAATTTACATCTTTAAAAAAGATTTTTAGTTATTTTTTATTTATAATTCTCAGTGAATTATTTGTTGTGATTGTTGTAGAAAAAAGGCAGATTAATGGATTGATTTGATGGATTTCATGCGATATAAGAACACCTGGTTAGTTCATTGGTTCTTTACATTTGCTTTTACATTCTTAACATTTTGTCTTTTGGTATAGACCTACCTCTGATTATGTTTTAATTTGTTGCAGTTTGTAAGTTAATTATAATGTTCCATTGAGAAAGATGAGAAGTACAAGAACAATGTTGCGGATTTTAGTAGATGTATGACTCCAATTAAAAGGCTAAAAAGCAAATTGTAAGATCATGTTTTTTTATATATGAGAAATTATGTATTATCAGATGTAATTAGATATTTTTCTTTATGTTCGTTTTAGGCAGCTAAATATGTAACTATTATTTTGATATATTTTAGCAAGAAAATTGGATTAAATTTTATAATTGTATTACGACTTATTGTTATCGAATTTTGGTCAGTAAACTTACATTTCTACAACAATATTTAATGACATCTTTTGGTCACTGAATAGTTCAAAATAATCAAACTTTAACAATCATCTCCTTAATATATGGGACATGGTTGGTAAAAAAATGGGTTTCACTAGCCAAAACAATATGGTTGTTAAATGTGAAATTATGGACACGAAAATAATGTTATAGTAACAAATATCTCTTACATTAGAAAGGGAAAAAATTGTGGCTTACGACTACATCTTTAAAGACAACTAGTAACTAGTCACTAAACATAAAATTTTGTTGCAATACGTAGATCATTAGCGACCATTTGATGCTACAACAACTACCTATATATACATCAGCGACTAAACTATTCCTGCTAATGGTCAAGTATTTTAAGCACCATTAAAAATTGATCACTAAACATGAATTTTTGTTGGTATACATATAACATTAGTGACAATCTAATGTTGTAGCGACCATCTATATTACCAAAAAAATTGTTTCTTATAAACATGCCCTTTACAGACCACTAGCGAATGGTCGCTAAATATTATATTAGGTTGGTGTCAAAGGCACATCAGTGACCATCTAATTATGTTGCGACCACTAATCTCTACATTAGCAACTACAAGTAACGTTGCTCGTGTACATATCTTTTAGAGACCACTAATGATTGTTCACTAAACATGAATTTTGGTTGTTGTAAATGTAGCAATAGCAACCATGTGATCCTACAACAACCAGTCATACAACATTAGCGACCAAAAAAAACATTGGTAATGACAATGTTTTTTAGAGACCACTGGTGTGTGGTCGGTTAACATGGAATTTGGTCGGTGTACACATGACATTAGCGACCATGTAATTATGCGGTGACCATATGTACATACATTAGCGACTAAAAAAATTGTTGCTCATGGCTGTGGCTTTTAGGGACAACAAGTGGTTGGTCACTACACACAATTTTTTGTTACTATATTCATAACATTAGTGACCCTGCAATGCTACAACGACCACCCGTCTCTACATTTGCGACATAAAATAGTGTTCCTAATGGTTGTCTTTTAGGGACCACTAGTGGCCGGTCACTAAACATGAATTTTTGGTTACTATACACATAACATTAGTGACCATACAATGATGCAACGACCATACATTTCTACATTTGCAACTGAAAATATTGTTGCTAATGATGGTGTTCTTTAGCAACTAATGGTGGATGGCCGCTAAACACACACTTTCAGCGTCCAAATTAATTGTTCGTCGCTGCGTAGCTTTAGTAGCCAGTGTGTACTGACCACCCTTGTTCTGGTCACTGAAGGTTTCTGTAACAATTTTCCCACTTTTAGTAACCAATCTCGAATGTCGCTGAAATCGATTTTTCTTGTAGTGAAAATATGGTATATCAGAAAGCGACTACCAATTTCTATGGACTAACCTATATATAATAATGATTGTAGGATAAAGATCGAAGTAGCAATAAAATTTACACATTGTCGCAATAATGAGGCTAACAAATAAACCTTAGATATGTTCGTCCAATTTTAACTTCTATCACGTATAAAGACACCATTTTCCTTTTACCTTTTTTTACAAGAATTTTTGAGATATACATGTTTCAGGTGGGACAATTAGATAATATGGTTCATATATATATATGTATTTTAATACATATTTATTGAAACTTATAATATGGTCATGTATTTTTGTATAGATGTTGTAACATAAGTTGCTCTCATCAAAGACATACATACTTATAATTAATTTGTGAAGTAAAGTTCAGTACTTGTCATAATCGATTATCAATTGTCAATGACGCGGTAACCTTGTGGTAATTAGTCTTTATAAAGTATTTTCACTGGGGTCTATGTATTAAATTACATTTTCGTAGTATGTTTCGGTCAATTAAATATTAAAAAAATTCAGGATGCTTTTGAATGTTTTTTGGAATTTTCGAGAAACTTTTGAAAAAATTGTAAATGAAAAAATAATTTAAATTGGAAACTAACTATATTTTTGTTTCGGTTGACTCTAAATATTTATTCAAAAACCTAAAGTTCTTCTTCTTCATTAAAATTAAAATTAAAAACAACAAAAGAGCCCTTTATGATAAAATGAAAGAGCAAATTTCCTATAAAACATTTTAGGGAGTCAACTGTTCTACGATTTTTTATGAAAACATTTTTTTTCTTTTTTGAGACATATATTTAAAAATTAATCATTACATCATAATCATTTAAATAATTGTCAAAGTACAAAGAATGTCAAAGTACAAAGAATGCGTAACTACAAACACTAGTAATTAACTAGAACAAATACCCACATTAGCAGACATCGAACTTAGGATCTATAGCTCATGGGACCTCGGCTCTGCCACAATTGATTATATAAAAAAAGATGATTAAGAAAGCATCTGATTTTCTTCTATTAAAATTAAATATTAAAAGAACTAGAATAAGATATAGATCATGATTTTGCTTCTATAAAAAGAAAGCATCTATAATAAGATATAGATAATGATTTTGCATCTATTAAATTTTCCCTTGGGCAATACATAATATTAAAGGGGAAAAAAAATAGACGGATTCGACTATTCGGGATTCGAGAGATACGGGTATTTTAAGTTCGATTATCCAAACCCAAAATATTTGTTCCGTACGGATTTGTAAAAAAATAGGAATAGTCGAATTTGGGTTCGATTACCCGAACCCAACGTCCACCCTTGATGCATACACAATTTTATTGTAGTAACAATGTAGTAGCGCGCGCTTAAAAGGACGTGGACCTTAATTTCCACAATTAATGGAATAGAACAAAAGTATATTGTTCACAGCATAACTTTTAAACACAAATTACCCGATCGATCGGTCAATTAATCTCACTATTAGGCAATGAACATTAATCAAGTCTCCTAGTGGCCCTACCCATATATATAGTGGGAATTTTATAAATTCAGACCAATCAAACAATTTTCAAAATAAATACGAATATATTCATAACAAAATTAATTTTCTTTTTTTTTTTCTTTTTTATGTTTTTCACTATAGATCCAAACAACTCAACATAGATGGATCGGTTTTTGGATCCGAATGCTTTCCACGATCAAGTAAAATTGATTATTCCTCGCCAGTACTGCTAATAAGCCTTGCAAACAAATTGACTCGGGGCAATTCCGACAAAACAACTTTGATGTTTAAGTAAGTCAAAATTGTACAGATGATACAACGACGGAAGCCGATGAGGCTTTAGTCAAGTAGTTAAGGATGAGAATCTATGACCAGGAGGTCATGAGTTCAACTCCCACGAATGTGGGTATTTTCTCTAGTTCCATACTATCTTTTCTCTAGTTTAATACTAGTAATTAGTTCACTTTGATATTATTGTAATAATCTCAATTCGATATAGTGTTTGATGTAACAATATATTTACCATCTCAAAAAAAAAAATACAACGACGGAAAGTATGTAGGCATCAATGGGGAAATTAAAAAAAAAAAAAAAAAGTTATTTAAATAATTTGTCTTACCTTGACTAGATTACATAACCAGAAACAGTTTGGCGTGAACCGTGGAATCGTTTAAGATTTACCGCTATGATAAGAATGTTTTATAATGATGTTCCTAATTATATCTAGACATAGCTAGCTGCCTAAATTTATGGCCTTCTTGATCGTGATTAGCTTTTTATAGAACTCTTACTTGAATATTTCCACACGTCAAGACCATATAAGTGAATATGATCCAATACAAATTACTCATTGAGCAAGTAAACTTGCATTTAAAATTTACTCAAGAAAATACATAAAAGGATGTAATTTCTCTAAATTGACGTTACCTGCGGTAAGGGCAAGTCCAATGCAAGAATGTAAAATTGAGTAAGCAAAATGCATTATAGAAACTCGAATAGTGTTTTGCACATCCAAAAAAAGTCTTTCACTCCGATGCATGTGTATGCAAAATGAATATGCATTTTATTTTCATTTTTGTTTTATTATATAATCTATTATATTTATGAATTCATTTTTTCCCGAGATCTTTAATAAATATTAAAAAAATTAAGTAAGTTGAAAAATTCAAATTTAAAAATTTATAAGCATCAAATTCAAATCTTGCAAACTTGAAAAATTAAATTTCAAAATACAAAAACTTTTGAAATTTCAAGTTTTGAAAAATATAAATATGTGGGAACTTTCAAATCTCAAATTTTGAAACTTCAAGTAGACTGAAAATTAAATTAAAAAAAATTATTTAAATTCGTTTGAAAACTCAAATATAAATAATCAAATTTGATACAATATGAAATGACTATAAATAATAATATTATAATCTTATCTCACAAGTTGGTAGTTACTTTCTCATTATTTATTCCCTCCAATTTTTTCATCCCCATTTCTCTCTCCTCCAAAGTTTGTAAATATAGGATCCCAAAGTTGAAAATGTAAAATAGATCTCATTTTCCTTATCCCCATTGGAGTGGAAAAAGTACAAAAAAATGTATGCAAATTGGAAGTTAGAGCTTTGCATCCCCATTTGCTTACTTGCATTGGACTTGCCCCAAAAATGTATTCGTAAAAGGAAAATCTTGAAATTTAAATACAAGAAACGATATCTGGACAGAAAGTAAAAACAATTATCAAAAAATATCTAAACCGAGGCCTGTGTGAAAACACAGTATCCTTAAGACAAATTCGGTCCCTCACCCTTACGGTTCGTGCTCGAGGCAACTTGAACGTTTGTCTCCCAGGATACAACGGCTTAAGCAATAAAGCTTTGCACCAAGCTTTGCTAAACGAACTGAAACTTTCCTGAACTCAGACTGAATAGCAGAAAATGAAGAGAAGATGATTGCTTTTTGGTGTGTTAAAAGTGAAGAATGAAGCCACTATTTACAGGACAGGAGGAGGGCAAAATAGGAAAAAAAATATTAATGGAGCCATTTCAGTTTTGGCTGTTACACCGAAAATACATGCAAAAATGATCCCGTCCAAGAGCCTTCAAATTAGGCTGCATTTGTGTCCACAAGTCGCGGAGAAATTATGTAGTACAACCGCTGCACCACGTCATCAAGTACACGTGGTGCAGCCCACCAATACACATGGGGCATGTGGATTATTAATCCACATCACCCCATGTTCTGGCCATGTTCCAAAAAAATAGGGGTTCAAAAAGTTGTGTTCACACTGCCAGAACATGGGGTGATGTGGATTAATAATCCACATGCCCCATGTGTATTGGTGGGCTGCACCACGTGTACTTGATGACGTGGTGCAGCGGTTGTACTACATAATTTCTCCAAGTCGCGGGCTCACACGAGTCTTGAAGGTCCGATGCAAATTTTGATCAGCCCAAGGGAAGAGAATTTTAGTAGTTAGGTAGTTATACCACTACATAGGCAAATCATATATATACTTCAAGATTTTGCACTCCACTTTCAATGTGGGATAAAGACATTTCAATTATTTTCTCCCATTTCAAAGAGTGTACTTTGAGTGTCAATTTCTCATTCACCCAAACTCTGAATTTGACATACATTATACCGTTTCAATGTACTCAATTAGTAGATTATAAATCCGCAAAGACCCCACTTTTTCTCAAAATGAGTCCCACTTAAAAATGTCAAAACAGTCCACTATCTTAATTCCATTAACTTAATTTTTTCCTAATACCTACCACTTTGTACGTAACATGAAAAAGTATCCTATATATAGACCCACCATCATGCATCCGATCAAGCTTCTTAAATTGTGAGCACAAAAATTAAAAAACCTCTAAAAAGGTACAAATTAAAAGATTTGTGAACCAAGATGAAATCTCAACGTCTTCAAATCGGTTTTTGGCAATCAACACGAATGCTTGTCTACTTTTGTTATCACGATCTTCTTCTTAGAATTAACTCATTTTTTATACATATTTTCTATTTCATCTCCCTTTCTTTTCTTGGTTTTGTGATTCTTAAGGTTTTGAATCGCAGAACCGCGTTTAAACCTAGGAACATAGATTTATTTTTCACATCGGTATCGGCTTCCACGGTTTCGAGCATGTCGACAGTTGAAATGGAAGTCTTTTCCAATGCACAACTTATAGTTATTACCATCCTAATGTTCATAGGGGGTGAGGTATTTACTTCCATGGTTGAACTTTTTTTAAGGTATTGGTCTAAAATTATTACAACATGTAAAAGTCATGTCGGAAAAGTTGATTCTACAGAAAGTAAGATTCCCATTTCATTTTCACCTCCTCTTCAATCTATTGAGTCACAAGATGGTGTTTTTTCTAATTATAAACCATTAACAATCAAATATGAATCTATCAATTTTTTGGGCTCCCTTGTGTTGTGTTATCTTTTAATAGTTCATATATTTGGTGTCGTGTCTATTTTAATATACTTGAGCATTTTCTCGAGTGCAAAGGATGTACTTACAAATAAGGGGATTAATAGTTTGACTTTTGCGGTTTTTACTATAGTTTCAACCTTTGCTAGTTGTGGTTTTGTACCCACAAATGAAAATATGATAGTTTTTAAAAAGAATTCGGGTTTATTATGGATTATATTCCCCCAAGTTCTTTTTGGGAACACATTATTCCCTTCATGTTTGAGATTTTTAATATGGGTTTTGGGCAAGAAAGTTAAGAAACAAGAAGCTAAATATTTGTTGAAAAATACTAATGAAGTTGGATACCCTCATTTGCTCTCTAGTGTGCATTCTATTTTCTTGGTTCCTACCGTATTCGGATTGATCTTTGTTGGATTCGCGCTATTCTCTTGTCTAGAATGGAATTCAAGTGTCTTAGACGGGCTCAATACTTACCAAAAAGTCGTAGGTGTTCTTTTCCAAAGTGTAAATGCAAGGCATAGCGGCGAGAGTATAGTTGATTTCTCGACAATCGCCCCCGCCATCTTGGTGTTGTTCATCGTCATGATGTTAGTCTCTTTTTCCTCTTTATTCTAAGTTTTACATATTGATAAAACAGTTTTGATATCAAATTTTAGTCCAAAAAACACATTTAGTACCAAGCTTTTTGAAAAAATAAATTTCATACCATGATTCACACCCTATTGAAACATTTCCCTATTGAAACATTTAGTTTTGTCGTCAATTTTCAGACAGAATTCAGCATGTGCCGCTCACGTGCCCGTTAAGTTGACAATGGAAGGGAAAACATGCACGGGCTTTAAAGACCCACCATTGTTAACTTGACGGACATGTGCTAAATTTCGTCCAAAAATTGATTAGAAAAACTAAATGTGTCAAGATGGTGGAAATCATGATATGAAATGTGTTTTTTCATAACACTTGGTATCAAATGTGTTTTTTAACTAAAATTTAATATTAAAATTATTTTTCCCTCGATAATTTTCGATATTCGTAAATGTTGTGTGATTCATGATCACTCATCTAGATGTATTCGACTAATTAATTAAAATTTCGATCTAGGGTTTTTAAATTTGATTTTCGGTGACTGAACCAAGAATTAATCAGTATGTTCCAAGAAGAAAGGGTCTTTTTTTGGACTGTAAAGATTGATTATTACAAAGTAAGATTATTAGATACTATTAGAATAATCAAATAATGGTGTTAAGTGGAATATTACTTTAATCATAATGAGATGAGACCAATTAATCAGTATATAGTGATTATAACCCATAAGCTAGCAAATATTCTTTGGCTTGGATTAATTTCCTTATCTTGCATTTTAGATGTGATCAAGGATTTAAATAAAAAGAGGCCCGACAACTCATTTCTAAATTTGCATTGAGTGAATTTTCTGTTACATACTTCCTCCGTCCCATTATTTTTACCCCATTAATTTCAGTATTCGATCAAACTTTTCAATCTTTTAAGTGACTTATCATGTTATATTATTGATATTTGTAGTGTATTAAACCTTCATAATATTAATATATATGATGTCATATGATATTATCAACTTATTAGTGAAATACATTAAGTAAATATTTATCATAATTTTTATAAATTTAATCAAATTAACTGAACAACTTTACCAATAATAAAGAAAAACGGGACTGAGGAAGTACTATATTTGTTTTGATTTCGTCAATATTTTTCTGAATACTGTGTATTTCCTATATTAAATATTCTTGTACCCCTGATTAGTACTATCTTCGTCTCGATTTTTTTACTCCATTGGTACAGTTGACCAAATTTAAAAAAAAAATTGTAATAAACAATCTAATTTATTTATTTCGACAATAATTTGATAGTATTATATAACACTATATATATTAATATTTTATATGTTTAAAACAATATAAATGTAAAAAAATTTACTTGATAAGTCAATTAATTTTTAAAAATTTTGACTTTACATTGTAACTAATGCAATAAACTATTTAGGACGGATGGAGTATAATTTATTCTTTTTAGGGTGTTGATTAGGACTTAAGGATCTACTTAATCATTAAATAAATGAACTCCTTTAGTGAAAATCTTGAATATAGGTTCATCACATTGTACAACACTAATCTTTTCCACTATATTACATTGGAGATTGAGAGGGGGCCCTGACCCCTCCAAGCATTCCACTATTTTTTTCATATATCGCTAGTGGATTTATTTTTTATTACCCACGTCTAAAAGTCTAAATCCAAATTATTATTTTATGTTAGTTCAAATAATATATTGAACTGTACATAGTAGGTTATTAGCTTGCATGCATGAGTTTAATTTTAAACATATTTATTATATAATATATAATTTAATCATTTTATTACTAAATCACTAGTCTTTTTTTATCTGTTTAATAATAAATTGAGCAAAAAAGACAAAAATACTCTCTATGCTTTGTCTAATTTCCAAAAATCTCCTATGTTATTTTAACTTCTAAAAAATTCCCTATAATTTTAAATAAGTACCAAATACACCCCAAAAAAAGAGAGTATGTTTTAAACGTCAAAATTGCAAGTATTTGTTCGCATTTTGCTTTTGATATGACAATTTACCCCTGACATCAAAAGACAAAAATACCCTTATGACTTGTATAACTCCCAAAAAAACCCCTTTGTATCATTTTAAATCCCCAACCCTCATGTGTTTGATTTTAAATCAATTTTTTTATGAATTATCTGCGCGCCCTCTTGTTTATAAGTTACATTAATTTTTTTATTTTTTCTGCAAGGATCATAAATAACAATTAAATCTACAAAATTGGACAGGTACCTTCCTCCATACACTTCATTTATTCCGGTTAAAGACAAACAAAACCAAATAAATGAAGAAAAAATAAAGAAAAGGAAAAACAAAAGCAAGGTTGCGATCATTGCGGAGAACCTCATATTTTCACAGCTTGGTTATCTTGTCATATTTATTATTCTCATTTGCATTACTGAAAGGCAAAGTCTCAAACGGGATCCTATCAACTTCAACGTCTTGAATATCACTTTTGAAGTCATAAGGTAAAAAAAAAATAATAATCATTACTACATGTTTAGCAAACTTAATTAAATTAAGGATAAACACCACTTTTGGTCCGTCTTATCATTATTTTTTTATATAGTGGTACATTTTATGTTTTTTTCTCACTTTAGTCTCTACTATGAACTATTTGTTTCACTTTAGTCATTTTTTGGGGGTAAATGCAAAATACTCCCCTGTGTTATGCTAAATATACAAGAAACTACCCTGTGAAATTTTTATTGCGCCAAACTTCCTTGTGTTTTCAAAAACCCTGCAAAAAAAACCCAATTTGTAAAATATAAGTCGTTTTGGATCGACATTTTTCAAGAAATCATTTCAAAAGTATATCACGTGAAGTTGTATGGACCAACTTGAAGCGTTTTAAAACTGATTTCTTGAAATATGTCGACCCAAAACGACCTATTAATTTTTTTATAAATTGAGTTTTTTTTGCAGGGTTTTTGAAAACACTAGAAAGTTTAGCGCAATAAAAATTTCACATGATAGTTTCTTGCAGGTTTAGCATAATACAGGAAAGTATCTTGCATTTTCCCCATTTTCTGGTGGTCTAAGGCGATTCCCTTAATGTGTAATATGTATATGAGGACAATTTCGTCATTTCAAGTAAACTAACAGGGATATTTAATTCTGAATTTCTAAAAGTTTTTTAAAAAAAACTAAGTATCTTATATATTTCAAATGACAGTTAGCTGAAGTTGATAGTAAAAGATTTCTTCTTAATTCTTGAAGACCTGAAGATTACGTTAAACTCGTTTTCAAATAGCATTGCCAGATGATCCACTTCATGGACCATCTTAAAAAATTGCATGTCGTGTATTGCATTTGACATATAACTATATAAGTAACTCAGGTTCGGTCTAGACTAGACTATTCATAATAAGTTGGATATTTAATATTTCCCCATTAAGTTAGAAATATTTATGTTATCATTACATTAATTATTGATTTTTTAATTTTTTTTTTTTTAAATTGCAGCGCTTATGGAAATGTGGGGTTCAGTACTGGATATAGTTGTGAGCGTCAGATAAAACCAAATCCAAATTGTGTGGACAAATGGTATGGATTTTCTGGGAAATGGAGTGACCAAGGAAAAATAGTTCTCATTATTGTTATGATATTTGGTAGACTTAAGAAATTCAACATGAATGGAGGTCGAGCCTGGAAATTAATATAAGAGGAAATTAATATCCTCAAAATTGATAAGATAAAGTGTGCATATGTAAATTAAACTTAATTATAATCTATATTTTGTAATTATTGTCTTTAATTAACAGAAAATTAAATTTGTATATATATAGTAAATATAAATGTCTTCCACTTAATTTATACATTCAGTTGACCTTGTGATTTAATTTGTTCTTCATTTCAACCTGAAAATAATAATGAAACTAAAAAAAATTGCACAGACAGTAAATATATCATTACATCAATTATTATATTAGAATATCTACTCAAATATATTTCAATCTTATCAAAATAAAAGACAAACTAATTATACAAAGACTAATATACTCCGATGAAAATAATTAATTATCAAAATGTATCCCACGAGCTTCAAAACGAATTATACACACACTACTATTGCATGTACTTAATTAAATCAAGAAATTTGACAAAGAAAAATAAATTTGAGAAATAGTATGTGCCATTGCAGTATCATGCTTATATTATAAGAATGGAGAAATTGCACTTTTTTATTATATAATCGGGCATTTTGTAATTTTGGTACCATTGGATATGTAAATATATATTTAGTATCACAACTTAAAATTTTGGTTGCAATTAATATTCATAAACCACTATCAAATAATTGGACGAAAATGGACGGAATTGTTACGTACATACATGGCTGTTATCTTGTGTTTTGAAGGAAAATAAATCACGTTTCCATCACTTTTGGAAGAAAAAATTTCACAACATTTCATCTTTTGAAGGAAAAATTATGACGTTTTCCTCACATTATCACGTGATAATTTTCACACCAAAAGACGAGATAACAATCACGTTCGGTGCAAATGACAGATTTCATCCAGTTCGATCCATTTATTTGACGGTGATATGAACATTGCAACCAATATTTAATTGCGGTACTAATTGTGCATTCATGTATTCAATAATATTACGAAGTGCTTTAGTATGGTACCAAATTTGAAATTTTCCTTCGTAAGAATGATTAGAAATATTGATACCAAATTAAAGGCAACCAGAATCGTTAGAAAAACTAAACAACTTGTGACTTCCGATCTCCAGAAGTGAGACTTAAGTTCGAATCCTATTGAAGATACCACAATGAGAAGGACTTATACCCTTTGTACTTTTCAGTTCGAGCTGTAAATACACAGTATAATAGATTTTAAAAAAAAAAATTGAACAACTTGTGTTCGTTTAGTGAAGAGATGATATTCGTGAATTTAAACAACAGAATTAGCAAAAATTGTTAAAACTTAATTTTTTTTTGAAAAACGTGATGCTTCGATTTCCATTTTAACCATTAATCATTATTCCACTAACCTAATGGGCCACGTATGTATGCATGTGCAGGGCTCCTCCCTGAAGACTCTAAGACAAGAAGTGTAATGGAAAACCTAACTTCCTTATTTGTCTGCCAAAAGATTGAATAATAATGGTTATCATTAAATTTATTCAATCCATTATACAATAGATATAATTGGCCTTGTGATGGGATGTCGAACTTACGTTTTAAACGTTTTGATATATCAAATATTATATCAATGACACGGCCTGATACACGTAGGGCCTGATACACGTAGGACTAAATAAGGAAAATGAAACATAAAATAAATATTTACCCAGATCATCATCGTTGTCGATCTATTCGATAGATCGAATTAGATCATAATAGACTTGATCTGATCATCAAATACACTCCAAATACATCATCATCGATGTACCAGAAGTGACCATGTCGATCGATCTATGACATATGATCGACTAATTATAATTACCAAAATACATCTAATCAACCAACATATCTCAATCCGATCAAACCGATGGGATCCAACTAATCAACCCGAAAGATCCATTTTCAACTTCTATAAATACCATGCATTTATTACACTTGAAGGTACACATTTTTTCTACTATTGAACCTGCTACTTTCTGTTACATTTTGTTATCATAGCGAATTGATCTGACTTAGGCATCGGAAGATCATCGCCGAATCAACCACCGCCACAACTTGACGAGTTTCTTTGAGCACATGTTTTAATTCCTCGAAGTGGAGTCCAGTTTGATTTCTGATCAGCTTAAGATTTCATACTAAGAATATGATCGGAGTACATAAGCACGTGCCGTTCTTTACATTGACCAAGTCCATGGATGAAAATCTCCTTCATCAGGTCTATGGTTCAAATTTAATGATAGTATCTTGTATCTAATTATTTTTTCTAAAGAACAAGAAAATAGTAGGCATTTTATCAGGTCCGGCATGGATCTGGATTCGGTTCTACCAAATTCCCTCATCTCATAATTATGAGTAAGAGTATTACATTGGCCTTGGCGAATTTATCCGAAATTCCACTCAATTAATAAACGACATTATATGATAAGATTTTGTTCTCTAGCTAGCAAATTACAATAATATGTGCACTCATAATATTGCACGTGTTAGAAGAAGTGGCGCGGTACTTTATATTACGAGTTAGATAGAAAGAAAGAAATTAATTGAGAGTGCAATAGGATTTGACCCGATTAATTAAATTTTAATAAGATTTCCTGAAATGGCGCACTTTGCATGGTGAAGTATAAATTATGCGAAGTTCCTTTCAAGGAGAATTTTTTTTTTCCTTTTTTTTTTTTAATTTGGTACAAAACATATAGATTTCATGGTGGGAAAAAATTTCTACATAAAATTTTCCTGCAGAATTGAGGGAAAATAATAGAGAGAATTGCATTTGTGGTACCAAACAATATAGCGATTCCAGGTTGTGGTAACACAGAAAATGAGGTTGATCCATTTGGTACCACAATTTAAAACATTGCATCAGATTTGGTACTTCCGTTAAATTGGACCCAAAATCACCGTCAATTGAACATGTGCTCCTCACGTGGGCCGTTAAGTCGCGACTGGAGGGAAAATTTCTGCACGTGAAATGCACGCCCCTGCCCAAAACTCTTCTCTGATGAAAACGGGCAGAATTTCCCCTTCCCTCTTCAAAATCGATCTATCAATTCCCAAACAAAATAATCTAATTTCCCCTTCCCTCTTCAAAATCAATCACTCAATCTCTCAAATAACCTAATTAACTTCACTCTCAGAATCCCTCATTAGAAACCCACCCACCATTACGCTTCTTCACTGAACGAGATGAAGAAACTGGACCCGCAGCGAAAAAACAAGCCACCTGCTTTACATGGTAAGTAATTGAACGTTTACTGATTTATATAGCAATTTTTAAACATTAAAGTGAGTGGGTGTAGTTACTTTAATGTTTGTGGTCCCAGAATCGGGTGTGGGTTGCAAATGTGGTGTAGGGTTTCTAGATTAGCAATGCATTATTAAATGTGTTGGATATAATACTCTATTTATGTTCATGCCCAACTTAGACTGGATATAATATTTTTTATGTTCAAGGGAACATATTTTATTACTTTATTTGGGGGGTCCATATTTAGGGTTCTACAGTGCAATTTTTGGTACCAAGGGGACAATGGTTTTTTTGTAATTCTTTTTGTCCATTTCTAATTAACTGATTATGTAAATATATGTTTATAAGTTTACAGTGAAAGAATTCTCATTGAAGCTACACTTTCAAGGGAGGTTTATCCATTTTCCAGTTGCACAGTATGAAGGAGGTCTGATACGGACTATAAATTATGTTGAAAAGCGGTGTATGACACTGAGATTACTAGACATGATGTGTGAGGAGTTGGGATTCTTTGGGGTGAAAAGATATTACTACATTGATCAAACCAAGAATTTCAGAGTGATTAAGTATGAAACTGACTTGTTTGTGGCGTGTGATCTTGTGAAGGTGGCTCAATTATATGTAGACCATATAAACATACTTCCTGGTACTGTTGCTAAGTGTAGTCAAGAGAAGGAATTGGTATTTGAGGTTCTACTGGGTCAGGCAAGGTTGTTGGGGAGAGAGGGTGAAAGAGAGCTTTTAAATGGGACAGAGACCTTGGTTGATGCTCCTATTGAACAAGTTCAAACTGAGCAACAGGGCCAAGAAAGTGAGCAACAAGGGCAAGAAACTGAGCAACATCAAGAACTGAGTGAAGATACCTTGATTGAAAATTATGTTGACAGTGGTGATGACTCAGAAGATGTGGATTATAATCAGTAACAAAGTGATGGAGAAAATGATGATGTTCTTTATGAGCAGAACATTGACAAAGATATCTCAGAAGGGTTTGAAAGAACTAGAAAAAACAGTAAAGAAATGAGGGAAGAAGTCAGAGAAGAAAATAGAGAAGAAGTCAGACAAGAAAACAGACAAGAAAATAGAGTAGAAGATAGTGAAGAAAACACCGAGGTTGAAGATGATCAGTATGATCTTTCTGTTTTATCAAGTGAAGATGAGGAAAAGTGGAGATATATTTCAGAAGATGAGGGTCAGGAGTGCTACCCTAAGTTTAAGTATAAGAGTAGATTTAAGCCAAAGTTTGAGTTGAAACAAATCTTCAGCACAAAGAAGCATTTCAAGGAAGCTATCAATTCCCATGCAGTGAATACAATGAGGACATTGAAAATCACTAGGAATGATAAGAGAAGAATATATGCTAAGTGTGCTGCAGAAGGATGTGATTGGCACATACACTGTTTGAAGGTAAAGGATGAAAATACTTATCAAATCAGAGAATATCAACCAAAACACAAATGTGGGATGGACACTCATTGCAAAAATGTTACATCAAGGTGGCTTGCTAAGAAGTATGAAGAAACATTTAGGACTGATCCAGGCAGAGCATTTACGGGATTTAGGCTTGATTGCATCAAAGAGTTAAAATGCCATATTTCTAAGAATCAAGCCTACAGGACTAAAAAGAAGGCATTGGCTATAATAGAGGGAAGCTATGAAGAGCAGTATGAAAAGTTGTTTGATTATGCAAATGAGTTGAGGGAGAAAAATCCAGGGTCAACTGTTATATTGAAACAGTTAGAGGAAGGTGATAACAATGGTAGGAGAAAGTTTGATAGGTTCTATGTAAGATTCAAGGCATTAATGGATGGGTTTCTTGCTGGGTGCAGGCCTTTTATTGTCATTGATAGGACACACTTGAAGGGTTCTTATGATGGGGTATTGATCACAGCTGTTTCTATTGATCCAAACAATTGTTTATTTCCCATAGCTTATGCAGTAGTTTGGAGTGAGACTAAGAGTGCATGGGAGTGGTTCTTGGAACTGCTTAAAGAAGATTTAAGGATTGAAATGGAGGATTGTTACACATTCACGAGTGACAAGCAGAAAGGCCTTATTCCAGCATTAGGTAAGGTGTTTCCTGGAAGTGACAACAGATTCTGTGTGAGGCACATGATAGAAAACATGAAAGAGGCAAATTTCAGAGGTGATGAGTATGAAGATGCCTTGTGGGCAGTTGCCAGAGCTGCCACAATGCCTGAGTTCCAGAAAAAATTGGATGAATTTCTACAAATCAATCCAAATCTGGAGGAATGGTTAAGTGATAAGCCTTCTCACCACTGGAGTAGATCTCACTTCAGTTCTTTCTCCAAGTGTGATACCCTGCTGAACAATATGTGTGAATCTTTCAATAGTGTGCTGTTAGAGGCTAAAGAGAGGCCTATCTTGACCATGTTGGAGTGGATTAGACAATGCCTAATGGTGAGACTTCAAGAGTGTAGGGACAGGGCATTAAAGAGATGGGCTGACAAAAGGATATGCCCAAGGATCAGAAAAGTCTTGGAAAAGGGGATGCAAGATGCCTCCAACTGTATTCCCATGAAATCAAGTGATAGGTATTTTGAGGTTCATAGCAGTGAAGGGAGTGGTTACACTGTTGACCTACATGATCATACTTGTTCATGCAGGAGATGGGATATCAGTGGGATTCCATGTGTACATGCCATGAGTGCCATATCCTTCATGGTACATGATCCAGAGGATTATGTCAATGAGTGTTACTATGTGGAGACTTATAACAGAGTGTATGCCCCTGCTATGTTACCCCTTGATGGGCCTGAGTTATGGGAGAAGACTGGCCATATACCCTTTCTTCCTCCTAACCTTGGAAAGAAAAGAGGTAGACCAAAAAAGACAAGAAGATCAGGGCCTTATGAGAAGGAAAAAACCAAAGACAAAAGAGGAAAAGGGAAGAAATCAAGTATAAAACTGAAGAAGCAAAAGTTCCAAATGACTTGTTTATATTGTGGGAGAAAGGACACAACTTGAGAGCTTGTAAGACAAAAAAGCAAGATTTAGCTGCTGAAGCAGCTGCTGCTGCTGATGGTGCTGGTGATGGAGTTGTTGTTGCTGATGCTGGAGTTGGTGCTGTTGATGCTGGAGTTGGTGCTGCTGATGGAGTCATTGACAATGAAGCTGTTGAGTTGACTCAAGATTCTTTACCAAGTGACATGCTAATGTATGATTGTGAGGTGTATGCAACTGATGTAGAAGACATCTCTGTAAGTTATTTTTATTGATTTTGTTTGTTGTTAGTTAAATTAGTGATTTCATTAGTATTGATATTTTATTGGATTTGCTATAGGTGAGAAAGAGGAAAAGGAATGAAAATGATGCTTCTAACGCTACTGCTGCTGATGTGCCCATCAAAGGGAAAAATCCACTACCTAAGGGAAAGAAGAAGGTTGAATTTGCACCTCCAATGCCATCTTCTGCAGTTCTGCCTCCAACTATTGTAAGTTCATTGTAGGTTTTAAATTGTTACCAATATTCAACTGTCATGGTTTTAAATTACTTTTTATTGTGTATTGTGTATTATTTGTTTGAGGATTGTGCATTATTGGCATTAAGTGCATTTTGAATTGTAATTGTGTATTATTTGAGTTTTTTGAGGATTATGTTATGTTAACAGTAAAGGATGTGATTATGTGGATTTTGTATTTTCTGAGGATTTTCTATTTTCTATGTGATTAAGTGCATTTTGTATTGTTGAGCAGGATAAGGGAAAGAAAAAGATTGCCTTTGCACCTCCGAGGCAAAATTTTGTGTTCCCACCATTATATCCACAAGGAATGCGTCCCACTGCCAGCCCCACACCTGCAGCTAACATAAGAGGCCATGCACCAACTTTTTTTGAAGGAACCAACCCTGCACCTTTTCCAATTATAGTGAAGGATGGGAAGAAATTTGTGACATTGTCAAACTTACCAGGTGCTATCAATTCCAGCAAAGGTGGTGGTGCTAAGCAGAAGTGATTTGTTGTTTTCTTACATTTTGTTGTTTTGTGTAATTGGGTGAAACTTGAATCCCAGTATTCTGAAACATGTCTGTAAAACCCACAAGTTTTAGGAATTATTTAATGTATTTTAAATTAGACTATTATCTAATTTTGTATGCTACTATGTTTTATATTAAAATGTTTTAGTTTATGCTAATTGTGTATAACAATTGCTTCTTATGTCATTAAGGGCTTGGAAGTAATTTAGAAAAATATTTAAGTAGCTTTTAAATTGATGGAGTCTAATTGCAATTTATTTTGGACCTTAATGAGCAAAATTTTTATTTATGGGGCAAAAATGCACTTTCCCAAAGTTCAGGGGGCAAAGTGCAAATTTGCCCAAATCTTTTCAAAAACCTGCAACAGAGTAATAATTACTCTCTCCCCTTGAGACCCAAACTGCCGCCCTTCTTCTTGAATGAAGGAAACGTCCCCACACAAGAAATGTACACATTGGTGGAAGGAGAAAAGTAATGATGATCTTCCCTTCCCCATGTTATATGTATATAGATATGATCTGATTTGGGTTGTATGTATATATATATACACCTCCCATTTTACTCACTATTCTTTACCTTATCAAAAAAAAAAAAAAAACAACACTTAAAAGAGATTTGTGAGAAAGAAAGAGAGAATATAAAACTTTGAGTGAATCTTGAAGAAGAAGGAGGAGCCACCACCGCTGCCGCCGCGCCTTCGCCGGAGATAGAGGACAGAGGGTGAAGAAGAAAAGAAGAAGCACTTATTGTTTTCCGATTTCGGGTAAAAAAATCTCTTAAACACATCTTTTACTTGGTTATGGGGAGCAATCCTTTAAATCTTATTTGAAGTTTTGAAACCAAATGAAATATTGTTAGACTTTAGTTGAATGTTTCATATTCAAATTTTCAGATTTATGTTTGTTCAAAGATTTGAAAATTTTGAGGTGTTCTTATTTAAATTCATGTGTATAAGTTGTATGAAAAAGAAATTACTTTTATAAAATATTTTCATGGCTAAATAAAAGTGTCATTTGGAAAGCATGTTAATATGTTTATGTTCTTAGATTTTTAGATCTATAAATTTTCTTGCAAGATTTTGATTTTTATAATATACTTGGGTATTTAAAAGTTTGAAATATGTGAAGTTTTGGTACCTAAAAACTTAATCTATTTCATTTGGGGAATATTTGTACAAATCTGGAAATATAGGGTCACCTTGTACTTTTTCTGGTGGGGTTGGCTGGAGCCACCCCACCGCAGCAAGCAACCTCCGGCCACTGCTAGAGCAGTGACCGGGGACTGCTCGTGGTCTGTTGCAATTGCAACAGACCCATTTTTGGGCCTATTGCAAATGCAACAGACCAACAGGCCCATATTCTATATGGGCCTGTTATATATATTTTTGTAAGTTGGCTGGCCATCCATGGTGAAAAAGAAAATGGACTGGGCTGGTCGTGATGGCCAGCCCATAATGGCTAAAAAAAAAAAATAATAATAATAATAATAATAATTAATTTCGAAAAATAGAATATAATAAGTTTAAATAATTTTGGATAACTAAAATTTATCATGTTAAATATTTTCTAAAAATTAATAAATATTTTTCGAAAACTTAATAAATACTTTCTGAAAATTAAATAAATATTTTCTAAAAATTAAATAAATATTTTCTGAAAATTTAATAAATATTTTCTGAAAATTAAATAAAGAATAACCATTTTATATTTTCCGAAAATAAACAATGTTGAAAAAAAAAGGAAGGTTAAATAATAAAGAATTATTTTTCGAAAAGATCATGATTAAATAATACTTTTCAAATGATAATAATTTCAAGGGTACTTTAATTATTAATTAAATAAATAATTAATAATTTGAGAAAATAAAATAAAATAATTTTGAATAATATTTTTGGAAAATCAATAATTTGAAAATAAAATAAAGTATTTTTCTAAATTTAATATATTCGAAAATAAATTATTTTTAATGAAATTTTAATTAATTTTGAACATTAATTTTATAAATAATTTGTATAATTATTTTCTAAAAAAAATTCTAAATATAATAAAGGGGTTACAAATTGTCAAGTAAAGTTTAATTTTGAAATAATAATAATAATAAAGATTTTCAAATATAAAAAAAAAATATCTAGAAAGATATAGCTAAAATTCTATTTAAGCTTTCTAAGTTCACCTTATATGACTAAGTTCAAGTTAACTTTCGTGGCTATGTTACCACGCAACCCGAACGAACCTCAAACCATTAAACCAGACCTAAATATTCAAGTTTTAATCGTGACTTCGATCGTAATCACGATTCATATGCATGTTCGACTAAAGCATTTCTTTAGTCGCTAATTAAATGCTTGTATTATGGCTGGATTCTAAGTCGTTACATACATATCTACAGGAACCAAGGACGCTTTACTTTTCGTTCAAGAAACCTAAGCAACACAGGTGAGTGCTGTGTGTTACTTGTGTGTTAGTCCGAATATGCTAGTAGGTCGAGTCATAACTGTAACTTAGTCCCTAAACGAACAAGCATGCGACGTACGACACAATGAAAAGCTCAACTATTAGGACAAACTATACACACCTTGAATTATTGTTTACGTTTATGTGCTTATGATCATTGATATTGAACTTATTGAGTTGTTACCGATTTACTGTTACTGTACCGTACTGTACTGTTTAATGTTACTATGTGGGCCCTTATTTTGGTGTGCGGAATCGTGGTTAACCCGGAAGGTCCGCCGGAGGGTTACCTCGATCCACCGTAGACCTGCTTCACGAGCCAAGTGTGGAGGTTACACTTGGGGAGTGAATGTCAAACTCCTGGCATTTGACGTCAATGCGCATTGTTATGTAAGGTCGCACCTTACTGGAGTGTTCGGTGGTGGTATTCACGAATATGAATTGGAGGGTAAGAGGAGAACGGCATCAACAACCTTTGGTTATTTTTTAACTGTTAAATTGATATTATATGTGTTTAATTACTGTATTAAAAATGCACATTTATATTATGCTATGTTCATACATTACACGCACACATGTGCACTACAGCCTCACTAAGTTGGACGACCAACTTACGCATTCCCGTTTACTTCTTTTCAGATACAGGTATTCCAGGGTCTGATGTCTAGAGTTGGTGTCCGTCTCCGAGATCCTGTATGTCGGTCTTCGTGGGTCGTCACGTTATCTTTTGATTTTTGTTATGTTGTGTTATGTCACGTTATGTGTTGCTTTGTATCGGGCATGATTAAATACTTAAGACTGTTGTTACGTATGTTATCGTTGCGCGGTAGACGCTTAATTGTATTTTGTGCCCACACCTGCATATAGCAGTGTACCGGGTTTTATGTTATTATGTGGAACTATGATTCGAATTACTATGTTGTTGATTTCAAAAAAAAAATTGCTCAAATTTGGGTTGTTTTCACCGAAAACGGACCCGGACTCGGGGGTGGGTCCACGTAGGATTCGACTCGGGGGCTCGGGCCGTTACAATGTCAATGTATTTTTGCTGCTGTTTTGGTAATAGGTATTTGATCTAGTAGTAGAAGTTAATCTGGTAGTAGATATAATACCTATGGACTCGGGGGTGGGTCCACGTAGGATTCGACTCGGGGGCTCGGGCCGTTACAATGTCAATGTATTTTTGCTGCTGTTTTGGTAATAGGTATTTGATCTAGTAGTAGAAGTTAATCTGGTAGTAGATATAATACCTATGATGTCAACATTATCAGCTTTTGGTAGATTTTGGCACATTTTGTTCGACTTGATTCAATTTGGTACATTTTGTTAACATTGAATCATTTTCTTGTTATATTGAATGAAGGATGTTCATTTTGGTACATTTTGTTAGACTTGATTCAATTTGGTACATTTTGTTAACATTTAATCATTTGGATGTTCATTTTGGTTGAACTTGAAGTTAATCTGGTAGTTGAACTTGAAGGATGTTCATTTTGGTACATTTCATAAACTTTAATGCATTTTTTGTTCATGTTATAATTTGACATAAAAGTTACACCAACATTACACCAAAATTACACCATTCCATCTTCATCAAGCAACCAAAAAAAAAATACTAAATCCGAAATACACCCTTTTCAAAAGAATGTAAAAACAGCCACCAACAACCTCCATTTTCATCTTCATCACCTCCAAAACAATGTTCAGAAAAATAAGAACTTCCATATTATAAACATCAAGCAAAGCCCCATACAAATTCTTCTTCACCTTCACCTCCACAATTTCAGCTTCCAACTTGTTCTTCTTGCGGAGTAAACCGGGAATAATGGCCACAGCCCGTGCACACATGGGTGGATCTTCCCATTTAAAAAAACCACATCCATACCATCTGTCATAATTCAGGCAAGAAGGGAATCTTCTTCCGGGGTTGTCTTTGGACCAAGATGTCCTCACAAGTGTGGGCTCTTGGCAGAAACACACAATGAGGGCTGGGTTGGGAACACGCCTAGCACTAGAACTTGCACTGGAAGTTGCCATTCTTCAGGACAAAGATTAAAGCTTTGGTTTTTGCAGAAATTTTGAGCCCTAATTTTGTGCTCAAATGGAGTAAAGAAGGTGAAGTGGAAGAAGGGACTGCCCGTCCCTTATACATAACGAAATCTGGGCAGGGGCGTGCATTTCACGTGCAGAAATTTTCTCTCCATTCGCGACTTAACGGCCCACGTGAGGAGCACGTGTTCAATTGACGGTGATTTTGGGTCCAATTTAACGGAAGTACCAAATCTGATGTAATGTTTTAAATTGTGGTACCAAATTGATCAACCTCATTTTCTGTGGTACCACAAGTTGGAATCACTATATTGTTTGGTTCCACAAATGCAAATTTCTCGAAAATAATAACTTCTTTTTCAGCTATTCAAATAACAAGCTAGTGAGAAAAAAATTATACTTTATCCTTATTTTCCTGGCAATCAAGCAAGCTATAAGGAGATAACTCCGAAAGAACAATATTGTTAACAGTACATGGAAGAAGTAAAGTAAAGATAAAATTTCTAATAACTAGTTTTGTTAAAGAGTGAACTGCAACACAGGGGCGGAGGTATAACCCCAGCAAAAAAAAAAAAATTAGTAGCACTTATTCATTATTATTGTTTTAGTAGTACATCATTTAATTTAATACTACCTCTAAATTTCTAATAATTCCTAAAGCAAAAAATCCGTGTAAATTAAGACTCCTTGTCTAGTTTAATTTAATATATATCCAAATCATAGGGAATAAAGTCCCACTAATAGAGTTACCTACTATAAGGGAAATTTCTTTTACACTTAATATAGTTTCTCTTTGAATAAGGAAAAGTAAAATTATGTTTGAGTTTTGAATTTCAATTTAAGATACCAAAATAAAATTTTAGTTACTAATATTTCCATTTAAATGTATATTCAACTCTTTTCTTAAGTCGATTCATATATTTTTTTTATGTCTAGTGATTGTTTTTTGCATATTATTTGTTATATACGGAGTATTTCGCAATAGATTTTTTACTATCTTATTTGATTAAATACATTATTAATATCAAGTATCATAAGAGTTATCGGCATATTAAAAATTAAATTTTGATAATTACAATTTTTTAAGTAATTTAATTATATAGTTTTTATTTTAATCTCGTCCCCGCGACTAAAATTTCTGGCTCCGCCCCTGCTGCAACATTATCTTCTCTGAAGATGTAGACAATCTTAAAAGTTAAATTAGAGGGAAAAATATTACTTTATCAATATACATGTATATAACTCTATATTTGAAAGCGACATTACGATCGAAAATTCTACCAAAAACATAAGTTAATAAAAATAGATGTAAATGGGCTATGGCTCTGCAAGCTTATGTGGGATATTGAAGCCAGATAGAATAGTGAGTATTCTGCAGGCAAGTTCATTAGATATATTTATTTATGGATCAAATTTTTACATTTTCGATGCATGTTTCGATCAGCTGAAAAAAAGTTTTTGAAAACGTTTCAGATAAACTAGGAAACATAAAGAAAAAGTTACCAAATTAAGAAAAATAGAAAATTTGAAGGCAAATGTAAAATTTCGAAAATACACCTTATTTCATTTTTGGTAATTAAGAAATGAAAAAATTCGATGTTTTTGACGAAAAAGATGAAAATTTTTATCCATAAAATACATGGATCAAAATTTCGTTTTGAATGTATATTTCGGTCAGTCAGATATTAAAAAATTTCAAGAATAACTAAAGAAAATAAGACTCCTATGAAAAACAAATAACTCCTAGACTTCTGTAGAACCATCTCGCCAGAAATAAGAAAACTAAATAACTTAAATTAAGAAACATAATTACCCAAACAAATTTAAAAAAAAAAAAAATAATAGATTGTTATGCATACTCTTTCATCATCATATATTATTGGCCCATAATGAGATGTTTACTTGGGAAAACCTCAGTTGGGCTCATCCAAGCAGAATTTCAATCCCCAATAAAATACCATTTTCATCTTGCCATCAATTTAGAACCATATTTTAAAATTTTGAAATCGTCTTGGCAGTAGATTTTTAACAGAAATCCTGTTAAGTTTTCAGTTGAACATAAAAAGATTGAAAAACAATTATTACAACAAAATACTTGTTAAATTAAATAAATATATTGAAGTAGAAACTATAAACTACTCTTTATTTATTGGAATTGAGCCAAAAATAAAAAGGTATCCATATTGATATAGAAGCATGTAAATAATTTGATCCAAGAATTATAATAGTGCGTATATTGGGCCGGAAAAAGCCCAGGTGTAGTCCTAGTCATCTATAAAGAAATAGAATCATAAATAATTCTCCATTGTGTATTATAAATGGGCTTCAAGGCCATTTCACAGTAAATCAAACAAATTGGCCATTAAGACTCGGAAAAAAAAAAAGTTGGCCATTTTCAATGCAAATGGTTGTGTTTGGTCTTCCGTCAAATTTTAAGAAACATTTTCTCTAAAAGAATTAAAAAAATCTTTTTCTTGATAATCGGATAACAAAAAATGTTGTGACTTCAAGGTGAGTTTGGCCCAGCAATTGGAGATCTTAAAATCACTTTTATATCTTTATTATGATTTTTGATGTGTTTGGCCCTGATTATAAAAATTACTTCTGTTCAATCGTGATTTTCATAGTGTTTGGCCACCAAGATCATAATCACTTTTGGGATCTCGAGAAGCAAAAAATTAATTTATTTTAGA
Organism: Penstemon barbatus; assembly: GCA_003313485.2. Classification (NCBI taxonomy): domain Eukaryota; kingdom Viridiplantae; phylum Streptophyta; class Magnoliopsida; order Lamiales; family Plantaginaceae; genus Penstemon; species Penstemon barbatus. The sequence continues at coordinate 11,926,228 of CM064882.1, forward strand.
AACAACTAAAGTGTTACTTTTACGAAAGCAATTATATAAAAACAATTATTCAATAATTAATTTTTATAATAATTAATTATTATCAAAATCAATTTTAGTAAAATTAATTCTCCTATAATTGTTTTTCGAATCGCTAGGTCAAACTCATCCAGGTATTTGTTCTTTTTCAAGATATATCTTAGGAAATACTCCTATTCATTTCCCAATTTGTAATCTCATTCTTTTAAGAATCCTTTTTATTCATACACGTTAGTATTTGTATTTCAGCAAGTGAAAATTTAAATCTTAAATTAACTTACACTAACCAAATTAATATATTAAGTTATTAGTATATATTAGGCCACCTTCAAATTTAAAGACTTGTCCTTTTGAATCCAATCACAAAGTTAATTTTCATATATAAAATCATGTATTTCTTAGCTCACCTTCGGCGTGTATAATTTTATAAAGCCATTCTAATTACTCCAATTACCCCTAGAATATAAAATTAGAAGATTGCCATTGATAATTTGAAAATGACTAGTGGTCTAACCCAATTAATAACGGATAAAATTTCCGACTAGAAATGTGAATATATTTTATTCTACGATATACGGATACTCAAGAAAAATACAAAGTATTGTATCGGATATATGGGGATACGGATGCTTATAGGATATGCGTGTGATATGTATTCGATACGCCACATGACGTATGGGTAATAAAAATAAATAAAAATTATAATGGATACTTATCGGACACACTAGCTGAACATCAGGATACTCTGGGAGGCTTTTTATGTAATATTATGGGTCAAATTTAAATTATAATAAAATGATAAAGTCTCTAGGATTAAACATAAACGACTAGTACAATTACTCAGTCTCTAATTCAAGTCTCTCTCATAGGTCATGAAATCACGAATATGAATTTAATTCATTGTTCCGATATGTTAAGAATGAATTATGTTTGATTTTGTAGTCATATAATTTTTGTTTATGTTAAATTAGATTTACTTTAATTTCTTCTAGAGCTTGAATTGAAAGATCTAATTGCTTCTCCATAAATTTACATTATATTTTTACATCTGTATCCGTGTCGTATCGTATTCAATAAATTTCAAAAATTCACATTACCGTATTCGTATCGTACTCTATCCATATCCCCATATTTATATCCCTGCAACATAAGTTTTATTTAACACTATGTTTAACAACATAATTTATTAATAGTATATCAGTTTTATTTAATTTTGGTCAGCATTAAGAGACACATAAGCATTGTTTGGTTGGCGTTTAATTAGATCTAGGGTGTTTCTTTTACAATCACAAAATGTATGCCTCTTCATTCATTCTCTAGATTATTTGAAGTTTCAACCACTATTTCTTTAAATAATCCTATGACATCTAAAAAAAAAATATAACTTTACTACAAAGTACAAACATGATAACTACTATATATTGGGTTTTTGACAACTTTAACTCCGCGTGATATGTTTAATGTGCAATTTTACTTCTTATGATATGAAAATAGGTAATTTATCTTTTTTTAATGAGAAATTTAACTCCTTACTTGTGGAGGTGTTGCACACATGCTTTATAATACGACTGAAACTTCATTTTCATATATGACAATGACCAATTTAATTAACCCTGCATTGACAACTTAGTACTTCAATTTTCCTCTCTGTGATATGCATAGATAGGCATTTTACCTCCCCATTATATGCGTAAATAGGCAATTTACCTCCTTATGATATGTATAAATGACCACTTTACCTCCCTGTGATATTGCATAATGGGCATTAATTACTTCCTTGTAAAAATGTAAAAATTAAGAGGGAGACATTGTTTCTTTTACAAAAATATAAGGAGCTACTTTGCACTTTTATTCATCATAGAAAGTTAAATTGTCTATTAAAAATAACACATGGAGTAATTTGATATTCACTAACTATATATTACATTTCTTATTTCATTGTTCATCTATTTATTTCCTAGTTTTCTCCACCCCACTATATAACCATACAACGGTCATGCAAAACACCTCTCATATCTTACTTTATAATCTAAAAAATAACTTTTTTCATTTTTTTTCTAAGATAAAAGACTTTTATATATATCTTTAACTTCGTAATGAAACACATGTTTTCATATTCATGAAAATAAAATAAAAAAAAAAACTTCATAAATTTCACCCATATGTACAAGTACTTTTTTCCTGAGAAATACAATCAAGCCTACATATACAACATGCATTATATTTATTACACAAAAAACTTAGAAAAATCTTGCTCCAATTTAATTAATATGAATACACGTTAGCAGATAAATACAATACATTTATTGTATTTAACACGTATATAAAATGAATAATGATTGTTCTAACCTAATCTATATATTGTATAACACTAAATCTCAGTGTACAGGTGGGTTATAATATAAACAAATCACATGGATATCCTAAATTAGTTAGTTCATAGACACCTATCTAATGAGATCGAAAAAAAACGCATAAATTTTTTTAATCAACTTTGAACTAAACTAATGAAGAAAAGTAGATGAATCACGAGTTAATGTCAATTTATCTCCTGTGAAATGTATAATCTTCCGCGAAATGCATAATGTTCAATTTACTTCTCTATAATTGAAAAATAAGCATTTTACCCTCTTATAAAAAAATTAAAGAAGTAATTTATCTCCTTCATATGGAGAATTATATAAACTCACTTACCTAAATTGAAAGTGGGCACAAAAAATGTTTGTGTAGCATAGGGAGAGGGTAAATTGACACATTTATCATGATGCAAGAAGTAAATTGTCACATTTATCATAACACATGAGAGGTAAACTGCCATCAGGGGCAGATCTATATTGCCCTTTGGGGGGCATCCCCCCCCCCCCCCCCCCCCCAAAGATTTTGATTTTTTTACTATATTTTTACAGCATTATTAATTTGCATTGGTTTTTATTGATCTACATCATAAACATGTTATTTTAAGTCACTCATGATGTAATATATTTACTAGTAGCATGATTTAATTAAATTGTAATTAATTCACTCAATCATTTGTATGTATTGTGTATAACTTATGTAATAGTACAAATACAATGATGTTAGCTTAATTGTTATAAAGTAATAAAGTTTGTGAAAATAGGCTTAGAAATAAGATATGAGATCGATGTTATATGAATAATTTGATTAAGTACATTGAGAAAGACTATATTTGATATTGATTTTATCATAACTAATTTTATTATACAAAAAAAAATCGTGATAATTCTGAACTTTATAAATAAAAAATATATTTTGAAGTCTAAGTTCAATATTGCGATAGTATGTCTTATAGATAGTTTTATGTTTGTGTACTTATATTAATAAAATATATTGATTATCAAACTACTTCTATTGATACTATATTTCGTCCCCCTCTACTTCTAATTTCTGGATCCGTCCCTAACTGCCACATTATTATAACACATGAGGTTAAAGTGCCACTTATAAAAATATCAGAGAAATGCTGTGAATCTTGTATCAAATTAAAAAAAGATAAAGTGTTATTTTACAAATCACAAGAAAGTAAATTAAACATTATAAATATTACAAGGGGTAAATTGCCATTAACACATGAATCCCCTTTAGTGAAAATTGTGAAACAACACTACAAAAATAATGTCACGGGAACACTATATGACAAATTCAATAATAATCTTTTCATCTCAATCATCATTCAGTACATACAGCACTTTGCTTCTTCACACATTTCCTGTGCCTCAAAAACAACCAACCATTTCTCTCTATGAATCAGTGCTTTTAAGCAAAACCAAGCTTCCATTAATTTATCCTAGATCTACTTAAAATGGCATCATTTAAATTAGAATCTCCACTACTTTTCTTCATTTTTTCAGTTATATGCACTTTTTTTTTCTTTTTTGTTTCACCCAATCATGCCCTTAATATTGGCCTTCATGCAAGTGCAGACCTCAAATTGGTAAATCTTTCATTTTTCTTAGTCGTAATTTAATTGAGTAATTAGCATTTTGCATCTCAAAAATAAATCATTCTGACACTTTGTAATCTGAAATTAAACTTTTGACATATTAATTGCACCCGCAAATTGGATATTATTCACCAATATTTAATTATAGAGTTTGCAGTGTCAAAATAATATATTTCTGATGTGAAAAATGTCAATTACTCTAATTAAGTACTATAATTCTTTGTGTTATGTGATTAATTTTAAATGATTTATCTTTTTTTTGTAGTTTAAAGAGTGTAGTAGAAAATGTGAATCAAAGTTTTGTGAAGGTACGTATAGTTTCACGACTCTTTTGTGGATCTGATTGAAAACTAAAGCAAGTATTTCTTGTAATTTCGAGTATTAATATACTAATTTTTTATTTTAATTTGAATTTTTTGAATATAGCTCCTCCATTTTTGAGATATGGGAAATATTGTGGAATTTTATATTCTGGATGCCCTGGAGAGCAACCGTGTGACCAATTAGATGCATGTTGTATGCGTCATGATCAATGCATAGCAAGAAAAGGCAGTAAGTCCACCATTTCATCAAATTTTATATTACTATATATTATGAATTTAATCGACTCCATTTTTTTTAAAACAAAATTATGTATATAAATTAATTTTGTCCCCCTTTCTCTGATGGAACATTTTAACTTCATAAGACAGGCATGCAGCAGGGTATAAACGTAATTTCGACAGTCAACTCTTTTGTGTATTTCTGTTAAAAGAGAATTTCACTTTTGGTATTATAAAATACCCAACTTCAAGAATACGGTATCAAATTTTAAAAACCTAACACATTTCATATCAAATTTTAATGGCCATTTATACATTTGCTACTTTCGTCAAATAATTGATTGAATCATCGTTACCTCTTAATTTTGGAGGGAAATAGTTAAAAAATATGTAAAATTGATCCCATAGTTAAAGCTCGCTGGCAAGTTTTGCCTCTCATATTCTCGGACCAGCAAATTTACTCCACAAGTTTGAAGCAATTTTAATCACAATGGAGCCCAATTTTAGAGGGAAAATAGTTGAAAAATATGTAAAATTGGTCCCATAATTAAAACTTGCTGACAAGTTTGCCTCGCATATTTTCGGACCGACAAATTTACTCCACAAGTTTGAAGCAATTTTAATCACAGTTGAGCCCAATTTTGCTTTTGGAGTTAACTTTGAATGGGTATAAACAAATTATTTGCATATTAACATCTAAACTTGAAGAAAATTCAATTTATATGGAGAAAAAAGCATCATCTCACCCTGTGTTTCGGGGAAACCTGCACAAAACCCCCGAAACCTGCACAAAACCCCTTGTCAGGAATTCCCCTGTATTAAATAATTAAATTATGTATCCTATTTAATAAATTTAATAATTTACGAAAAAAATTCAAATAATTTTTTTGCTGAGAGAAAATAAATATAGGGAGATTTTTGTTAGTTAAAATAACACATGATAATTTTATTAACACATGATTTTTGTTAGTTAAAAACGTGTTATAGAAAATATACTCTGTTTATAGTCACAATTCAACATTTATTGTGTTGGTGCATCAGATAAATTAGTATAATAAATGTGAATTTCAATTTTCAAACTGTGTGTGTGTGGTGCAGATGATTATTTGAGCCAAGAGTGCAATAACGGATTCAAATATTGTGTGGAGAGGTTCAGGAAATCAGGTGCACCCTCATTCAAAGGGAATACATGTGATGTTGACACTGTTGTTCAAGTCCTTACCGATGTCATGGATGCTGCTATTCTTGCCGGAAAAGTTTTTGGTAAACCTTAATTAATTAGTTTACCACATGGAAAATTGCGTATTTGATATCATACAATATGACATTTTGCAATTTTGGTATAATTAGATATGTAAATATATATTTAGTATTGTAATTTAAAGTTTGGTTGTCATGTTCATACCACCGTGAATATTGAACGAAAATTGATGGAATTGGTCATGTACACCGCACTTGGCTGTTATCTCGTCTTTTAAATGGAAAATAATCACGTTTCTTTCACTTTTGGAGGAAAAATCAGCACACATTATTTGATCTTCTGGAGGGAATATATTAATCATGGATCAAAATTTTCATCTTTTTCGTCGAAACATCGAAAAATTTCTGTTTTTTATTCAATCGGAACGAAAATAAGATGTATTTTCGAAACTCAATATTTGTCATGGAACTTTCTTTTTTTCTTAAGTTAGTAACTTTTTTTCATAATTTTTCCGAAACGTTTCCGAAAACTTTTCGAAAAGTTTCTTATAGTAAGCTGACCGAAATATATATCGAAAATGAAACTTTGATCCATGATATTAATGTCCCCTCACGTGATGATTTTCACTCCAAAAGACGAGATAACAGACACGTGCAGTACATGAGGCCAATTTCATCAATTCAGGTCCAAATATTTGACGGTAGTATGGATATTACAACCAATATTAAAATTATGGGACTAAATGTGCTTTTATGTATTAGTGATATCATTGTTGCAATATTCTCTATTATATAGTACCAAATTTCAATTTTTTCGTTTACCACATCAAAAATATATGTATGTTGTTCGACCATTTTTAACCTTTTTGTTCGACCGATTAAGTACTATTGTATTAAAGCTTTGGTATTTGGGCTGTATGAATACGGATCCAATTTCATTTTGGGAGTTAAATTAAGGCCCTAATACTAAGTTTCTCTTTAAACATAATTTTACCTTGGCCCATTGGAGGCCCAACCTTTTTTGTTGATTTTTAGTCCAACGCGATTTTAAATGGATTAAGGGTGAGTTTGGCCCAGCGATTGGAGCTCTTTAAATCACTTTTACATTTATATTGTGATTTTTGAAATGTTTGGCCCTAATTATAAAAATTATTTATGTCCAATTGTAATTTTCATGGTGTTTGACCCCCCAAGATCATAATCACTTTTGAGATCTCGAGAAGAAAAAAATCAACTTATTTTAGAAGCAATTAAAGTGTTACTTTTACAAAAGCTATTATACAGAAGCAATTATTCTATAATTAATTTTTATCATAATCAATTATTACCATAATCAATTTTAGTAAAATTAATTTTCCTATAATTACTTTTCGAATTGCTAGGCCAAACTCACCCTAAATCAGGTCTAAAACCTAATTACTCTTGAAAATATATAAAAAAAATAAAATCATATCACAAAATTCCTAATAGGTACATCAAGACAATATATGCTTGTCTACAAACGAGTAATTAGAAAATGCTAATGAAAAATACTTCTCAATTTAAGTTGAAAGTTATAAAGATTTTTTATTATTTCATATAATAGTTAGTTCCTTAGCTTTGATTCTTGTGTAAAATTTGATCTTAGTAACATTAATTTCTTGATTTCTCAAAAAACAAAAGTTATTTTCTTTAGAATTAACATAATATGCAGCAACCGCTATATCACAATTAATATATAACTGATAAATATAATTGGACATTGTATATCATAACAAATAACTTAAGATAATAACTATAATTTGTATTATGAATTATTTGAGAACATCTTTAAAATAAATAGTTTTAGCTACTATAGTATAATACAATGTTGGCCTTGGGGTAATATAAAATTGTTTGATTACCACGCCTCGAAAGTGATTTAGTTAGGTATTGTAACTAAATCTATTGTAACAAATTAACAATATAATCTTTAAATTACACTTGGAAATTTTAATTAAATACCTACATGTAACTAATATATATCAATTTTGCTACAACTTTACATGTGATTTACTAAATAAACATACATTTTGACCAAAAAATTAATGTTTTCATTAATTATCTATTTAAGAACATCAAATTTCATTCCATGAGTTAAAATAAACATGAAGTAGGATTTGCCCTTGCTCCAAAATTTACATGTAATACTAACAAGAACACTATGTTCTTGAGACTCCAAATTAAGTATATATCAATTTTGCTACAACTTTACATGTGATTTACTAAATAAACATACATTTTGACCAAAAAAATAATGTTTTCATTAATTATGTATTTAAGAACATCAAATTTCATTCCATGAGTTAAAATTAACATGAAGTAGGATTTGCCCTTGCTCCAAAATTTACAAGTAATACTAAAAAGAACACTATGTTCTTGAGACTCCAAATTAAATATACAAGTGTAGTGTAACTAGAATTTTGAGATTTCTCACAACCAATATTTTGAGATTATTTAATTATATATTGGAATCTTGTCAAATTTGATTATTAATTTATATTATTAATTCATTTTTTCTCTTCAATGTGTTTCCAAAAGATCTTAGAAGAAGATCATATATATAAACAGCAGATAGCAAGAATTGGCACCAAAGAAGAGTTACTACAAATATGACATTTTAAAGGAACAACCAATACTCATGTAAAGTTCATTCCATCCAAAAATCTCCATCTTCAATGGGTAATAATGCCTATAAGTACAACATGAAAAATGCATTCAATTACAACATCATTTATCTTTAAAAAAAAATGAAAGTTACCTTAAATATTTCTTGCTTAGTCCAACCAGCAGAGCCAACATGGATTGGGCTCATGCCCTTAACCGAGTCCGATCAAATCGGTGTTCTATCTCACGTCCCAACGATCTACTTCTACTCGCCCTCGAAAAACTTCCTCACACCAAAAGACACCATCTTTGCTACACTTAAAACCTCATTAAGCAAAGTCTTAGTCCATTTTTACCCTTTAGCCGGTCGTTTACGCTGGCTAGACGGGTCCCGCCTCGAGCTCGACTGCAATAACAAGGGTGTTCAACTCATCGAGGCTTCGTGCGATGCCAAGTTAGACGACCTCGGTGATTTCACTCCATCTCATGATTTCCATTACCTTATACCTCAAATAGACTACAAAGCATCCATAGAAGAAATCCCTTTGTTAATCGTGCAACTAACCAAATTCTCGTGCGGTGGCATTACGCTAAGTTACACTATATCACATGCGGTAGTCGATGGTCAAAGTGCCCTCCATTTCATCTCCGAGTGGGCTAGGCTAGCTCGTGGGGAGCCATTAGGCACCATGCCTTTTCTCGACAGAAAGGTTTTACGTGCAGGAGATCCTCCAACCGCAAAACCACGTTTTCAACACGAGCAATTCCAGCCTCCGCCTCTTTTAATAGGCCAGTCGAGCAGCACGAACGAGAGCAAAAAGGCAACCACGATCACCATGTTGAAACTTTTAAAACCCCAAGTGGAAGCACTAAAAAACGAAGCTAACAAGACACGTTTTCACAATGATAGTGCTCGGGCCTACACTAGATACGAGTCTATAGCAGGGCACATATGGAAGTCCGCGTGTAAAGCACGTGGACACTCACACGAGCAGCCAACTGCAGTTGGAATCTGTGTAGACATACGTAAGAGAATGCAACCACCCTTGCCTGAGAAGTTTTTCGGCAATGCAATTGTTGATGTGATTGCTACTGGATTATCGGGTGAGCTGGTCACGAGGCCATTAGGCTATGCTGCTAGTAGAATAAGAGAAGCAATCGATAAAGTGACTAGTGAGTACGTGCATTCAGCTATCGATTTCTTGAAAAACTTGAATGATTTGTCTATGTTGCAAGATATACATGCGTTGAGGACTAACCAGGGGCCGTTTTATGGAAACCCGAATCTCGGTGTTATAAGTTGGATGGTGCTCCCTTTGTATGGACTGGACTTTGGATGGGGGAAAGAGACTTTTATGGCTCCGGGAACGCATGATTGTGATGGCGATTCGTTGATTTTGCCGGGGTATGATGGGGATGGATCTTTTGTTGTTGCTCTGTGTCTTCAAGCTGAGTGTATAGAAGATTTCAAGAAATACTTCTATGATGATATCCAAAGTGATGAGTTTGAAATGGCAGCTTAGAAGGTTAATTGTTCTGGTTTGTTGCTAAATAATGTAATAGATATAATAAAGTTCAATGATTTATAATAGTCTAACTATATAAACATTAGCATCTCTTTTCTCAATTTCAAGTTACCTTTGCTCCCAATATAAGATTCGTAAATTCAGATAAAGAATTGCTGCGAAATGCATAATTTTGGCTTTAAATTTCACATCACTATTGGACAATAGGTTTCATGCAATTGGAGCACAATAATCATCATTGAGGACAACAATAGAATTTTGCACCTAAAATTTATTAAGTCATATGTATCCTGCTAATCTGCTAAGGCTATTTTGCTTATTGGAATCGAAGAACCAAACATAGCCTAAGTAACTCGAGCTCGGTTTTTGCAAGAAATATCATTTCACAGATGAAACTCAAACCATATATTGATTAAGCCAAAGGCAAATAAAAATCGCTAAACGGACTGGAGTCATTTAATATGCTTCAACTTTGAACCACAAAGGAAATTCAACAAGAACGGGAAATGAGAAATACAAAACAAAGTTTTCCAATTGAAAAATGACAACCTCAATGGTCCCGGAGGATACAAATATTTTGCTTCAGACACATTTATTATAGATAACTGTAGTAGAATGCTTATAGGAATTTCCTGTATGGCCTTCCTGCATCCTCATCTTGCATGTGCTGCCACCAAAAAGTTTACCAGAATGTGAATACCAAATTAAAGCTGTAAATTACAATCAAAATTTACTAGTAAACGGGCAATAACCGGGAAGATTCCCCCAACATACTATCTTATTTACCTACACAATTCAAGATAATCGATCTATGGTTTTCTTAAGACCTATCAAGTTTTTTTTTTTTCTATTTTTGGGGGGGTGGGGGTGTATATTAGAAAAAGCTGGTTGTTCCTGACCATTCAGAATAACACAACTTATGTAGAAACCCTAATGACAGCAGTCAATTGACCAAAATATGATAGCATAGCCATAAAATACTTTTTGCAAAGAGAACTAAGACATCTTATTGGAAAAAAAATAGAAGAAAGAACTAAGACAAACATCATACCGACCAAATCGTCAAGGAAGCCAAAATCAACCACCAAAGCATATACATATAGGTACGGGGTATCAAGACCATCAAACAACACATAAAGTCACACTAACTAAGTAAAGTTTGCAAGCAAAATTCAATCAGTGTCATATGTTCTTTTGAGGCCTTTATTTGACATAAACATAATAGGACAGGGAAAAACAAAACTACTGGCATGTTACCAAATTCAAAATTTTCACAGAACAAATTTTCAACCTGGTTGGGTCAGAATCAGTCATTTGGGTTACGGAGATGCAATACAGAATATAATCAGCTTACCTGTTAGTATTACAATTTTTTGAATCAGCAGGCTGATTGTCCAATCTTCTAGTCCAAGATTAATTTGAACATATTATCATTAACCCTTCAAATTCTAACGTCATATCAAAATGCAATTTGACAGTTTAACTAACTACTCAAATTACATTACAAATGAAATCCACAGTTGCACTGCTAAGAACAATCCGCAAACGTGGTGGTGCTAACACAAGGGCGAAGGTAAGAAGGGCAATGAGAAGGATAAAGTAATTGCGTGGGTGTAAGGAGAGCAGTGACGAAAATGAAGGAGCAAGAGGGCAGCATATGTAGAAGTACCTATTATCAATCAAGCCTAAAACAGTTTTACCAAATGCTTCATTATGATCATTACAATATTACATTCTATCAATTCAATCTGATCTCTGCTATCCCAACCAAAGGTTCCTAAAACAATATAGTGGATAACAAAAGTGGAGATAATGTTCATGACAACCAAAAACTTGTGATAACAGAGTTATGATCACTGAACAACTTATTTGGTACACACGACAAACACTCAAGAATCAAATAATTGGACTCTAACAGCGCATAAATTGGCAACCATGAGAAAAATTTGTTCACAATAACTTGAAAAGTAGACTTTCAAGCTTCAATCTGGAAAAGTGATTTTCTGTATCTGTATCATGGCCACAATGCTAATGCTAATTACATTATTGAACTAGTAAGGGATAAAAACTAAGGCCTAAAATGACACAATGCACAGATTTTAATTTAACTGTTAGAAAGGTTTCATTTTAGACCCAAACAAAGACTGTTGGAACAAGCCTCATCTATTCAGGCTATCTCTATTTCATGCATTAGTCAAATTAATTCTGGAGCTTACAGCCACATATAGAATCATAATCAAGGGAACATCACTATGCTATCTAGACAATAACAGATTCTAAGTCACCAACTCAACCAACGCACGCATTACATACTAAACTTTCAGTTTTGACAAAACTCATACATACTATTAACTGAGCATGAACTTTGATCAATACTTATAATGATAAATCAATACGCAAATAGAATAAGTACATCTTCAAATAGAAGAAATAAAAAGTGTAACGCAAGTGTACTTTAACGTGACCAGTACAAAATTATTAGCACTGACTCGTATATGACATAACAGGCTTCGAAGAAACACAGTAATATCCGAAGGATCAGACCATACAAGTTAAGGATAATATTACAGAGCTCAAAAACATCATATGCTTATCTAGAAGCATCCTTTTCCCCATTTACAGCACTTTATTACATATATCAGAATCATGCAACTCTAGGTCAACTTCCAAATTTTCAACATTTTTCCCAAATCATTCATCACATAGACGTAACAAAACTCTGACTAATTCAAATAGATAGTAAATAAACGGAGGAAAAAAAACCTAAGAAATGAAACGACGTCGGTAAGAAATGGAGAAAATAAAAAGAAAAATACTCACGAATTCTCTGACGATGCCTTTGTAGACGAGGACGGGGATTGCGATGCCGAATATTCCGACTAGGGCAAAGTTGCGGCGGGTCCAGCGGAAGTTGTGCTCCAGATTCTCTCTCGCCGCCCCCCAATCCTCAATCCAACGGTTCTTGTTCGTCTCCATTCCTCCCCCCATCTTTTTCTCTTGCTTTTACGAATCGAGAGATTTGTCGATCTAACTCCGAACTGAGCTTCTATTTCGTTCTCTCTGAGCCTAATACTGATGGCCGATGATAATGATGGATTGGGGGAAGAAGGAGATTTTCGTAATTCTGATTCTTATCGTCTCATGAAATGACAAATATGCCCTTCCGTACTACTGGTTCACTAGGGCTGTCAATGTATTGGATCTTAATCCGAATTTGATTCGAACCTGGTACATTTTTTTCTAATTTTGATAGAGACTTAAGGTCTGTTTGTTTGGTATTTCGGGGAGTAGTGAAAGTTTGTAAAATATTTTCGAATTTGAGATATTGTTTGTTTGAATTTTGAGAGAATGATTTAGAAAATAATTTTTTTGGAAGAGTTAGGTTTTATGTGTAAGGCTTGATGTCAAATTATGTTTGTTATGTTGGATAAATTGTGTAAAAAACTAATTACTTTATATCAAATCAATGTATAGTTTGCATTTTTTTTTAAGGAAAATGATTATATCACATCAAAAACTTCATAGCCCTTTGTACAGCTCTTGTTTGATGCTTGTGAAGTTAATTGTGTTACCTACTACCTGTTTAACATTTTTTTTTCTTCAAATGATCTTTTTAATCTATTAACAACTCACTCAACTTTCAAAAATTACAAAAGATCACCTAAATTTTACGATATTATTCTGCAATATTGAATAAAAAATATATCGAACATTGCAATAAAAATATAAAGTCATAATTTAAAAGCAATTGCAATGTCTAGAATTTAGGGTTTATTAAATGATGTTTAGTTTAGGGTTTGATTTAGAGTTTAGGATTTTAGGGTTTTAGGGTTTAGGGTTTATCCTTTACAAATAGGGAATATATTTTCTTGATAATTATTTTTGGACCATATCATTAATTAATTTTTTTTATTATTATTAAAATAATATTTTCAGTATTTTCTTGGCAAGATTCGTAGATATGATAGGTTTGAAATTGATAATTTGTGTTGATTATTTTATAAACAGTGTTTATTTTCTTATTCATTATTACTTTGGGCTTTTTTTACAATTTAAAGTTATTAGAGTTCAACTTTGTCAAAATAGTTGATTTAGGAATGCAGAATACCGGTTGTACTTTTGTATGTGAAACATGCACTGTGATATATTTTTTTTTAAGATATAAGAACATTATTATTTATTTGACTTTTAGAAGAGTAGGTTGAGAGAATTGAAGGATGATAAATTTATTTGAGAAAGTAGAAAATATGTTTGTTTGGATTTTTTCAAAAATAAAATAATTCTGGGAAAGCCAAACAAATAGACACTTATAATCTAATCCATTAAAAAAAATCATAATTTCAGATATGTAGCTTGAAAATATATTTACTTAAATTTTTTTAAATTGCAAAAATAAAATAATTCTGAGAAAAGCCAAACAAATAGAATTTCAGATATGTAGCTTGAAAATATATTTACTTAAATTTTTTTTAAATTGCAAAAATAAAATAATTCTGGGAAAAGCCAAACAAATAGACACTTATAATCTAATCCATTAAAAAAATCATATTTTCAGATATGTAGCTTGAAAATATATTTACTTAATTTTTTTTTTTAAATTGTTCAAGTTATTTGATTATGAAAAAAATATAAATACGTGAAGAAATTTGAATATAAATGCAACACTATATATGTTGTATAAAAAATATTAATGAAACTTTTTATCAATAATATTTTATTTTATTCGAGAGAGAGAAAATACAAAATCCCACTTTACCCAAATCTGTTTCAGTTGACCTGATAAGTTTGGATTCGATCCAAATCAACTCCTTGGATCTGGATCAATCGTGATTCGACCCAACTCCAGTAGTGAACAGCCCAAAATGAATATTGCGTTTCTTTATTTTGTGCCCTAAAGCCCATTCCCATTTCGCACGCATAACGACAGAACTGAGAAACGAAGGCAACCCGGAAAACCCCAAACAATTCCTCCACTCTGCACGAAAATCATCAGAGATGTCTTCTTCGAGGGTAGCGCTGAAGGCGTCGAAAGGAAAGGTCGTCAAGAAATCGGCGGCGGATGAGGATGATGGATTGGCGGCGGTTGCGGCTAAGTTCGTGAAGGAGTGGAGCACCTTTGCTATGAAGAAAGCTAAAGTCATCACTCACTACGGATTCATCCCTTTGGTTATCATCATCGGCATGAATTCCGATCCAAAACCTTCCCTTTCTCAACTCCTCAGCCCCGTCTAAACAATTTTAATTTTCATGTTAAATCGGGATTTTATTATGTCTATCAGTCGACTTTGATGTTAGGGTTTTTGATTTAGTAAGTGTGCTTGTTTATTAGATACTGCTTATTGTGATTCAAATCGGTTATCGAGTCCAATGTTATTTTGCCTCTTTTTTGTTCTTTAAATAATGTGGAATGATGGTATGAATTATGAATTGAGTATATGGAGCTGCAATTAATATGAAAATATTTTGATTTTAAGAGTTTCTTGATTGATTAGTTTCACTATATCCCTATTTGTGAGTGTAACCTTATAACCCCTTTCCCCATTATTGTTTTTTTAGATGTTTGTGATTCTTTCTTTCCATCTATGCAGAGATAATTATACTGAGGCCTCTTAACTATTTTGATTCATATCTTAAGTTTCTGCTTTTTGTTTGCACCTCACTGTCTGATTTCCTCTTGTAATCATCTGGTGCTATGAATTTGTTATTAATCACCCTATATAGGTGACCCCCCTGTGGTTTCAAAAATCACGAGGACACTCCTTAACGGGGGTTGTTGCAAACATTTTTTAGGGGGTCCTTGTAAGGATTGTTGAAGTTGTAAACGGTGTTTTGATACTTAGTCTAAACCAGAGGGGGTCTCCTTCTAATTTTTGAAATGTCATGGGGTTCCTTGTAAAATGACTAAACCTCAAGAGTTCCGTTCGTATATCAACCTATATTTTAATTTCTGCAAGTGGTTTATAAAATGTGCGTGTTAACAACCATCTACACGTCATATGAATGCTATAGAGTGTGTGTTTGTGAGGTCGTGCTTAAGTTTTGGTGTTAGGTACTAGTTAGACATTTTAACTCAGTGTTTCATCTCATGTTTGGGACATAGCTTCTAACTATGTGCTCGTGGTGATTATGTTAAATTATAGTTCTGTTTTCCTCCCATTTTTTTATTATTTCAGTCACTTTGAATGGTCATGTCAAGTAATCGATGTGAAACTATGTCAGCAGCATTCATAATCAGTGACTAAGTGGCTTGTTTATTCTAATGTGACCAAAATATGGCCAGTAAGATTGCTGTATCTCACTTGAGTGTTGCTCGTGTTTGTGCCCCGTGTGAGGTGAGCATTTATTGATTGTTCATCCAATCTGCATATATTATATGCCATTTTGCTTATGGTGTGAATGTACAGTAATGCTAGATTATCTTCATTGAACCATTGGATTTTCGTACACGGGTGTTAATTTTTGTTCTTCTAACTGGTATATCCATGAGTTGCTATCATCTTTTATAATTGCTAGAAACCAGCAACTCTTGGATGTACATTTGTGAGATTACACATAAGTATATGCTTGGGATACATCAACTGTAAACTTTTTTTCTGCCTCTACAGAGACGATTTGGGCTAATTACTTCAAAGAGGTATTGGTATTTGTATTTATGTTAAAGATTACTATGGGGTGTAATATTCCTAATTTCCTTATGTGATAATTGCATTCAGAGTATGTTATGCATTAGCATTTCGATTATACATTTTCGTGATCTGGGGCTAGATTTGCTGTTTCAAAAACACTATATGGTACGATATTAATTTAATGTCAGCCGTAGTTCCTACTTCCTTGCAAGGTTTATGCTCGCGTTCATTTATCTCGAGTTCAAATATATGCGTGGATTTTATGCTATATATTCTCTGGATTTTTTGTCCGGGTTCTTCGGGTTTTATATGTATTTGCATCACATAATATGAGGGTTTAAAAAGGGCCAAGACCCACTGGGAGGCCCTTTATCGACCCCATCCATATATTTTCTATTGTTGATGGGTTGGGTTGGGTTGGGTAAACATTATGGGCTTTTAATGGGTTCATAAGTGGGTCATTAATGAGTCTAGTGAAAAATCACACAGTTAGCTAAACTATTTAACATTTGGTGGTTTAATTTTGATTCTTCTATAAAATATGGTTAATTTATGGATGTCCATTAGAGGTTTTTAGTCATTTGAAAGGTGTTGCAACTCAGTATCCTAAAGATCATCTTGAATAGACTATATGAATAGATATTAATGTAATTCAATTAGAATGTTTCTTACTTTTTAGTTCTACATAAACATTAATAACTGTCTATTTGGGGGATTTTCATCCTATACTAAGGGCATCTCCAGTGATGCCCTCAGCCCAAGTCCAGCATTTCCTCATTCAGTCCGGTTTTCTCTTAGATTTTAAGTCCAGCTTTTCTTTTCCTTTTCATAAGTCATCTCAAATGATTCAGTCTATCAATTCCATTTAATTCAAATTCTCATTTTTCCCACTCTCGCTTAATAATAATAATAATAATAATAGCAATAATAATAAAAATTAAACAATAATAAATAATAAATAACAATAAGATATAATTTAAAATTGACATTAATAATAACAATAACAACCAATATTTTTTTTAAAAAAAAAACACAACAATACAACAATTAAATAGTTGACAACCAATAATTTTTTTAAAAGTACATAATAATACAACAACTAATTACTCATATAAGGAAGTCACCCTCTCCTCCATTGTCGTTGTCACCGTTGTTGCTACCGCCACCAAATAGCGATCATATGTAATCGTATTTATTTTAGATGTCTAACTATTCACCCAAGTGTTTCACTATATAATTGTTAAGGTTATATCATTTTTAATTTAACGAATCATATGTAAGCTTCATTAAGTTTTTTTAGGTTTCGTTTTTATTAATTAAATTAAATTTGAGTTTCCAATAATTAACTTTTTAAAAGGATTTTAAAATTGGTACACAATAATACAACAATTAAATACTTGATTGACATGATTTGGGAATAATAAAAATAATTTAATATTGACATTAACTTTTCCAAAATAAAATAATACACAAATTTAAGATTTTTTTTAAAATTAAAACAAAATAAATTAAATTTGAGTTTATTAAATAAGAGTTACATTTTTATACTAAAATTAACTTTTTAAAAATAGTACACAAATTAAATAAAACTAAGATTAAAATAAGAGTTACAATTTGTATAATAAGGTATTTTAAATAATTTTTATTTAAATAAAAGGGTTTTTATTAAATAAAATAAATAAAAACAAAAATTAAAAAAAATGGATCAACAAGTGCCCGACAAGTGTCGGCCACCTGCTGCTGGCGGGCGAGTGCAACGCACTCGCTTGCCCAGCGAGTAATCCACCGAGATGGGTGAGGCAAGGCATTATTGCCTTGCCTCACCCATTCAAGCGGTGGATCAACAGATCAAGGCATAATTGCCTTTTCATCCCCTTTATTCATTAAACTTGATGGCTTCCACCCATTTAAATCCAAATCCAGCTTTCCACTCCAACATAGGAGATGCCCTAAGTATTCCAGTAAAATGATTCCAGTAACTAAATAGCAGAATGAATGGATTTCACTTTCTCTCTACGTTTACATTTTAGTTTTTGCTTGTTATTTTTTTAATTCTTTTAATCTCATAACCGACTCAACAATATTATTTTATTTGTCTCTCCTAGATCCATGAACAATTTAGTTAAAAAAATTAAATTATTAAATATATTTAAGTTTCAAATAAATATATAAATATTAAATTGATTTTAAAAACTAGAAAAAAAAATCTTATGTATAGTGAGTTTCCTTAATCCATATTATTTAGATAATATCATATTAATTTTATTTTATTTAGTTATACTTGAATAATAGTATTTACGTATAACTATGATGTATTTACTTAATTTTAATATAGTAAAATATATACTATTATTGTACCTAAATGGGTCGACTCATGACTTGACCTGAAGCGATTTATTTACGATATGACCCGTTTAGTATCTGTACAAAGCGACACGTTAATGACTCGACCTGACTTCGACCCGTCTGGACCCGGACGCCTGCCGCCCTTGTCATAATCAGGATATGCTTATAGTTAGAAACAAATGTCGCAAAAGAGATGTGAATCTCTCATCCTTCCGAATACAATTCTGAGAACAAATGACATGTCTCGTGATATTATTGATTTCTCCGATTAGGTGTAAGTGTTGATATAAATATCGATAACCTGCGTCTTTAATTTATATAATTCAATTGTGTGGAAGTAGTAAAATTTTAGTTGGATGAACTAAAATTGGATAACAATAGCAATGAGTAATAACTCAAAATGTCAGTTGCTAGGTAAAACGTTACACCTACTAATTATTCTACCTAACATAACTTATATAGTTTCCACTAAAAATATTAAAAAAAAAAAAAAAAAAAACTCAAGTTCAAATGAGAATCACGTGTATTACAATTTCGTTTCTTTGGAATGCTTTGGTCTATTAAATATTAGATATTTTTCTATAAGTTTTTTGTAAATCAAAGAAATATATTGAGTAAATTATGTAGTTTCGTTTCGATTGATTTAAAAATAATTTTTTTTTATATAGTTTCGATCAATACATATAATTTTTTTTTACCATGATCGTAATTGGTTGCATGTATTTATTTGTGATTTTTTTTGGGCCAAGTTGAATTTGAGTTGTAAACTAGAAAATGAGACTCACTAAGCTCGGTATGAATCTAGTCAGTCTAGGATTGGACTCACTCAAACAAGGTCAAACCCTATCAAATAAAGAGTTTGAAGAGGTCTACACCGAAACTTCAAGTTTCAGCAAAATCGAAATCTAGACCTATAAAGTCATAGATTTTATATCTATATCACCTACTTTCCTCCTCCAAACCTCAACAACCAAACATCGATCCACTTTGCACTCCCGAAACATGAAAAATAGGCATTTTGCATCTTTGAAACATAAATTTAACATTTTGCACCCCTAAAATATGAATAATTCAGCATTTTGGACCCTTTTTTATTTTCCTCAAAAAATTTAGGGATAAAATAGGTAATTCATTTTTGGATCTTTGGCACTTTGCACCCCCGAAACATGAGAAATGGACACTTTGAACCCCCTAAACTCAAAATTAGTATTTAACACCACAAATTAAGAAAAACTCAACAACTAGTACCCCTCATTTTTTTGGCAAAATTGACCACCGGGGACAAAAGAACTTAGGGGCAAAATAGGTAATTCATTTTTTTTATTTCTTAAAATTTGCAAAATATGTTTATGAATACTATAATATTCATCTTTAAAATCTATTTTAACATATTTTTTTAATTACCAATTTTTTAAATGTCCTCGAACTATCCAAATGAATTCGAAAATTTTCTAGAAAGTTGATACATAAAATTGATTGAATCATATCATAAAAATAAAATTTCAGATGGAGAGAGAAACGAGTATTCTAGTATTCATAGTCATATTTTCAAATTTAAGGAAAAAAATTAATTACATATTTTGCCCCTAGATTTTTAGCCCCTGGTGGTCAACTTTGCCCAAAAAAGAGGGGGTGCTAGTTGTTGAGTTGGTGGTAAGTGTTAATTTTGTGTTTAAGGGGTTCAAAGTGTCCATTTCTCGTGTTTCGGGGTGCAAGTTGATGAGTTGTTTTTAATTCGAGGGTGCTAAGTGCTAATTCTATTTCGGTGGTTCAAAATGCCCATTTTTTGTATTTCGGGGGATCAAAGTGCCAAAGTTCCAAAATGATCGAATTACCTATTTTGTCCCTAAATTTTTTGAGGAAAATAAAAGAGGGTGCAATGTGTTGAATTGTTCATATTTTGAAAGTGCAAAATGCCTATTTTTCATGTTCCGATGATGCAAAATACAAAAAAATCCTCAAAATTTCAAAATCCATTAACTATTATCCAATAATATTTTACTATCTAAATATTCAATTGAAATCGGGAGATTCTTCTATAGACCTGGTCTAGGAGCTAGACCATGTGGTCTACATTATTTTTTTTTTTTCTTCCAGTATTTTCTTTTTTATTTTCTTTTTCATTCTTTGTTTATTTTTTCTTTCTTATAACTAATATTCTTTTACACAAATCAAACACATTTATATACTTTTGTTGCAAACTTATAATAATATTGTACAAAAAATTTAAATTTTAGTAACAAAATATTAAATGACAAAGTGACAAAAATTTAAATATTGTCAATAAAATGATGTACATAGACACATTATTGACAAGAAATGTAAAAATATTGTCACTATTGACATTTACTGACGTCCCAAATAATGACAACTAAAAAAATATCACTAAATTATAGTGACAATATTTATTGTTACTAAGTTGTCATTACAAAAAATTTAAATTTTAGTGACAAAATAGTAAAAGATAAAGTGACAAAAATTTATATATTGTCACTAGTGATATTTATAGTCTTATAGATACACTAGTGACGAGAGTTGTGAAAAAGTTATCATTGTTGACATTTAATGATACCCCAAAAGTGACAACTAAAAAGCTGTCACTAAATTATAGTGTCAATATTTATTGTCACTAGGTTATCACTGAAAGGGTGTCACTAATTGTCTATAGTGACAATTTAAGTTCCACACATTTGTCACTAATCGCCATTAGTGATAATTTAAAAATATATTTTGTCGCTATTGCACTTATCACTATTTTTATTGTGACAAAACTACTAAATATATACAAAAAATAATAATTTCAACAATGTCACTTAATATATGCAAAAAATTAATATTTTTCCATTGAAATCGTTATTCAAATCGAGTTTTGAAAGTTTCGGTAAACCTTCAAACCACTTTTTATACCAAATCGAGACGTAACCAGTTTGGATACTGACATTACGTCACTTCTGACTCTCATTGAAACCATATTTTCAACAATCAGATTCAAAAGGACAGGTATTTGTTTAATTATTGTATGATACAAGATTTATTATGATTTAAATTTCTAATGTCAAATTTTTTTTTTTTTATAACTCAGGTGTCCAAACTTACAGTAGACTAATCATGTACCCTAAGAAAAAAATATACTCAGTGAACTTATTAATAATATACTCAGTGAAGTATGTTCAACAGATAATAAAAAGTGCTGCAAAAATATTTATATAAAACTCAGTAAACCGTTTACTAAGATTTTAAAATATTTTGTAGATTGTATAAAATGACATTATGAATTCATTTATAAGAATTTACGTGTCCATCATTTTGATAAAAAAAATACAATTTTTCACAAAATACTTCATAAAAGTTTACATGAAATACCTATTACGTTGTAAGATATATATAAAATATAAATAATATTTTAATATAAGTTAAAAAGATCAAAATCTATCTATTTATATCCATCAATACAATTAGCTTTAAACTTATTTTAAGTAAGAAAGTATAATTTTTTTATATACTTTTCTAAGGTACTTCTAGTATATTTATTTCATTATAATTTTATTTTAAATACACTTTATATGTTAATTTTTTGATACATCGCACACTCACGCTCTTGCACTTGATTGCGCTTGCTCTCGCGCATGTCGACTTAGTTACTTAGAATCAAGGCAAAATTGCAAAAATCGTCCCAAACTAATCACTGATTTTGGATTTTCGTCCCAAACTATTTAATTTGGCGAATTTCGTCCCGTAATTTAATATTTTTTTGGAATATCGTCCCACCATAATTATAAGACGGAATTGCGCATTTGCCGATGAATTATCACATGGCTGCTTAAGTGTCATGACATGGTAAATTTTAACATGAATAATTATATAATATTGCAGAGTTCGTCCCAAATTAATTACAAGATTGAACGTCATTTTCATTAAATTAGAAATTTAATATTGGGACTAAATCCATACCAAATGGTAAATTATGGGACGAAATTTGGCGAGTTGATATAGTTTGGGACGAAAAATCAAAATTAGTAATTAGTTTGGGACGATATTCCAAAAAATATTAAATTACGGGACGAAATTCGCCAAGTTAAATAGTTCGGGACGAAAATCCAAAATCAATAATTAGTTTGGGACGTTTTCTGCAATTTTACCTAGAATCAAACTACTTTCATAATAAGTCAAAATGAATCATGAATGTTGGTGTCTAACAATTTGTCTCAGCATATAACAAATAAAGATAATCTAACATATATTAACTCTAATAAAGTTAAATTATATAGCAACATAAAAACTAGTAAGAAATACTTACTTGGATCGAAATAAACCAAGCAACACTCCAATCAAAATATGACAATATTTCCGAGATTGCCACGGTGCATGCAGTTTGATTCCCGATAGTCTCCCAAGATACAACAGTCTGTTGTTCATTTGCACAAATAATGAACCCACGGCGAACCGAAACAAATAGAAAATTTGACATATATTTAATGTAGACAAGAGAGTAATTTCTTATTATTGTCTAATAAAGGATATTTTAATTGGCCAGACTAATCTACTATTTATAGGCACAAAAATGTCTTTTCGCAAGAGACACATCGTTTGGATTGCACTGTTTTGGTCCAAAGGGTACCTCTTCAGACCGAACAGACGCAACCCCTTAATTACTCTCAACTAATTTTATTCACATTTAAATTATAAAATCCAACCATGAATACATAATATGAGGTATGCTTCTTAATCAGCTAATAATGTTTTTTTGTTGTTGTCTTAAAGAATCAGCTAACGGTTTATATTTGGCGCCTCAAGTATTTTGGATTTGTGCATAAAGTCATACATCAACAGTATTAATGGAATTTTAGGGAAAATTCTAAGAAAAGGCTTGTATTACTGTTAATTAAGGTAAAAAGTAAAATTCTAAGAAAAGGCTTGTATTTACTGTTAATTAAGGTAAAAAGTGTTCGTT
This sequence comes from Penstemon barbatus, assembly GCA_003313485.2. NCBI lineage: Eukaryota > Viridiplantae > Streptophyta > Magnoliopsida > Lamiales > Plantaginaceae > Penstemon > Penstemon barbatus. The sequence continues at coordinate 11,950,023 of CM064882.1, forward strand.
ACAAGATAATTAATTGGGCATTCATTTAAACGTGCATAATTGTTTTGATTTTTGTTACTATTTATTCAAAATTCTAAATACAATATTAATATTTATGATGCAGCTATTTTTAATTGGTCCAACTTTTTCATTTCTTTCAATTATCGAGTAGAGTAGTGTCATCCGATACTGTACAAACTTGATTTGAATTTTAACGAGCTTGAATTTTGTATTTGTATTTGAGTTTGATTTGATTGTTAAAAGAGCTCATCTTTTAGCTTATTGAGTCGAACTTGAACCGAGCTTCAAAAGTTGTCGAACGAAAAATAATGTTCAAGTTTGTTTGATTACTATGACAAATGGAGCTCAGACGAGTTTTCTTCAAACTAACTCGAATCAAGTATCGAGTAGGTTGATTTGATTTTGAGTACTACTTCCGATAAGAACAAAACATGCAAGACAATAAAGGAGAACCAGGTTGAAACTTGCATTTTCTTTATTACAAATTTGGCATTAAAAAAAATAAAAATAAAAATAAAAGAAGATAATAAATAGTCGTACCAGCTTTTGCTTCCCAACAAATTCAAGTGGGACCTGGGATTACGTTACGACTTACGATACCAAATCAGGGGCAAAATCGTCATTTAATAAATAAATTTAATTCCCAATTCACAAAATCTCAACCTAAATACTGGAACAGAATAAAAATACAATCCCCTGTTTCTCTCTCCCACACTTCCCAAGGAGAAAGAAACCTCTGCAAATGTTTACATACACATATACATACAAACATTAGGTTATCAGATACACAATTTGCGATATAATTATCGGATCGTTCGTGGTTTTGTTCTTCATTTTCAGCTCAGATCTCTTTATCTGTAATTATCTCCATCACTGTCACTTTTCATTTATAATTGTGTTTGTATGTGTGTATATATAAGCTTAATTGTGCACAGTTTTTTGTTGGATGGATCTCTGGTGTTTTTGCTCAATTATATTTGATCAATACATTTGTTCATATTTTGTGTAACTATTATCCTATCTGATTATTGTAATATTTAATAATTTTATGCAGATTTTTTGTTTTTCTCCAGACTTTTGAGCTGTTTTACTTTTTCTTATGTGTTGATGAGGCTGTGTGCCTTGAATGTATGGGTTTTGTGTGTGTTGATGGATGTATCTAATTAGGTAACATGATTGTTTTAGGATTTACCCTAACAAGTCAAGTAGGAAATGGGGATTGGGATGGGGTAGAGGGGGAGGGGGGTTAATTTAGCTGTGTAATGTTAGGAAAAAGGTCCCTTTTTAACTATACATTATGTTGTTTTTTGGTTCAGAGAAATCACAAATTCAAAATTTCATTGTAGTTGGATCCACAAATGGTGATATTGCTGAAAAGTTTTTAATCAAGTTGAATGCATTGTCAAAATCGAGAATTTTGAGTTCACTTAACACGTAGTAACCAACCTTTATTATGATGATGCTATATTGGAACAAACATGAAACTAGGATCGGGTGAATCGCTTTAGTGACTTTCTACATCTTACTATGTCGTGTTTTGGTAATTAAGACGTACAGCTAGCCCCTTGCACTGAGGTGTTCACAGAATTTTTGCCCTGTGACCCCTAAGGATTTGCATTATCTCCTCCTTTAACATGCATTTGGTGATAAAAATATTTGGAATTTTCTCTGGCCGCATATACACTGCAGACAGGACTTGTATTATTTTCTGGAGGAGATAATCATAATTGCAATCCTTGTATCTTTTGTTGAATGTCAGATTCTTGAATCAGAGTCTGTTGTAAACATTATCATTTAGTACTATCATTTTTGGTATTTGGTATTGTCTGTAGTGCTGTTATCTGAATACACTTTGATAAAAAATTACCAAAATGACTAGCCTCAAAAGGTAAATGGCCAATATGAGCTGTTTAATATTTATTTTCGAACAGCAGTTTGCTATGAATATCCTACCACTACCCTATTTTTCATCATCATAACTCTTTAGGTAAACTATAGGGTGATTGTCATTTCATGATCAACTTTTGATTCTGTGCAAATCTTGAACTCTTTGTTAAATGGATTTAAGTTTGACGTATCAAATGTTTTGAATTTTTTTAAAGTGAATGTATATATTTGAACACGTATGGTTTTTCTTTATATAGCTTTACGGATAACATATATCATTCCTTCATCTAGATTTGTTCACTGCATTTATTTGCCTCATCTAGTGTTGTTTACAATTGGCTTTTGAATTGTTTTGTGCAGCTAATGGGCATCTATTGCTGTGAGCGGAAATAAAGTTGTATATATTCTGATTACAATGGGAATGATGATGAGACCATTGTAATATTTAAGAAATGTGGTAGCAAAATAATCCTTTGTTAACTGAAACTTGCTGAAGATTTTGCTAGGATCAAAGGTGCCTTATGCATGTAAGTAAATAGTAGGTTTAATCTGCAAGAATTTCAAGCTCTTCACTTGACTTCCCAGAAAAAAAATTGGCATATGGTTTGTAGATCATATTTTGGGGCTTGAGTGATGGATGAAGCAGCAGCACAGCCACGATCGTTGAAATTAACCATCAAATTTAAGAGAGATAAAAATATCAGTAACTGTTCAGCTACTGCTGATCACCTGAATAATGTGGCAGGAGAACCCAATGCCTTAAATGGTTCTCATCTTCCAGGCAGTCTGGCAACCTCTTCTCAAGACCAAGTAGAACTTAATTCTTCTGAAGTTGTAGAAAATCATAGCACAGAAAATGAAGAAAATCCATCTTCTGGAAATAATCAATATCAGTTGGTGCTTTATGATCCCACTGTCAATGGTGGTGAAGCAGATCCTGAACCCATTGGATATCGACCTCCATCTTTTTCTCGACCGCATCCCTTTTCAAATCAGGCACCAAGGGTTTTGCCATCTGTGGGGGCTTTCACTGTTCAATGCGCCAACTGTTTCAAATGGAGGCTGATTCCAACGAAGGAAAAGTATGAGGAATTAAGAGAACACATTATAGAACAACCGTTCTTGTGTGAAACAGCTCGTGAATGGCGACCTGAGATATCGTGCGATGATGCACCTGATATTACACAAGATGGAAGTAGGCTTTGGGCGATTGACAAACCTAATATAGCTCAACCCCCTCCAGGGTGGCAACGGCTTTTGAGAATCAGAGGTGAAGGCAGCTCCAAGTTTGCAGATGTGTATGTATCCTATTTCTTTGGTCTCCCTTTTCATTATTTGGTTCGAAGTATCATTTTTATTTTTTTAAGCCTTTGAGTGGTGGAGGTAGTGGTTCATGGGATAACCCTTTTTCGTCTTTCTTTTCACCTGGCAATAAGTTATGCAAGTACTCTTTCCAATCATGGATATTGTGCAGATTGCAGAGCAGAATTATATGGAAGTGAAAGAGTTTTGTATAGTTTCTTGAATAGTTACTTTCAGAAATAGAATCCTTATTCACAAATGTGCACAACTGTCTCATTGTGCAATAGATACTAGGTTAATTTCATAACTATTTAGGTAAACCATTTGCCATATTTTAGTTACATTGTGGCTTGTAAATAGGGAAACTTCCTATTTTTGTTCAAGTTACTTTGTCAAGCACCAATGAACAGTCTAAAGTTTATAAAGCATCTCTTGTAAAATATGATCAACACCAAATCCTTCTAGAGCCTAAACCTCCATTTCTCCTACTCGTGGTGCCCCTTGTTTTGCCCTTCCCCTAAAGAATTGTAACACTACATAAAAGCTGGCATTTCCTTGTTTCCTTTTGGTTCTTTGTTGTCATATATTGCTTCATACACCAGAAAACAGTTACATAACGTGTCGAATAATTTGCAACTTCATTGTTTTGTCTAGTTCGTTGTTGTAATGTAATAAGTCCTGAAAGTCCAACTCATTTAAAAGCTTAAGTTGTTAGAGAGGGAAAACATTTAATATGGTATCAGAGTAGGACCCAAAAGAGATTATTTGTTCTCTCTCCACCAGTCATTTCTAAATTCCATGTGTTTAGTAATAAGTACTAAAATGTTCCCCTCCCTAACAACTTAAGCTTTTGAATGAGTTGTACCATGCATGTTATCATAAATCCATAGTCATGATGTTGCTTCACCATAGAATTGAGTAAAAAATTTCTTCCTTCAATACTTGTTGAATCTTTTCCATCGATGTGAAACTCTACCTTCTTATACCGACACGGAAATTTTGGAACAAAAATGTTTCTAATCGTAATCAATTTCTATAAACAGCGTGATGGGAAAGAACTTGTATGAATAGTGTTTAATAGGCATTCAAGAGATGCATGTTGATGAAGCCAATTCCTATTCAATATTAATACATATATGTTAACTGTTATCGAATGAGGGAATTCCGATATTAAAATATTTTCTGAGAAAAATTAATCAAGAGCTTATATATATGTGACGTCACATGTTTTCATAGTAGTTAAAAGAGAGAAAAGTGCTCCCTATAGCGAGGCTTCCTCGCCTCTTTGCGCCATGCGCGCTCGCTAACCAGTAAGCGAGCGCCACGTGGCGCTATAGGGAGGATAGCGTGGCGACACGTATAGCGCGCCTTTCGCGATCTGAATTAAAAAAAAAAAACTCTAACCCTAATTTTAGGTGGCGCCACATGTCCCCCTTTTTTGAACCCTAAATTATAAAATGAAAAAATTGACTCCCTCGCCTCTTCTTCCAAAAACTGAGCCTCTTCCTCCAAAAACAAACCTGAGACTTCAACATTTGAACCGCATCCTAATGTGGATGAGGTGGAAGAGGACACTGATGATTATAATTCAGAATCCAGAGAGGAAAATAGCGCTTGCTACAAATCAAAATTATCTAGTTCTAGTGAAGAATCTGAACATGGAGATTCAAGTGGCAATGAGTTTTGATTGATGACTGTTGATGTTTAGACTTAAGAACTTATATATCATACTTTTGGGTTAATTAATTGTTATTAACTTCTAGAACTTTTAGTTTATTTGCTTGTTTTTGGGTATTTTGGTATAATGAACTAAGACGATTTGGTTTTATTGTTTTTATATGTTTTATTCGAGATTTATGATTATTTTTTGAAAAATATATAAAATGTGCTTTATTTTCAAAAGTCCCGCGCTTTAGCACTGTGCGCTATAGCCCCAGGAGCCTTTGCGCGTCTCTGCGCTATTCGCATGTGACTACTATGCACGTTTTTGTAACCAAGATTTGTTCCGTAAATGACATCGAGGATGGATAAGTTATGTCAATTCGGCTATTTTTGTATTGCTCGATATTTACTATACTAAATTTAAATATAAAAAATGATGACAAGTGTGCAAATAAATCTTGAAGTCCATTTCATACATTCTAGTAGACTGCATGACAAACACACAAATCTATAGTTTATGAGTGTTAACCTTCACCTCTCTACATGTCCATGTTCATTTTTAGCTTGCAACATGAAAATGCACTAACCTTTTCCATAAGTAGACATGGATATGGGAGTTAACATATTTATGAAAAAATATGTGAGACTTGTGAGTTAAAACTAACTTTGGTGCATACTTGTGCTCATTAGCTCATTTGAATAATTAGATGCTACTAATGAGTATTTGCTCAGAAAAGCGGGATGTCTGTTAAACATCATTTGACGAAAGCTACAAAAGGCTCACTAATAAGCAATCTCAAACAATAAAATATTGGGATGATACCAACTTATTTGACGACGAATTTTGTAATAATTCTCCCCTGCTGAGGAAGAAACTCAATCTTATGATATGAGACCAATAATGCCATCTTCACTAGAAATTGATGAATTCTTGATTGCATTGATTGACACAGATATGACATTATAAAAGACATAGGAGTTTCACTAATATAGCACATACCACAATCAACATATCTTAAGTTAATATATGTATATGTATGTGTATGTATATATACATATATAAAGATAACGCCATGTATTTAGCAATCAAAATTATGGAATTGTAGATTAGGTGAATGTATATTAGATGATCTGAAATGCTTATTTCTAAAGTATTTAAGTACATGAGTAAAATTAATATGGTAAATCAGCAAAATCTTTATATAAGAAACTATATGAACAAAATTGTGACAAATACAGCTAAAATTTTGGTAAGGAAGATCAGATTATGCAACTTGAATTTATAGATCATCGTATATTAATAATCTAGAGAGCTTCACCCAAAAGTGTCAATATGAAAAATAACTTATAAGCTGGGATTACGGGTTGTGTGGTAGGTGTTGCTTCCCTTGGCCTTTGGTCGAGTTTCTCTACAACTTCGTGACTTTTGCACGTGGCTTGTGAAATTTCCATGTTTAAATGAATATCTTATATTGCACTTTTTTTTTATATTGAGTAATGGTTGACCAAATAAATGTAGCAAGTTTTAATTGGAAATATGTCGTATCTGATATGTCAATTCCTCATAGGATATATAGCTAAATACTTACAGTTTTAGATTATTATTGTTCATGGACCTACTTTTTTCAGGACAATTCGGCACCCTGCTTTTGTGCGAGCTCCTCAGGACTTTAACTACAATTTCTGAATTCAATAATAAATGAACTGTCACTCGTTGCATTGACTTTAGTGTTGAAAGCTGTTGATAGTTCTTCCACGTATCGTGTCATCATCATGCTTTAGAGTTGTGTACTATTTTGACATTGTTTCTTCTGTGTAGTTGATCTTCTCATCTTCACTCTATTCAGTTTCTAGCACCACAGAATTTTCAGCTTATTGTTCAAGAGTTGAGTATTAGACTATGTCATAATGAGACTAGAGATAACTGATTGGTTTGGAACTTTGATCTTGAGCATAAAACTGTACATAACAATGTCAAATCTGGTATTTATCATCAGCTCTGGACTTTACCCTGTTGCTGATTACCCTAGCCCACTTGTTAAAGCTTTAGACTTTTATGAATGCTTATGAAAATTGATCAAAATCATTTTGGGACTTGTGATTCAATCCTTGTAGGAAGAATCATCATGATTTTAGTGCTAAGAACTTTCTCGAAACCTGGCCTTTCAATAACTAAATTTCATATAGTTCTGGAACTGGAAATGTTGGACATCTTCTTCAGTCGATAATCAACTCAATTATATATTAAGCATATCTTGACTGGGAAACTTGATCTCTTTACATCTTATTGTTGGATGCATCAATTTTAATTTTGATATGGTTTAATATTCTGCCAATATGTTTAATTATAGTAAACAAATTCTCTCTAAATTGGTGTCCTCCTGTGATACATCTCTGCAGATATTATGTTGCACCAACAGGGAAGAGACTTCGATCTATGGTGGAAATACAGAGGTATAACTTCTTCTCGACTGCTATAAGACTATAGTAATAAATATGTTGGCTTTATTTATTGAGATCTTAGATTGTTTTCCTTAAAACTTCTTTGTGATGTTTCTGGTGCTCTCTTTCAAGGTTCCTTAATGAACACCCACGGTATGTAGAAGAAGGCGTTAGCTTGTCACAGTTTTCCTTTCAAATCCCAAGACCTTTGCAAGAAAACTATGTGAGAAAGCGTCCTGCTCCTGCTCGTGCTGCCTTTCCAAGTGGTGCTGATGTTCATGGGATGCCAGAATCACTTGGCCCTCCACAAGGTGAGCTAAAATCTCACATTTTCCATGTTACAATGTGCGGCCACATTTCTCTGAAGAATTTGAGATACCATTTTTCAGTGGTTCCGACTTTCCTAATTGGATCAACAATAACTAAATTTCAATATCGGATATGATGAGCAAGACAGACTGCATGTGACCCTAAAATATCTTACATATTGTTTCTGAAGTGACGGGTCACTATGCAACTCAGCTTATCTCCCATCTTACTTGATACTAATGGTGGGGCAAAATTCTATAGGAGGGCATTATGTACTAAAACTATCATATGGAACAAGCATTTTATAAAGGAGTCATTTATATTTTTAAATTCTCTTCATCAAATCTGAGAATATAACGTGTCTAGTTTTATGGCACTTCAAGTCACGTAAGCGTCAATGGAAAATTTAGGCTGAATTTCAATTATGGGAAAACTTGAGAAAAAAGATATTTTATTGGAGTGAGCCTCCTTAATGGTGTCCGTTCTTGGGCCCAACATTCTTGTTGGAGATATTTTTGAGTGAAGATTAGTTAGCTTTCAAATACTTCAAACTAAAGTTTCCAAGTAATATGCATTTTGTCAATAACTTGCGAATGCAATTTTTATTCATGCCTGCAGTTCATCCGATAGCGTGGTCAAGTCCTCATGTGGACACGGACTTGCAGCTTAGTGGCCCAGGGCTTTCTTCAAGATATTTTGAGACTTCTAGTTTGAAGCCAAAGAAGAAGAAGACATCATCTAAAAGGAGGTACGATGGCGATATAGTTTTCAACGGTAACGAGGCCAATGTAGAAGAGCCTCGTGAAATTTGATCTGGTGCGTATCCCAGTAATCCCATTGTCCAAGCTTTTATGATCTCAGTATACTTTGCACCTTTTTACTGTTAAATCACGTGTAAGTAGTACTGATCTTTGAGGGAACATATGTTGTTACGAAGAACTATTTAAAGATTCTGCGGTTGTATTCACTAGTTTAATTTAGGATGCCTTAAGTTTATGTTGTAAAATTACGTAGTAGATTCTACGTAAGAAAACCCACATCCTTTGTTTATTTTGCTTTAAGTTTCGAGTGACCATGATGTTGAGCTTGTTTTGAATGACTATGTTGTCTAGGCTTGATGGTTTCCAAAGGGATTAATGCTTCTATGCTGAATTTTGCTAAGCTGTGGATATAGTGCATATGGTGATTTCACTCTACTATCTGTTTGCAATATTATAAAAGAGCACGTGTTTGCGTCAAGGTTCGGGTTATGGAAATTAATGGTTAATATTTTTTCCAGTGTTTCCCTGAGGTTTCAAAAGTATTAAAGTTCATATAGAATTTGATTTAACAAACTTAAAGAATACGAAATAATACAATATTGAACTAAATCGACTCTTTTCATATCATGTCCTATCCAAAAACTAGTATTTACGGATCACCATAAGTAGCATTAACTGTACTTGTGTTTTCTTCAGAATTTTACCTTCAGAAAGCAATTCTTGATCTAAATCCCAGTCCCACTTGAAATTTCTTCATTCACTTCAAATTTCTCCAAATTTGAAATCTCAGTACAAAGATAGAAATATCGATTAGAGAGTAAAAGCTTATGATTTCTTACATACTACGAGGGAGGAAAGGAGACAATCCGCGGCTCCACTAATAACCGCGCCCTGTCCCTTAACACGCAACAGATATTCCACAGCTCTTTCTGTAATAACTTCACCAGGAAACAGCACCGGAATCCCGGGCGGATAAGGACATATAAGCTCCCCACATATTTCACCAACACTTTCTTCAATCCTCACTTTTCTTTTCGATGCAAAAACTGCATCTCTAGGACTCAAAATCATCTCAATATCATCAAAACGTACCAAGTTTGTTACTTCAATCACTCTCTTCACCATGCAAGTAGGAAAAAGAGTTGCCGATAGATAATTCAATCCTTCCACAAGCCTCAAAACATGCTCTCTCTTTGTTCCAAGGTTAAATGCTAACGTAATAGATTGTAACCCAACAAGCTCGGAAACTACACCAAAATCTCTACACAAGATATCGTCAGCTTCAAAACCGGAAAGACCAAGGCCCCAAACACCAATAGTGACTCGTAATGGATCAATAGAAGGATAGTTTATAGAGCCAAGAAGTGAGATTCCTGGGATTTTACCAATCTTACTTTTGGCTTCAATCGCTAATTCAATGGCCTCGTGGAATATGGTTTCTTGGTTATCACTTATTTGAGCTCTAGCAGCGTCTAATGATGCTAACAACAAGTAACTTGGGCTACTACTTTGAAGCGTTTGAAGGCACTGGCAAATCCTCTCGCGGTCTACGAGACTATTACCCGAACTATGTAGCATCGAGGATTGTGTAAGAGAACAAAGCACCTTGTGAGTCGATTGGACTACAAGATCGGCTCCTTGAGCAAGAGCTGAGATCGGAAGCTGCTTATGGAAGCCAAAATGAGCCCCATGAGCCTCATCGACTATTAAAGGAATCTTACGAGAGTGACATATCTTTGAAATAGCATTTATGTCACTGCAAATACCATGATAACTAGGCGAAATTACTAAAACCGCAGCTGGTTTTCGACCTTCAGTCACCAGTTCTTCGATTGCTTTCTCTACCTGTTAAAAATCAATCTTTTATACAACGGATCAAATTAAGAAAGACCCCCTATGCTTTGACTAATTATCAAAAAAACCCATGTGTTATTTTTTATTAACAAAAAACCTCCGTGCCAAATTTTTACTAGCAAACAAAGCCCTCCCAAGCCAAAATGACGATTATATCCCCAAGAAAGGATGCAAAAACACCTCTATTCACAAAAAAATTGACAATAACCTCCCTGTTCACTTAAAAATTGACAACAATCTCCCTGTGATTTAAAGAACAAAGAGGGGGGTTTTGTTAATAAAAATAACACAGGGTTTTTTATTAAAATTAGGCAAAGCACCCTTTTGCATTTAGCTCAATTAAAAACTGAAGATGTGATTATCAACAACTAAGTTTACTAAATGGAACTTGCCTGTGAAGGAGTGATGCCACCGGAAACTTCCCAGTTCGGTTCGTAATCAGGGACAATGTACTTAGGTACAGCACCACATAAAACCATAGCAGAAACTGCAGAGATATGAGAATTTCGAGGAAGAACAAGCGTGTCTCCAGGCGAACAAGTAGCCATAATTGCTGCCTGTACACCACACGTACTTCCCCCAACAAGAAACCATGTCTCTGATGCTCCAAAAAGATTAGCAGCCTCTTTTTGTGCTTCCAAAATAGGCCCTTCAGGAGCAAAAAGATTGTCGAGTTCTGGAAGTTCGGGTAAGTCGTGCTGAAATGGTCTCGTACCAATGAGCTCGGTTATTGATTCGGGGGCTGCTGCCCCTCTATTATGCCCTGGGAAGTGGAAACTGGCTGCACTTTCAGCCGCGGAATCTTTTAATGCACTTACAAGAGGAGGGGGTCTATAGTTCTTGAATTTCTGAGGATATTTTGGGATGACCTTATCTTTTGTGTCCAATTCTAAAATTTCAGAATGTCCCTTATGTTCTTGGTTCTTCCCTAATATTAAGTGGCAACTTTCCTACAAAATATACAGTAAACCCCACATCTTTTACATGTTTGAATAATTGCTCCAATGAAATCAAATAACACCACTTAATACTTGGCAAGATATATAAATACTCCAATGTTGCAGACTTAGGATTAAAAAAATCAATTTTTGTAAGAAACCTACCTGGCAAATACAAGCTCTTGGTATTTTGTTGAGACTGAGGCTCCAATTCTTGCCAAAATTCAGACCTGAGCTCTGTTCAAAACAGTAGGAAATGTTAGGAGTTAAATATAGCAAAACAAAAACATTCATTGATCTAATTCATCGCTTCTTTTAAGATGTCAAAATGGATAAATTAAAAAGAAATTGGCCTTAAATTTGTTTCTTTGTGTGTGCACTTTGTTGGCGGGGAGATTCTTATTCACCATATCCAGAGGGAGAGCGGTTTTCCTTTCTTTTCTTCTGTTCAAGCAAAGCTTATGGTTTATGAATCTTTTTATAATTAATTATTTTATTGGGCCAAAGAAAAATTATTGGGCCCCTTCCTGATTGCTACAACTTTCCATGGGCTGGGCCTTCCTTATCCATTAGTGATTTCGGTTAAATCTTTGATATATATTGTATTGACAATGGGGTGGATATCTATTTAAATTCGGTCCGACACTCCGACATATTAAGATTCTTCTCTAATTACAAATTTGATGGATATGATTATGAAGATTCGTAATTCAAAATGGATGGAGTGAATATTGATTTAGGTTTATTCAATCATTTAAAAATACATATATGACAATTAATAAAAAAAGTACCCCATATATTTTATTTAAATAAATAACATTGATAATATTTTACCATCAGTTTAGAAAGATATCAGTAAGTAATCTCATGTAGAATAAAATTTTATGTCTATATATATTCATCTAAAACATTAATATCAGTTAAGAAAGTATAAAAATATTACACTAAATTAAATAATTTGTAACGTTAATAAACTTATTTTAATTAAAAAAAAATACTAGTATGAATTATGAAAGTGAAAATTGAATTGGATCTGAATTTATTTTGATATTCGATCATATTTAGGATGACCTCTAAAAATTTAAATTCGAGCAAGATTCGGATCCCATTTGATCCAACATAAATGTAACAAGAGTTATTCGGGCCTAATATGATCCGAACCCGACCCATTGACAACCCCAAATATATATGGAGATGTCGTTCTAATTGAGTTTGGATCAGATCGACAGTATCCTATGAATATTTCAGTCAGATATCAATGATGAAAAAATGAGCAAACAAAAAAATAATTTTAAATTGTACCAAAAAGTATTTTATGAATTCGTTGCGGTTAATTCCTCTAAATTTAAAAGTAGTTGAAACTCCCATCCTTGCTATGCATTGATATACAAAAATTAAATTGAATGAATATCCATGTAGCGAATTTCACAAAATAAACTCTTTCATACAGAGTAAATAGATATGAAAAATAAGCTTCAAAGAAGAATTATAGTAAGAAAAATAGTAAATACTCCAATATTAAGTGAAACAATTAACATAAAAGCAAACTACATAAATATAAATATCTAAACTTGATGCATTAGAATTGGGGGAAAAAAGAGTATTAAGAAAAGTATTTCTCGTTTGGTAGGACCTAATAGGGAATTTTAGGTCATATTATATTAGCCACCAAACCTAATAGGGGATTTTAGGTCATATTATATTAGCCATATAAATATGTGCTAATACAAATTTAAACACCATAGCCATATGAAAAGAATTAGATAGGATTGAAAAACAAATAAAAACTCACACCATTAGTTTTGACTGTTCCTTTGAAAATTAAATAGAATCCAAAATTGAAAATCCTCTTTTTAAAGCATTACCTAGAAAAATTTACACAAAATACTAGAGAATATCCATATAAAAATACTAAGTGCTTTAAAGGTTACAAGTTTGGCAATTCAACTAACTATTGCAAACTTAAAAGAAAGTTAAATGAACTTCATTTAGATGAATAAATATTAAATAAAATTTCTAATATTCTCCTTTGATTCCGAGCAAAGTTCTAAGTCCGAAAACTCTTCTGTCAATTAAAGCTACGAAGATGACAATCTTTTTCAAATAATGAACAAATCTCATCTAGTTCAAGAACCTGAAAATATATTAATATGTTAACAAAAGAACAACAATTCCTAATAAATAAAAAAAAAAAAAAAAAAGAACAACAATTCCTCTTTGATGTCATAAAAAATATAGATTACAGAACTGCAAAAGGAATATTTAGATAAACTTTTAAAAACTTTAAATGAAGAAAAGAAAATAGAACTCAGAACCACAAATCTTGCTAGTACATCCAGAAATACTTATGATCTAACAAATATATTAGAAAAAGATAAGAAAAATAAGAGAAAATTAAAGATGTAACTATTCTGTTAGTTAGAATTATTATTCTTATTAGTCTAATAATGTGGACTTACATTTTATATATAATTGTATATGATAGGCTATTTCATTTATGTGCCTAATTAATTGTGATATAATAATAATAATAATTATCTGACACTTAAGAATATCAGTTAATTAAAGTATGAACTCTTTATATGTGTAGAGACCCAATTGGACTCTAACTGTTCTTGATGGGCTGACAGTTAGAGTCCTACTAGAGTTAGAGTTAATACTCTCCTATATATAGGGTTATGGTCCCTAAACCAATTCATATTTTTACACTTTCATCTTCCCCATCTAGAGAAAGCTAAAACAATAGTGAATAAGGCTTAGAAGACCACAAACCCCAGAATCAATCCATCTTTGTGATTCTTCCGCTACTCTACCAATGGATTCAGGTATACGTCTCTTTAGCATAAGCGTATCTTACTTAATCATTTGCGAATAGGTCCTGAGATATGTATGTTTTCATGGTTTATATATTTCATGTTATCATAGCATATCTGTTAATATCTAACAAGTGGTATCAGAGCCACCTTTCGTTAGAAATTTAGAGTCCAGATTCGTTTATATGATTTTTTTTGATCTTCTAAACTCATGTTTTTTTTCCAGATCTAGATTTATTTTTAATCCATGCTTATTTTCTTGCATATTTATGCGTCGTATAGAAATTGTAAGCATGATTATGTATTTATGTTAAATTCGTGGCAAAATTATATGTTTTGCTTCGAATTGGTTTTTTTTAGGATATAATCAGATTCAATTTACGAAATCCCTTTATTCTTTAGGTTTACAATGATTTGATTCAATTGTTACTTTCTTTTTGCCGCACGCTATTTATTTCATGGATTCAACATTATGAAGGTTCAACTATAAGTAGTATATGATGCATTCTGTTTTAATGTTTTTCCATGATGTAAATGCTTATTGGGCCAAGGTTTAATCTATCGGCCGTTTCATGTGTACGTTGTAATGTATATTTTTTTTATTGGGCTGCATCGCCCATTATCTAATTCCGGGGTTGGGCATTTTGGTAACTAAATAATTTTTTTTTTTTGCAATACTTGATATGTCCATTATTTACAATTGATTCGATTGAACCGACATGTTGCCAAAGTAACCTTTATTGGATAAAATTGATCAATTTTGAATAAGGGGACATAGTTATCCATGTGAAATAATCGGCCCAAAGGAAGGTTATTTTGACCGGATAATGATAAGAAAAGTTAGAGAAAATTTTAGAAGTTTCGGTGATCTCACTTTTTCATAAATCGTAAATAAATCAGCCTCATACTGTATTCATTTTTCATAAGCCCTCATCTAAACTCTACCTTCCTTGGGTCCTAAGTTGGAACGTAGAAGTTACCGACCAAAGCACTTCAATACAAACCTTAAGAAGACGATTCAAAGTAAGGTGGTGGGACAAATTCAAAATTCCTCTAGTCTCCAACTACAAAACATCCAAAACATGGATCATAACCCATAACAATATTTCTGAAACCCCGAAGTATATGCCACATACCTTCCAAACTAAACAACAATTAGAATTCCAGACACAGAAATCTCGGACGGCCTCAATGCTTGCAGTAGCAAAGATAGAAGAAGAAATTCGAGATTATCTCTAAATTTAGACAAATGCCATCTTCACAAAAGTCATCAACAGATTCTGAAGAAGAAGACCCAACTTTAAGTCTAGAAGACGAATGAAAGATAAATAAATTAAAATACAGGTACTATTTAATGACGAATAGGGCCGGCCCAAGTGCTAGGCAACTTGGGCTGGCGCCTAGGGGATCCGATTCGGAGGGCCCCAAAATTTATATATAGGCCTTTAGAAAAATAAAAAAACTAAATAGTTCTTATATTATTAATTTAGGTATATAGCATGTATCTTGACTCATGTGGTAAGATTTTCTCTTAATGAATGAGAGGTCCACGGTTCAAATCCAAATATTTAGTTTTTTTTCTTATATTTTTATTGTTTTATGTTATTTAACTCTTTTTCTTTTGTAATAATTATTCATCTTAATTACTTTTTTAATCCCTTTCCTTACTTAATGATTTCTTGTCAATTTTTTTACTTAATAAGTACTTTAAAAAAATTCTTTCTAAATTATTATAAAAAGAATACCCTTTTTTTTCTTTATAATAGGAATTTTCTGCTTATTACTTTATCACTTAGTACATTGCAAAAATTAATTTGGCCACCAATAAAATTGGTCTAGCCACATCCATATTTTTATATGTATGTGTATATTTTTCTTAGTTTTATATATGATGTATAGCTTTTTCTATATATGATAATATATATTTAATAGTGTTAAGAATGTCACGAAATTATAAAGTCAAGCAATAAATTATGATACTTGTAAAAGAATGAAATAGAGTTAATTATGTACATATACATGTAAAATTTGCTTCGGCTAAAATAATGTTCTTAATATTAAAAGTTATACAAAAAAATTCATTGTTGTATCTTTTCAAAATTAAATAAGTTTGTTATTTAATTATCTATCTAAAAAATAATATTTTAGAGAAAATATTATATCAATATTTATTTAATATTTTTGCCTTTACAAAATAAATTGGTTATAGCAAAGAACCCCAAATTTGAAACTAGCCTAGGGCCCCCAAATATCTAGGACCGGCCCGGATGACGAATGTAGTGACATCATCAAACACTATTCAATGATGCATGCAGTGACATCATCAATTACTATTCAATGGCGAATGCAATGACGTCATAGAGCACTGTACACGGTTACAACACGTGCAAACAGTACTCCATACAATTTAAAAAATTCCAAAATTGCCCCAGAATACGCCTATTAAAGGAAGAGCTTGACTCGCTTTAAGAATCAAGTTTTTGAGTTTAGATTCACTTTCCTCTAGCAAAATTTTCTATTTGTATCTTCATCCTGTAATCAAATAAATCTCCAGTTCAAATCTTCAAAATACTACCGAAGGTTTGAATTTAAGTCCTTTATTATTTTAAATTCTTGTATATAGTCTGTTATGCCGCCTAGTTTAAATTTCGTTTCTTACTCTGTTTAAATTAATTTGTTTATAATTCACTTATAATGTTTTCTTCAGTATTTATAATCTTCCTCTATCTGATCTCTTGGTGACTCTGGTATATATATGTATATATATAAATATATAGCTATTTATTAATTATGAATTTACTGCTAACTACATTTAATAATTTGGAATTTGACAAAGGAATTTTTTCATAATTATGATTCTCAAAAGGTCAATTACCTTATGGATGACGCATTCAATCTCTAATGTCCTTATTTATATGTGCAAAAATCAGCAATTGGAAAGGTAAAAATTTAATCAATGAGTAATTCCACGTAATTAATTATATTAAGGTATTATGCACATTTTAAATCAAGGAATGACTAAGAAATACAATTACAACTTAGCTAATCAATGATATTTTTTTAAGAAAAAAATAATTGAAAATTCTAGAAAATAAGAATTTTGTTCAAAACAACTTATTGTGGTCGGCTTAAACTCTTCAAATATATAATTTATTGATTGACTGATTAATGTTATGTATTTTGTTTCTTTAAATAAAAAGATCTGTTGTACTTAAATCCTCAAGAACCCATCTTTGTATTGTAAATTCCTCTCATTCATATGAGTCGTCAGTCACATCATCGCTCCCTTATCTTTTCTCTTCAATCTTGATTCCAAATTCGTAAAAGTTCCAAATTTTTTTATTTTTCGTAATTCCAATTTCAAGGAGTAGCAATTCATTATTCTTCTTTTTCACAATTCCCCTGGTTATTCATTTTTTAAAATTTCAATCAATTGTTGACTGCTCTTCCAGTTGCATCAAAACCTGAAGAGTCCGTATGGTGAATAAAATAAAAAAGGAAATTTCGAGCATAGAACAATAGAGATTGCATAAACCTAAGTGTTGACTTCTCTATTTTAGTTTATCGCTAGGTAGGTTTCTAGATTTCCTTTTTGTTTCATTTTGGTAATGTTTTTCAAAGAAAATACTCGATATTTAAGATGATTTTGTAAAGGGTTCTTGTTGATGTTGTTATACCCCGTAAATTTAAGATATTTCAAAATGAAGTTATTGAATTTTTAACACTAACACGATTTTGTGTGACGCATTTTATTTTTAATTAATATAGTATTTCTTTAAACCTAAACGTACAATT
Organism: Penstemon barbatus; assembly: GCA_003313485.2. Lineage (NCBI taxonomy): Eukaryota > Viridiplantae > Streptophyta > Magnoliopsida > Lamiales > Plantaginaceae > Penstemon > Penstemon barbatus. The sequence goes on from CM064882.1 coordinate 11,967,786, forward strand.
AAAATTTTCGAGCACACAAATTGGACTCTCTTTTGTGCTTTGTGTGCATTAATTATTTCCTATAGTATATTAGACTTAGAAATAATTTTATAAAGTGGTAAATTCCTTTTAAAAAGAAAAGGGGTCGTTTTATAATATTTTGGACTTAATTGTACAAAAACAATTATTTTGGGGCGGAATTTCACTTTCCCAAAACTTCAGGGGGCAAAGTGTAAAACCGCCCCAATATTTTCAATTATGCAGCAAAGTAATGATGGTTCCCTTCCTTGAAGTTAGAAAAATAAAGTGAGATTAGTGAGTGTTCTCTTAAAAGGAGAAAGAACCACCACCACCACCACCACCACCGCCGGACCGCCACTGCCGGAATCCACCGCCGCCGCCGCCACCGGAGTCAAGGGTAGTGAGTTTGGAGAAGGAAATCAACTATTTAAGGTTGAGGTATAAACCATTTCTACCCCCTTTTTGGTATTTTTATTAGTTGTTTTAATAAATGAGTTTAATGTAGAAAATATTATAAATCCTTGTTTACCATTTTAAAACTTCTTGAATCCTAGATCTAGAGTTTCAATTTTTAGATTTGAGTTTGATTTTCTTATGTGAAAAAGTTTAGTTTGGGATTTTATTAAAGATCTAAGTTTGAGTTTTCAAACTTTTATTTAAACAAACACATTTTTTTATGAAAGTTTGATTTTTATGTTTTAGTTGTTAATGGTGATTGAAAAATGTTATGAAACTTTTTATAGATCTTGAGATGTTAGTGATGAATATCTTTGGGTTATGAAAGAATGACTCTTTTATTTTAAGTTTCAAAGAGTTTTGTGGTTAAAATGAAGATTTCAAAATATTGGAGATTTTATTGAAATAAAAAGTTTAAGCTATTCTTCAACATTTAAAGTAGAATTTTTGAGAAAATTTTTTTGTTGAATCTTATTTTGTAAGTTTGATTTGTAAATTAATTAACCAAATTTTTTATTGTTTATTTTATGGGTAGAAGATATAAAAGTTACATAGTAAAGGGCGGAGAGGTGCAATTTCCGGTGAGGTGACCGGAGCCACCCCACCGTCGGCCGGAGGCTGGCCGGCTGATTGCCGACCATCCTTGGCTGCTGCTGGTGCAGCAAGCCGTTTGTGCTTGCTGCACACAACAACAAGCCATTGGGCCTGTTCAGGTCTGTTGCATTTGCAACAGACCACCCAATTGCCCGTTTGTGGATTGGCCCAAAGGCCAGTCCACATTAAAAAAAAAAAAAAAGATAATTAATAAATTATAATTATTCCGAATAAATTAAAATAATTTTGGAGAATTATTTTTCTGAATTAAGTAATTTCAAAAATTAATTATAATTATTCCGAATAATAATTTTCTGAATTTTAATATGTCTGAAAATAAAGATAAAAAGGTTTTAAAAAAATACATAATCAAGGAGAAGGAATTTCATTATTTATCCAAAAAAAATGATAAACAATAATAAGTTATTTTTCAAATAAAATTGATACTAAATTAATATTATTGAAAAGATAATATAAACAAAGTTTAATTTTCAAAATTAAAATGGTTCCAAGTAAACTTTAATTCTAAATTTGAAAATAAGTTATTGTTTGAATACTTTTGAAATATAAAGTTATTTGAAGGTAATAACTTAACTTAAAACCTTTAATTAAATATTTTAAAGCTCAATTAGAACTATTTTGTTCTAGTTTAACTTTCTCATGGCTATGTTTACCACACTTTATGAACGAACCATAGAACCTTTAGATCAGACGTAAATGTCTAAGTTTTGATCGTGGTTTCGATATTGAATAACCACGATTCAATTGTTTGCTCGACTAAAGCATTGTCTTAGTCACTCTAGAATCCTTATGGAGTAATTAGATTCTAAGATCATAACATAAACGTGTACAGGAATCGAAGACGCTACTTTTTCGCATTTCCTCGAGAATCGTAAGCTACACAGGTGAGTGTTGTGTGTTACTTGTGTGCCAGTCCTAATGTGCTAGTAAGTCGAGTCATAACTGTAACTTAGTCCCTAAACAAACGAGCATGCGTTGTATGATGCAATGAATAATTCGACTGCTAGGACGAACTATTCTTGTTGAATTTTTATGCTAATGCTTATGTGCTTATAAGTACTTGATATTGTATACCGAATTGTTTTGATTATTATTATTGAGTTGTTTACTGATTTACTATTACTCGATTGTTATTGTACTGTATTGTTACTGGATGTTAATGTACTGTATTGTTTGTTATTATTGTGTGGACCCTATTTTGGTATGCGGAATCATGGATAACCAGAAAGGTAGGGCCGGAGGTTACCTCGATCCACCGTAGACCCACTTCACGAGCCAAGTGTGGAGGTTATACTTGGGGAGTGAATGTCAAACTCTTGGCATTAGACGTCTATGCGCACAGTTAGTAAGATAGCACCTTACTTGGAGTGTTCAGTGGGGGCGTCATAATATGGACTGGAGGGTAAGAGGAGGATGGCATCAACAACTGTTGGTTACTTGTTTAATGTGCTTAAATTGTTATCGCATGTGTTTATTTACTGTAATGTTATACATGTTCATGTACAATATGTTGCATCCATACATCACACGCACATGTGCACTACAACCTCACTAAGTTGGACGATCAACTTACGCATTCGTGTTTACTTCCTTTTCTGATACAGGTATCCTATTGTCTGATGTCTAGCGTTGGTGAACTCCGTCTCCGAGATCCTGTTTGTTGATCGTCGAGGGTCATCCTTGTTATCTTTTGCATTTACGTTCTTATGTTTTGAGTCGTTTATGTATTTGGCATGATTAGTACTTAAGAGTGTCTATTTTAGGAAACTTGTTACCGACCAATTTGCGCTTGTTTTAAATATCGTGCCCACTCCTGCACATAGCAGTGTTTCGGGTTTTTATGCTCTCATGTTTGAACTATAATTCGAATTAATGTGAATTATTGTAATATGTTGTTGTTTTAAAAAAAAAATTACTCTAAATTTGGTTGTGTTCACCGAATACGGACCCGGACTCGGGGGGTGGATCCACGTAGGACCTGACCCGGGGGCTCGAGCCGTCACAAGTGGTATCAGAGCTTAGGCTTATAAGTCAGGTCAAGGATCCTCGAAAGTCGTCTTTTGTGTCGTGTCTTAACTATCTTTTCGAGTCCTTTCGTGTAATTATTATATGTTATGTATTTGTTTCATATCTTGTGAGTGTGATAGAATGTCGAGTCAAGATAGTCTTCGCTCAAGCGCAAGAGAGAGAGACATGACTTTTGAGGCTGGGTTGGGGCCTTATTGGGCCAATGCTGCTCCAACTCGTAATGACTTTCTTCACTAGAGTTTGAGGATAATATCCATGCGTCGGCTGTTTCCAAATCATGGTTCGCTGCCGCAATCTCTGTTTGGGTTTCTAATAAGCCCATGTGGCTTATGGTTTTCCCGAGATCCAGTAAGCTATATAAGTTTTACGACCCCTCCCAACGCAAAATATATTGGCTTGAGTTGCTAGAGTTGGATGAAGCTACAGTGTGCCATGCCAAAAATGGCTGGTTGCTGCTGAGCAAGCCCAGGCTTAGGAATTTTTTTTCTTTTGCCCTTATACCCAAGAGTTTACCCAATATAGATTTTTCTTATTAAAAAGTCAAAATTGCCTTTTCTACCTCTCCAAAATATACTAGTTGTGTAGTTTTGTAGATTAGATTTATTAGCTCCAATATTGTTCCTCCCAGCAATTGGCGCCCTGGGGCAACTAAATGATCTACGGTCTTTTACACAAACCCTATGGAATTTCATAAAAGCCTCTGCAATAACCTAGTGTTTGGCAATGATCATTTCTATTACTCTTGTATCACGGATTGGGTGGGAGTGGGGGGTTTGTAGACCAGCCTTTAATGCTTGGTCACCGAATTGTCCTGGGGCTTTCTTCGACTGGAATTGGTGTACAAAAAAATTTGTGGTAGAGCATGACGAATAAATCCACGCTTAAATGCCCAATCCTAAAGCGTGGATTTATTTGTCATGCTCTACCATAAATTTTTTTGTACACCAATTCCAGTCGGAAAGCCCCAGGACAATTCGGTGAAGGAATTAAATAAACGGACCAAACTTTAAAGGTTGGTTTATAAACCCCCACCCCCACCCAATCCGTGATACAAGAGTAATAGAAATGACCATTGCCAAATACTAGGTTACTGCAGAGGCTTTTATGAAATTCCATAGGGTTTGTGTAAAAGACCGTAGACCATTTAGTTGTCCTGGGACGACAATTGATGAAAGCAACAATATTGCGGCTAACAAATCTAACCGACAAAACTACACATCTAGTAGATTTTGGAGAGGTAGAAAAGGTAATTTTGACTTTTTCGTAAGAAAATTCTGTATCGGGTAATTTGATCAACTCTTGGGAATAAGGGCAAAAGAAAAGATTTTCCTAAGTCTGGGCTTGCACATCAGCAACCATCTTTGGCATGGCAAACCATAGCATCATCCAACTTTAGCAACTCAAGGCAATATGTTTTGCGTTGGGAGGGGTCGTAAAACTTATACAAGTTAATGGATCTCAGGATAACCATAAGCCACATGGGCTTATTAGAAACCCGAGCAAATATTGCGGCAACCAACCTTGATTTGGAAACAGCCGAAGCGCGGATATTATACTCCAACTCTAGTCAAGAAATTATATTTCCCAAGATCTCGGGTGGAAGCAATTATCTCATGGTTTACAGCCACATGCTATTTCCTTCTTTTTTGCTCGGTTCAAAACCAAATTGATAGTGCCATGCTAGTTCTTTTTCAAATGGGGCTTGTCATTTCTTACGGTTTACTCATGGCCTTTCTAGCACTTTTATATAAGCCTAACCCATTTCTCATCTGTTGGTCCCAAAAGGGGTCAATGAGATCTAGAAGGGGGGGGGGTGAATAGATCTCTGAAAACTTTAAAACTTTTTCTCTAACTTTTTGTATCAGCAGACTAAGCTGATCTGATTCGTAAGTATACTAAGCTGATCGCGCACAAAGCTTTGAACAGCAGAGTTGACCACTCATCTGATTTCACTAGGCTGATTCAGATATACTCAAAGTTTCAAAACTTGTAAGCAGCGGATATATCAAGTATGTTTTTCAAACAAGTTCCTCTTCAAAGTTTTACCCCAGTTTTGTAAATTCCTCAAGTTAAAAGACTCTTCTTTTAAAACGTTTGTTCACTTATGAAAATATTCAAGTTAGAAACAAGTAATCAAACACAAGGAATTTTTATAGTGGTTATATGTATAAAAATCCTTTAGTCTACTCTTCCAAGTCACACAGATCTTGGGTTATACTAGAAAACACAAAGTTAACAGTATACAGTGCTTGCGCCAAACAACAAATGAAATGGCCACAAGTGCGCAGTAAGAAATCACACAGAAATCCTACTCTCCGAAGCTAGATCACTCACACAGATGGATCTACACTCCTCACGCTATTTTCAGTATAGGAGCTCACAAAGAAAACCTACACTAAGAAGCTATATCACTTCACACAGATGGATATACACTCCTTTCTTTTCTCAGTTGAAAGTCACTCAGACAGACAACGCAAGTTCTCTGTTCTTCAACGAAAAGCTTCGTCAACAAATGACTGGGCTTGTGATCAGACGACTCAACTGATGGATCTCGCTCTTAAGATGTGATCTTGAATTGTGCAAGTCTCATTTAGATCTTCAGTTAGTCTTCTATTTATTGGTCCCCATTTTCTGGAACGGCTCCCTGCAACTGCTACAGTACAGTCTGCTGTACTTTCTGTCAGTCGCATTTAATACACACAGCAGGTTACCGTTGGATAGCTTGCTGATCGTCTTCACTTGGCTGATGGGAGTACTAAGCTGATGGCTACTCGGCTGATTCAAGAATGAACATATCTATCTTGACTCGGCTGATGATCACCAATCTGATCTTCACTTATCTGTTATCCCACTCAGTTGATTCGATCACATAGCTTCCAGACCTTGAGATAGGTTTCACTAAGCTGTTCTTAGTTGATGACTTATCCTTTTGATCTTCAAAACCATTATGGTCTTTTTGTCATCTTCAAAACCTTCTCTAATTTATACCAACAATTTTCCCCTTTTTGATGATGACAAAACCTTCCACTAAGAACGTCGTCTAAGTCTTCAGATTTGGTCTTCATACCTTGAGATGGAAATTTATTGATCTGATACAACTTTCAAAAAAATACCAATAGTTGGTTATTTTCCCTTTTCTGATCTTTTGTTTAAAGGGTTCTTAGTTGCATCATTTATCCTTCCCCCTTTTTGTCATCAACAATAATACTTGAGTTGCATCTCTTCTTCCCCTTTTTCTCTTTATAGGATTGCAAACTTAGTATGCTGAAGACAATTAGGTGAGTACTAGGCTGATTTAGGTAGTCTTCGTTGTTGTTTATCACTCCAGCTAGAAAATTCTCTTGACTTCAAGAACTGATACCACTTGATGCTTTTTGTGGTCTGATTCCACTTGTAGTCTGATGCTACTTGTAGTCTGATACTACTTGTATGAATGTAAATCAGATTAGTCAGCTGATATCACTTGTTGATGTGATAACTCTTGCTGATACCACTTGGTGTAGTACATTCTTGAATAACACTTGTCTGCTGAGTTCCAGTCGGCTGATAAGAAGCAGTCTTCTGATAGCTTCATTTTGACTTATTGAAAACTTCATCTTTATTTAGGAGTACCGCTCGTCGTACACGTTCCCCCTAAGTTCAAGAATCCGTGGTCAAGTAGTCTGATGAGAGTTTCTCTTCAAAGACACTCAGCCGTTTGAATTTCAGTAAGCTGTTCTGGGTTAGTCTTCTGATAAGTTCCCCCTCAACTTATGAATCCAAAATCAACAAACCACTTTCTTTGTCACATGGTTGACTGATACCACACTTGTTGGTGATACTGCTTGTTGTGATCAGTTGTTGGTCTCTAATATACCACTTGTTATTCTTTGATACTCTTCAACTTTTCAACACTCTTGCGTTCCTTGAAATCTCCAATTGTAGCGTCTACCACTTGTTGATACCATTTGTTGATACCACTTGTCTGATATCACTCACTTGACTGATATCACTTGATGGTTTGGAGCAATCTGATATAAGCAGCTTGGTAGTACCATTTCCTGGTGCACACTTGATGGTAAGATCACTTGTTGAATTTGTTGAAATTTGCAAGGCAGTCAACTCATTTTTGTCATCTCACATGCAGTTCACCTGTAAAACAGATGACTATTTTTGGTACCCCTTATTTATTGGGTCCAGCAGGGTTAGTAATCCTTTAACATGTGATGATCTAGTGACTTATGTTCAATCATGATGATACCACTTGTCATTATGATACCACTTTCTTGTCATGATTAAAACAATGCTCATAAGAAAGGTAAGATGCATGACGTGGGTGATAAACATGCATTTTATAATGAGGATGGCAATAGCACAGTGAAAATGATCAACATGATAATATGGATAAGCATTGGATATCATAATAATCATTATCATAATGTGATTCAAAATCTTGCCAGATAATTCATTTTTGCCTCAATTTCTTACCTGAGTTATCTAACAACTCTCCTTAGATTTAGCAGACTTGACATTTAAATTTTACTCCAATCAGCAGCCTATTCAGCTGATGGGTTTTAGTAGTCTGATTCGTCTTAGGTAGCTTACTAGGTGTTCTAACCTGTTGAGCATCAGCAGACTTCTTCTTTTAAGTCTGTGATTTCTTTTTCAGCAATATTTGAATTTGTAATTTAGCATTTGTTCAACGATTCAAATAGTGCATTTAATTAATAGTAGAAGTTACCTCAGTTTTAGAATCATCAGATGCTATGACAGTTAAGCATAGAGTTTCAGGTACTTCTTCAAACTCTTTATCAGACGACTGATTGTCTGAGTAAGAAATGCCGGAGTTTATTAGCTTTGCTGCATCAGCTAACTTTGATTTGCTCTTACTCAGCTTACACTCCTTTTTGGCACGCTTTTCCTTTTCAGCAAACTTTTCAGATGATGAGTGAGAATGATCTTTGATCAAGAGTCCATACTCCTCTTCATTGTAGTCTCTAAGTTTTGCTTTGGAGGAATCCCTGAAAATGATCAGAAGAAGATGAAGTAGCATTTTTACATTTTAATTTCATTTTCTTCTTGTAGAACTTCTTGAAATCATTCATTAGCAGGGTGACGTCGTCAGCATTGTAGACTTTTTTTGAACTCAGCAGAGTCTTCTGTTTTGACTTGTCTGACGCCATTAGAGCAGCAGTAGGGTCTGAACTGGTTGACACTTCTAATCCCATTTTTGGCATTTGATACTCAAAAGCTTTGAGGGATGAGAATAGTTCAGAAAGGGAAATCTTCCCTAAATCCCTTGATTCTTCCATGGCTGTCACCTTCATGTTGAATTTAGGTGGCAAGGCCTTGAGAACCTTTGCGGTGATCTCCTTGTTCGAAAATTCTTTACCAAACCTTAGAACTTCATTCAGAGCTTTGGTAAATCTGGTATCCATCTGATCAATCGTTTCACCAGACTTCATCTTGAAATTTTCAAACTCCTCAAGAGCCACACTGAGCTTGTGTTCTTTGATAGCGTCGTTTCCTTCGCTTAGCTCGCAGACTTTATCCCACATCTCTTTGGCAGTTTTGATATGCTTGATCTTCTGGAATCTTTCTTCGTCTACAGCTTTGAACATAATGAGCTTAGCCTTTTTTTATCAAGGTTTAATAACTTGAATTCTTTGGGAGTCAGCTCATCCAGCTCTTTGTCAACTATCTGATCTGGTTGGCCAGCAACCTTCACAGTCTTCTGAAATCTGAATGGTCCTTTTGTAAAACAAGTAAGCATATGAAAGAACTGATCAGTTTTAAATTGTGTGAGATAAGTTGTGTAAAAGATATGTTACTTTATGTTAAATCAATGTATAGTTAATGAGGAATTTTTTTAGAGATAAAAAGATTGTTGTCTGTTTGATTTTTGGGAGAATAATTTGAGAAAATTGAGATATGATTAATTTATTTCATAAAGTAGAAAATATGTTTATTTCGTTTTTTCCCAAACTCAAAATATATTCAAGAAAGGCCAAATGTTATGCCCGTAATTTCGTTTTTTAGTTAAAAAAAATCTTTTATAGATATACATAGTTAACTCATGATTTCGATGTAATTTATATGTTACAATTTGGTTAAAATTTGGATATCTTATTTACCAAAGGAATATGGCTAACTACTAGAATAAGATCAAATTTCAACGGATTATTTTCAACCGATTTAAAAACAGTTGAAATTGAGTATACAATTTCAACAGAAAAAAATTCGTAGAAAAATCCATGGAAATTTTGAAGGAAGGTAAATCCGTCGAAATATTTCACGTTTTCGACAGAAATTTATGTTAAAAATTCAAAAAATTTCGACAAATTTTTAAATTTGTAGGAATTTTTTCAAAATTTCAATGGAAAAATTCTGTTGAAATTCAATTAATATGTATACACTCTTCCTTTCTTTCTTCCTTTTTTTTGAAGTGCTATTTTTGTTATTTTTTGCTGAATTTGGAGTGTTTTTGCAACAAATTTGGAATTTCAACAAAAAAATTTGTCGAAATTTTGAAATTTCAACAGAAATTTCTCTGTCAAAATTTCGATCGAAATATTTTCTGTCGAAATTTTGATTTCGATGAGCTTTTCTGTGACGGATTTTTTCTATCAAAAATTCCATCGAAATATTGAAATTTCAACCGATTTTTTTCAAAATCTGTCGAAATTTCATCTTAATCTAGTAGTGTAAAATCGTCATTCATCTTATGAGGTGAGTATTTCGTATTTTCACTAAACTTCAGGAGATGTGAATGTAAATTATCACTACTTTGTACTTAGTTTATTTCACATTTGTATTCAATGAGAAATTATTTAATGTAATCGATGCACTATGTTATCAAGTACATATAGTGTAGCTCATCAATTTACTTGTGACATGAGGAGTGATAGTACACATCACTCTATGTTCTAACAATATAAACACATTTTTTTTTTTAAACATGATCTAGAACATGAGATGATGTTAATTCATGTCAAAAGTGTAATAGTGGACTGAACTACGTATACTTGATGACGTGATGCATCGATTGCACTAAATAATCTCTCGAGTCTGACTCTCTATGGCATGGACTTCTTTGATTGGATGAAGATGTTAAGAAATAAAAATACCCATTGTTCATGAACTTGTGACAGAAATTTTTTGGCTGGAGGCAATCTCTCATCTTCGGAGGATGGACATTTGATCTTCTTCCATAAATAAATCATTTGGTGTACCAAAAAATACTAATTATAAAATAGGGTAAACATTATTAATGATTTTCCTTATTATTAACTTTTTACAAACTGGTCCTCTTGCATTTTTTTTTTTCCATATTACTCTTCATTATGAATTATTTGTTGCACTTTGATCATTTACAAGGATCTTTTACTTATAGTCTTACATTTTAGTCCATCATAAAATTATTTTGTATCAATTTAATCCCTCATATTACTATGTCTTTATCAATTTAATCCCTTTTAAAACTGTTTTGGCAATTTAGTTCACCTTGGATCACCTGTAAATGACCAAAGTGAAACAAAGAATTCATGATGAGGACTAACTTGACAATAAAAATGCAAGAGGGACCACTCATGAGGACCATTAATGGTGTTTACCCTTAAAATAAAACCTTTAGTTTTCTCTATAGAGTAAATAGCATTTTGGTTCTTCTTATGGGCTAAATTTTGCACTTTCGTCCTTTTTAAATATTTTAGTATATTCGTCCCTCTTATCAATGTGGTGCATCACATTTGTCCCTCTTATAATACATTCGTTCTTCTTATTTTTTTTGTAGCAGATTTGTCGCTCTTATTAATATAGTGTATCATATTAAAAATACATCAACTTTTGTCAATTTTAGAATATATTTTGAATTTAAGTGATGTATTTTGTATTTAAAAGGGACTAATGAGTTATATTATATTGATAAGAGGGACGATCATGCTATTACTATATTGATAAGAGGGACGAATATGTAACACTACGTTGATAAGATGGATAATTCTGCTACAGAGGGACGAAAATGCAATGTTAACCTCTAAGGAGGACCAAAACTGCAATTTACTCTTTTTTTTTTTTTGGTACAAACAATTTACTCTTTCTCTATAAGGAAATGAACCATTTGGTCGGCGTACGAGGAAAGTCAAATAAATGCATAACACAAAACACAAATGGCGATGGTAAACCCTAACACGAATGACGAAAAAATGAAACCTTCGAAACATATTCCTTTTGATCTCATCAGCGAAAATATTCTACCAGGATTTCCGGTGAAATCTCTCGTCCGATTCACATCCGTGTGTAAGGAATGGGAAACCCTCATCAAATCTCCCGAATTCATTGCAACCCATTTCAAGCGCAATAACCGACCCGAATCCGAAGGTCAGTATCCCCTGATTCTCTCCGATAAATTATCTTTTACTGTTAAGAATCAAATACCCATTTACTTTGACAAACTCGGTTCGATGTCGGGTTGTTCCCTGAACGATGATTACCCTGCCGAACATTGCAATGGTTTGATTTTAATTAAGGTACTTAAGGAGAACTATGGTGGAAGCGAAATTGAATTTTTGTTGTGGAACCCTTCTATTAAAAAATCTATAATTATAGAGAGTTTTTACACCCAAGTTTATTCTCATAATCGTAGACGTAGTGAATCCGGATACGATGTTAGGGGACTTGGGTTTCATGAATCATCTAATGACTATAGAGTAGTCAAAATTAAGTATACTCATGTGAAGAACAAAGTCTCTTCTCGAGTGAAAATATATAGTTTGAGAACGAATTCGTGGCGCAATGTTGATTCGAACCCGGATGGACTTATGGGTTTTCGGGGAGGGGTTTTCCTTAATGGGTCTGTTCATTGGTTGGCCACCAGGATGTACTCTTATGGACCGTACATCGGTTGCGCTCCCAATGAATATGAAATTGAATCTATCCTATCTTTTGATTTTGAAAAGGAATGTTTTGGAGAGATGAAATTGACTAAAGATTTTGCTGAATTTGCTGAAGGGAGTGCAACCGTATTTATTGGATTGGTAGCGTTTAAAGAATTTCAGGGATCATTAGCTGCCGTATTTATTGACTATGATGTTGACAAGTGTTTTGTATGGGTCATGGGTGAGTATGGAGTTACGGATTCTTGGAATAAAAAGATGACCATTAGGCTTCCGAAGAATTGTAGCTCTCCATTAGGATTCACAAAGAATGGGATGTTAGTATGCGAGGAGTATAGACAAGAAGAAGATCGGCATACGAAGAAGATTAGCAAAAAAGTTTCCGGTTTTATTTTCTTGGATAGTGAAAAGTTTGAGGAAGATGTAAATTGTGATGACTACAACTTGGAAATTGAAGATTCTAATGATGACAACTCGGAAGATGAATCGTTTGGGGAAGAATCTCATGTTATGGTTATTGATTACATGGAGAGCTTGGCCTTACTCAAGTAAAGATTCTATGTACGTAATGAAGGTATGTAATTGCTCTTCAAATTTCTATGATTATTTTCTAACATATTATGTTTGTCGTTGTACATACACTAAATGATGCAGTGTCTCATCTCGGTTATTTCAGTTCCTCAAATTCGTCATGATTCTTGTCCTGCATTGCCAACTGAACAAGATAAATATGTATATCTTATATTTATATGTTTGCTTGATCGTAAATGTTGTTGAACTTCTCTAAAACTTTGTACACTATCAATTTCAGAGCTCAAGAAAAAGAATTCTCGAAGCCCGATTGTGGAACTTGGACGTCGCACATGTGATCCGATGGAAGATTACTGCGTGTAAATTGATTGCACGTTAATGTGTTTGCCGGCCTATTTTATTCTGATTCTATCAAACACAGCTTAACTTATGTTATACTTGATATCGCTTAGAAATGTATCTCATATAATATGTTCATGTTTTTGTCATAAGGCATGAATATTTTTAGAAAGTTCCTTGAGATTTAGTCATATTAAGAAATTCCCTGTAGTTCTAAAATTTACAAGGACATCCCTTACAAGGTATTTTTTGTAAATACTTTTATAAGTTGTTGGAGGTGTCTTGTAAGACTTGTTAAACCATAGGGGTATTCTTGTAATTTTTAAAATTATAGTTGGTTTCTTATAATATGACTAAATTTCAGGGCCCGAGTATAAATCAACCTTATAAATTTAAAGGCTGGTGTTTTACTCTAATAGATTGTTTTGATCAAAATTCTACTAATTTTCTAGAATTTTAAGTTTTCCTTTAATGAAAAGTGGGAAAAACACTTGTGATATCAAATTTTTGTTCAGATTATACATTGTTACCAATCTTTCTGAAAAAATACATTTGCTCTCTTGACATATTTAATTTATTCGTTAGTATTTTAGCAGAATTCATAACGTGTGCGGCATGTGTCTGATAGCTGGCACGGGTTTTGCAAGTGCATGGGGTAAAATTTTATTTTTGATGCTAGACTTTTACATACTTAATATATTTGGTACCAAAACTTCGAAAAAGACAAATTTAATATCAAAATTGAAGGTCATTTGACACATTTGCTTTTACAATTAATTTTTTGGACTGGAATGGCCACGTGGACATTAAGTTGTCAAAAGCACGCTTTTTGCTCGTAACTTGCTCCAGGGAATATTTGAACTTAAGTTTAATTTTGTCATAATTCCTTTGTTATAAGATCAAATTTTGTGTTCTTTATATAGTTGGAAAGCTCTTGACGAGAGCTTTTAAAAAATATAAGTTTCAGTTTCATATAGATAATTCCCAAAAAATTAACAAAGTTTTGGAAGTAACAAATTAAATTTTTTAACTTACTAAAATTTGATATATAATCTTGGTTTTTTGAGTCATTTAATTAAGGATTAAGATATCTCTCAAAAAAAAAAAAAAAAATTAAGGATTAAGATTAATTCAAGTTGAGTACACTGCCGTGTAAATTTTAACAGTGATGTTATATCAAGTCGATACCTCAAGCGTTTATGTAACAGGATTTTGGGTAAATACTCAAAATATATGATAATATTATGTTTTTCTTGCTCTTGTACTCAATTATCTAAATTTTTATTAATTTGGGGGTTGGGGTGGGTACTTTTATGTGATAGTTTTTGACGAGAATAGCAATGAAATGAGAAAAGTGAAACTAAATTTAAATTTTTTGAAGTAGTTAAAATTTATTAGAACTATTTCTCGAGACAAAAATAATAAAATGGTTAAGTATTTCAGAATTTCTAAAAAAAATATTTTTGAAACTATATTCATAAAACTTAAACAATTTAAATTAAATTATAATGTTAATAAACTTACTTTCAAAAAAAAAAAAAAGTACTAGTATGAATTTCAAAAGTGCAAATTCTATTGGATCCGATTTTTTTATATCTGATCAAATTTCAACAAAATTCCATGAAATCGAATAATTTAATATCGAGCAATATTCGAATTCAATCTAAGCCAACAAAAAAAGAATATGATCTTGGTCGGGCTTGATCTGGCCCAAACCCAACGATATACATGAAGATGTCATTTGGATTAAATTCGTTTCGGATCGAAAATGTATCCTATCAATATTTTAACCAGATATTAATGTAAATAACTAGGTAATTTGCAATGGTACTAATCCATCAAATCATCTAATGTTGGATGAAGATGAAGATCAACAGACAAATAATTAAAGTTTAAAGGGAGGTTTTGATGATTTCCAAAATATCATAATCAGCTAAGTTAGGAAAACTTAGTAAAAACCCTTAGAAGAATTTGATTGAAGTTAAAGTTATATCAGTCAAGTCAAAATTCTACATGGTCCAGAAGACTATTGATCTGCTGTTGAAGGAAGAAATCAGATTGATGAAGATCAGCCGACTCAAATCAGATTAGTTCAAGTTTGGGATCAGTTTTTGGTTTATCATCAGACTAGTGTACTCATCAGTCAATTGGAAAGGATCAGGAAATCTCTCCAACGGTAATAAATGCTGAAGACCTAGGGTATTAATGACAAATGATTGAAGGAAAAACTCGTATCAGCTTGGTGCATTAAATGCTGCCTGACAGAAAGTACTGTTGAAAGTACTGTCACAGTGCATAGAGCCGTTCGCAGAATTAAGGACCAGTACCCGAGAAATTTGAATTCTGTCTTTCTTCAACGGACATTTTTCAAACCCAGGGTATAAATAGTTCAAGAGATTGAAGAAGAGAACACACACAAACTCTAAGAGAAAATCCGAATCTAAATCTCTAAGTCTCAAGAACAGCTCACTCATCAGCTTAGTCATATATTGACAAAAGTCGAAGTTGAAGATAAAAAAGATAAACATTTTTCAGAGTGAAAAATTGTAAGGAGTGTTGTGCGAAGTGTAGATCCATCTTTGTGAGTGATCTAGCTTCAGGGGATAGGTTTTCTTAATGATCTCCAATTGTGAGCTTACGGCCAGATTCATTTGTTGTTTTGGCGTAAGTGTTGTATACTGTAAACTGTGTGCTTATAGTATAATCCAAGATCTAAGTGACTTGGAAGAGTGGACTAAAGGATTTTTATCCATATAACCACTATTAAATTTCTTTGAGTTTTATCTTGCATATTTTCTAAGAGTTGCATAAAACTTTCAAAGAAACTGTTAAAAGATTTTAAAAGGAGTTTATTCAAACTGGGGACAAAATCTTTCTAAATAGATTAAGTACACTTGTGAAAAGTACTTTCAAATATCCGCTGCAAGTGCTCTAATTTAAAGCTTGCTGAAATCAGCTAAGTAGTACAAAGTTAAGTGGTTAACTGTACTGTTCAAAGATTTGTTCTACGATCATCTTAGTCAGCTTACTGACCTATAACGGCTTAGTCTGCTGACAGAAGAGTGAAAAGTTTTTAAGTCTAAAAATTTTCAGAGGTCTATTCCCCCCTAGACCTCATCTGACCACTTGGGACCAACAAGTGGTATCAGAGCCGGTGGTTTATTAGAATCAGCTGCATGATCAATGAGCTTGATCCAAGTGTTTTTCAAAGGTTTTCAAACTTTTTCAAAAGTGCATATTTTTGAAAAATCAAAATTTTTGAAAATGGATTGTATCAGCCATGTTCCCCACATAGCTGGTATGAGCTTCGAAGATTGGAAGATCAGAATGTAGATCTTCTTAGCTGCTTATAATGATAACATGTACATATGTATCATAAAAGGTCCATTCAAATTCACCAAGACTATAAATGTTGATGAAGTAGACATAGTGGTGGAGAAAGATTCACATGAAATGACAGCTGAAGAAATCAAGCTGTACAATCTGGACAAAGTTGGTCGTTTCATCATGACCAAAGCCCTAGACAATGATAGATTTGATAAAGTCAAGCATTGCAAGACTGTCAAAGAGATGTGGGACAAGGTTCGTGACATGAGCTAAGGAAACGACGCCATCAAAGAGCATCAGCTGAGTGTTGCTCTGGAAAAGCTGGATAACTTCAAGATGAAGTCTGCGGAAACTATTGACCAGATGGATACAAGGTTCACAAGAACATTGAATGAAGTTCTCAAGCTTGGAAAAACCTTCACTGACAAGGTGATAACCGTCAGAGTGTTGAAGGCTCTGCCTCCGAAGTTCAACATGAAGGTGACAGCAATGGAAGAGTCAAGAGATTTGGGAAAGATCTCTCTCACCGAGCTGTTCTCAGTACTCAAGGCGTATGAGTATAAACTGCCTAGAATGGGTGTTGAAGAAACCTCAACTTCAAGTCCCACAGCTGCCTTGGTTGCTGCTGAAAATCTAAGAAGACCAGCATACAAAAGCAAAGAAGTGGACTCATCTGATGAAGCCACAATACTCAACAAAAAGGAGTACACAGTTTGAGGCGTTGCATTGCTGATGAATAACTTCAAGAAGTTCTACAAAAAAAAAAAATGAAGAATAAATACAACAATGCTTATACTTCTAACCCTACTTCTTCTTCTCTAGATAAGGATTCTTATAAATTCAAACTAATGTGCTATAACTGCAGGAAATTTGGTCATTTCACCAGAGACTGTCCATATCCTAAAACTGAGAAGTATACAGAAGAGGAAAGAGAATCAGAAAAGAAAGAAAACATCAGAAAGGTAAAGTGCTGTTAGCAGAAGCAGAAAAGCTGGCTGCTATCTACTCATCTGATTCAGATTCAGACACTTCTGATAAAGAGTCTACTGAAGAAGAGAGTCCTGCTCTTATCTGACTGATGGCCAAGGAATCTGATAACTCTGAGGATGATGAGGTAACTCCTCTTGAAAATGAATTGTTTAATTCATTTCAGCTAATGATGCTTAACAATGCTGATATTGCTGAAGAATTTAGTAAGCTTAAGGAAGAGATGATATTGCTAAGAGAGCAAAACAGTTCACTGAAACTTAAGGCTAAAGAGCCAAAATAATCAGCTGAATATAAACTGCTTGAGCAAGAGAATGAATCTCTAAAAGCTGAATGTGAAGTTTATAAGGGTAAAATCATGGAACTTGGAAAGATAATTGAGTCTCATGAAAAATCAACTGTTGCATCCACTCATATATCTAGTAAACAGAATATGCCTTTAAAACTGGATAAATTAGAACTGAACCGTACTGAAAAATTTGTATTAGCTGACAACAATAAGGTCATCTTAATTGTATGTTCAGACAACTAAACATGCTTCACTTGAGAAAGAATTAAAGGAGAAGAAAGCTCTTAAGGCTAAAAAGAGCAAAGAGCCTAGTGTAAGAACACAGACTGGTAAGACTAAACAGCAGAGTCCTAAGAAGTCTGCTGATAAGGCTAAAACCAATCAGACTAGTGGTAAAACTAAGTCGTCTGTTAATGAGCAAGCATCTAGTAAGCCAAAGAAGCATAAGAATAAGAAAAATCAAAATGTTTGGTATGAAAATGAGTCATATTATGTGCAACCTGCTGCATATCCTCCTATGTATCATGCACCTCAATTCCCAACTTACTATGCACCATATCATGCTCATCCAATGCATGCATATCCTGCTTATCATGCATCTTATTCTGCTTATGAACATTATCCTTATCATGCTGATTATCAACATAACAAATCTGATGGATGTGATGAAGATAAACCTGTTCATGCTCCTGTCAGAACTCAGAAGCCTAAGAAGCCTAAGACTTCAATATCTTGGGTTGTCAAGGGTGGAAATAATCCTCCAGGACCCTCTCAATAAGGGTACCTAAAACAATTTTATTTTGTTTTGTAGGTTAGGATTAGGAGTAGGAGTAAAGTAGAGAAAATCTGGTACTTGGATAGTAGCTGTTCAAGATACATGTGTGGACACATACATGAACTGACTGATGCTGATGATGTGGATGGTCCTAAAGTTTCTTTTGGAGACAGCAAGAAAGGCAAGATTGTAGCAAGTGGAAGATTAATCAAAGGCAACATTGAGATATCTGACGTCTCCTATGTTAAAGGCCTCAAATACAATTTGTTGAGCATAAGTCAATTTTGTGACAAGAGATTTTCAGTCATCTTCTCATCAGATAAGTGCTATGTTGAATAGATTATTACAAAGAAGGTAATTTTATTTGGAAGACGACAAGGAAATGTCTACACAGTGGACTGTAATTCTGTTGTCAAGAGTTTTAAGATTTGTTTGGTGGCATCAACATCAAGTGAAGTCAGTTGGCTGTGGCACAAAAGAATGAATCATGTGAATTTCAAGACCATAAACATACTTATCAAGAATGATCTGGTAGAAGGAATTCCAAAGACAGTCATGAGCAAAGATAAGCTTTGTGACGCCTGTGAGAAGGGTAAACAAATCAAGTCATCTTTCAAGAGCAAGAAGCACCAATAATCTGGAAGGATCTTGGAGCTGTTACATATGGACTTATTTTGACCCATTGATCCAATCAGCAATGGTGGAAAGAAGTACTACCTAGCTGTTGTGGATGATTATTCAAGATACACTTGGGTGATTTTCATGAAGAAGAAAAGTGAAACCAAGGAGCATCTTACAAATCTGATGGAGCTGATCCAGAATGAAAAGAGCATGAAGATCTTGAAGATCATATCAGATAGAGGGACTGAATTTACAAACTCAACTGTTGAAGAGTATTGTAACATTAGAGGAATCCGCCATGAGTACTCTGCTGCCAGAACCCCTCAATAAAATGGAGTTGCTGAAAGGAGAAACAGAACTCTGAAAGAAGCTACCAGAACTATGATAGCTAAAACAAAGCTGCCCCAAAGATTCTGGGCAGAAGCCACAAATACAGCATGCTTTACTCAAAATAGATGAATTGATCAAGAAGCACCAAAACAAGACTCCATATGAAGTTTGGAACAACAGGAAACCAAACATTCATTAATTTAGAATTTTCGGTTGTAAATGCTTTGTTCTAAATAATGGAAAAAATAACCTTACTTCCTTTGCAGAAAAGGCTGACGAAGCTGTTTTTGTAGGATACTCTACAGTTAGTAAAGCTTATAAAGTCTTGAACGAAAGAACTTTACTTGTAGAAGAATCTATTCATGCAGTATTTGATGAACCAAATCAAACATCTGAAAAGAATGAAAATACTGATCAAAATATGTCTACTGATTTTCAAAATTGAGTGTTGAAAGAAATGAAGAGTATATACCCATCATACTACCTGATCTCAACTCAGCTGCTAACTCAAGTACAGCTCATAATCTACTGATTGTCTAACAGAAGAGTGGCAAACAGCTGACAGACCAGAGACTGATCAACAGACAACTGCTGTTCAACAGACTACTACTGGAACTCCAACAGTAGTGTTGCAAGATCAAAACAGAGGACCACGTTCAGATTTACAACCTGATCTCAAATGGTTCAAGAATCACCCACCAGAACTGGTGATTGGTGATCCGTTAGATAGAGTAAAGACAAGGAGAGCTACTGCAAATGATGCAATGTTTGTCAGCTTCCTATCTCAAATAGAGCCTAAACAGATTGAAGAAGATCTTGGCAATTCAAATTGGATTGAAGCTATGCAAGTAGAGTTAAATCAATTTGAAATGAATGAAGTCTGGTACTTAGTTCCTAGACCAAGTCATCAAAGGGTAATTGGCAGTAAATGGGTATTCAGGAATAAAATGAATAAAAATGGTATTGTCACTAGAAATAAAGCAAGATTAGTGGCCAATGGATATTGCCAAGAAGAAGGAATTGACTTTGATGAAACCTTTGCACCAGTAGCAAGATTAGAGGCAATCAGACTATTTCTCGCCTATGTTGCTCATAAAAATTTCACAGTCTATCAAATGGATGTGAAATCTGTCTTTCTCAATGGAGAATTGCAAGAAGAAGTTTATGTTGAACAACCACTTGGATTTGAAGTATAAAAAGAAGAAGACAAGGTGTATCGTCTGAAGAAAGCCCTCTATGGACTGAAACAGGCTCCAAGATCATGGTATGATACCCTATCCGATTTCTGTTAATTAAAGGATTTCGTAAAGGTAAGGTAGATAAGACCTTGTTCACTATTGAATGGGAATATCATATATTGCTTGCAAATATACGTGGACGATATTATTTTCGGTTCAACAAATCAACAAATGTGTGATAAGTTCTCCAAGCTGATGCAGAACAAGTTTGAAATGGGAATGATGGGTGAACTAAATTATTCTCTTGGTTTGCAAGTTAGACAGTTGCCTGATGGAATATTCATTAACCAAGCTAAATACACAAAAGATCTGTTCAAGAAATTTGGTAGGGAAACTAGCTCAACTGTTAGTATTCATTCCTATGTCTACTGGACTTCATTTGAATAAAGATGAAGATAGCAAATCAATGGATATAACCAAGTACAGAGGCATTAATGGGTCACTGTTATATCTAATAGCTAGCAGACCTGATATCATGTACCCTGTTGGGGTTTGTGCGAGATATCAATCAAATTCTAAGGAATCTCATCTTCTGCCTGTCAAAAGGATACTTAGATACCTTAAAGGCACTCAAGATTTGGAATTATGGTACCCTAGAGAATCTTGTTTTGAACTTATTGGATATTCAGATTCTGACATTGCTGGCTGCAAGATTGATAGAAAAAGCACAGAAGGTGTCTGTCAATTCTTAGGTAGTCGTCTGATCTCATGGATGAGTAAGAAACAGACTTCAGTATCCATATCTACTGCTGAAATACTTTGGTTGAAACATCAACTAGAAGATTACAACATTAAAATCAGTGGAATCCATATCTACCGTGACAATACAAGTGCAATCTCTCTTACTCAGAACACTACAAGCCATTCAAGAACCAAGCATATTGAGATCAAACATCAAATCATAAGAGATCATGTGGAGAAATGCAATGTTATAACAGAATATTTTCATACTGAGAATCAGATTGCTGATATTTTCAGTAAACCTTTAAGTGATGCAATGTTTTCAACTTCAAGAGCTGAACTAGGTCTACTAAATTTAGATAAATAAGCTGAGGGGGAACTTATCAGAAGACTGGAGCTTATTAGCTTACTCATCTCATTATCTTCAAGGTTAACTTATGGATTCTTAAAGTCAGGGGGAACGTGTAAGACTAGCGGTCCTTCTAATTAAAAGATGAAATTCGTTGATGAAAGTTAGTTGAAGTTATGTTTTCATCAGATAAGTTCTTAATTCTTGGATACTGAAGATTAATTATCTAGCTGGATTGACAAACAGCTGAGGAAAATTACTAGTTATTGGATTTCACTAGTAATATCTGTCATCAGGACACTCGTCTGATCAGATAAGTATTAAGCTTACTCATCTGATTAGTTATATAAAAGCTCTATTTTTTAAAAATGCCATATCTAAAACACGCTTTTATTAGTCGACTGAGGCGGTTCATATTCCCGCCAATCATTTAATGCTTTTTGAAATTTGAAATGCGTAATTGTCACCCCACGATCGAAACTAACAACAAACGGATCTAACGGTTAGCGTATCACATGGAAACTGACACACTCACCTCTTTGAAACCAGATTTGATCAGCTCACGACTCCTGCTCAAGAAGCCAAAGCCGAGGGTATGTATCTAGTTTCTGATACATATCACAAAACAGGGACATAATTGATGAAGTCGATTCTTGCAAAGTTCAAGGCTGCAACACTTGTACCTTTCATGGAAGCACACGACGAAATGGTCTACAAAGACCAAGTTCTGGAGTAATACAGAGCTAAGGATGCTGTTGACTTCAATGCGATGGAGATTAAAGCAACAGTTGGAGGGAAAGCAATATGTATCACTCCGGCTTTGCTAAGTGAGAAGTACGGAGTGTCGAACAAAGGAAGAACAGACGTATCGACTATGGGCGAAGACAAAGAACGAGAATTCGGGAGCATTTGTGCTCAGGAAAATGAAATCTTATCAGGTAACATCAAGAAAAAGCAATTAAAAGATGAATATCAGCGCATGGCTGGTATGGTAGCCAAACTTGAAGAAATATGCACTTTTTCATTGGATAGTGTTACTATGAAAAGATTTTATATGATGATGGCTATACACTATGGATATGAAGTAAACTGGGCAGTTGTTGTTTGGTATATTCTGGCCAACTTCAACAAAAAGGCTCAGACAAATCACAGAATCCTTCTGAGTCATCTGTTCTAGAATTGGGTTGTGGAGTGACAAATGGGAGGGTAGTTCATGCTGCTAAGGCAATGATTTACTATCAGTCTGTGAAGGGACGAAATCCTAAGAGGAAATCTATGGAAGAGGCTGAAGAACCTAAAGAAAAGGCCCCAAGTAAGAAAAAGAAAACTTCTGTTCAAATAGTTAAGCCAGATGTTCAAGCCAGAACAGATGCTGAAAAGAAAGCTGTTGCAGATGCTATCATCAAAAAGACAACTGATGATATTATGGTGATATCTGCTGGTTCATCTTCAAGAACAATATCAGAAGAGAGACCTGCTGAAAACGTTGCAAAACGGACTAGGAGTCAGCTAAGAGATACTGCTGCTTCTATGCCTGTCAAAGAGAAGGTTGTACCAAAGAAGTCCGCTAAGAGGAAGGGGGGTATTTGAACCATCTCCTTCTAAGCCCGATGACATAGTCATAGAAGGCCCTCAAGCAACTGAGAGGCCAGTTGAAGCAGATAAGTCTGCTGATGCTAATACTGCAAAGGAGTCATCTGATGCTACTGCAACAACTCCTCAACAGCAAGCTTCAACAGCTGAGGCATTTGAATCTCAACCTGATCCATTCCTGTCTCTACTGCTGCTCCACAGCCTACTACTGCTGATAAACCAAAGAAGAGGAAACTCGTGAAGAGAAAAATATCTGCAGCTGAGAAGAAGAGAAGGGAGGACGCTCTTGAAGAAAAGAAGGCAAAGGAGAAACATGCTGAAGCTATCAGGCTTAGGAAGATTCAAGCGCATAAAAAGAGGAGAGGAGAAGAAAAATGACTGCTACTGAACGTCAAGCTGAAGAAGAAGTTGAATTGATGGTTCTGGAAATAAGCAAGAAAGATGCTCTTGGGCCTCAACGTGCTGGTGGTATCAAAATTGGTGAATCTATGAAGGCAAGACAGATTCTGCCACCAGGCTTGCGAGCTGAGAAATGCCCCTTTAATGTCAAATGGGCTTTAAATATTGTCAGATGACACCATGGTGCCTTTGTCAGATTTGAAACTGCCTTAATAGAATTTGACAGACGGCTACATCACGCCACTATGTTCGTCCAAGAAAAGATTAGATCAATCAGTGGAGGAATTTTAGAGTTGAAAAATCTGTTGCAGAGCTGAAGGCTTGGAAAGTGTTTGAAGCTGAAGAGAAGTGGGTTTTGGATTTCTTTTAAACTGATTCCATTTCACAAGCCTTGGATCCTGATCATGTACGGGATGTATTCCACAACATTGCCAGAGACATTGTCTACAAACAATCTCAGAAGATCAAGGACTCCTTACCTGCTAAGAGGAGGAAGAAAGATGACCCTATTCAAAGGGCTGTCAAAATTGCTGTCTATCAAGCCTTGGAGAAATGGTCCGAGCATTCAAGATACTATAAAGGATCTCCAAGTGATCTGCCTTCACTGCCAAGTTTTCAACAGATTGCTTTTGGGGCTGAAGTCAGCAGTTAGAAGGAAATGATAGAGGCACCAGCTCAGGGATCTATGCCTAAGATCACTAAGGTTATCCATCAGACCACGAAGGTATCTGAAGATGGAACACATGAAATTATTAAGGTGGAAGAACAGTCAACTGTTCAACAAGCTGCTGCCAAGCCTAATGAAGAAAAGGCTCCAGAAGATGATCAAGTAGAAGTTGGCGCAATTATTGTTCATCAAGCTGTTCAGGAGCCTGCTAAGCTTGAACAACCTGAAGAAAAATCTAAAGAAGACTTAGCAGAAATTCAAGTTCACCAGACTGATCCATCAGCTTCTATCTCCATTCCCTCAGCTGATAAACACTCTAGCCTGATGGAATCTATTCAGCTGCTGCTGGAACAGAACTTGGAGGATAGACTTGGAAAGCTGATAAAGGAAATAAAGGATGAAAACTGGCAAATTCAAGAAGAAAACAGAAGATTGCAGGAGGAGAACAAGAAGTTTCTTACGGATACAATGGATAATCTCCCTGCTGATAACTCTCTTCAATTAATCCAGAGTCTGACAAGCATGAATGGAAACGTTGAAGATGTTATGTTTTGATGTGAATCATCTTCACACAGCTCTTAATCGTCATGAAGGAGACATTGTTGATGTCATTAACATGGTCACCAAGTTTGTCAATACTGATTTTGCAAAACATATGGATGCCACTACTAAGGCAGTTCATGATGAGATGGCAACCTTGCAACTCAACGTAGACTGCTTGAATGATCAGACCAGCATTCAAGGATTCACACTTAATCAACTTTCATCAAAATTCATCACTATGGATGCAAATATCAAAAGGATCTGCACTGCTATCAATCTGCCAGTTGCTGATTCTCTCCCTGCTGATGATGAAAAAAAAAAGGGGAAGAGAAGTCAGTACCTAAGAAGGAGAAAGCTGCTCCAATACCTGAAACTGCTCAAGTACCTGAACCTGAAGACTCTGCTGTTGAGAAGGAGGCTGATGACAAGCAAACAAAGTTTATACATGAACTAGTTAAGGAAACTGAAGAGAAGGTTGAAACTGAGAAGAAAGCAGAGGCTACTGAAGAAAAGGCTGCTGATGCTAAGGAAGCAGATGCTGAAGAAGAAGTTGTTGATCAAGAAGAAGAACCTAAGGAACCACTCAAGTCTGACAAAGAATTGGTTGCAACTAAGGATACACCTGAAGAGTAACTGTATCCATTAGTGAAGTACAAAAACGTGGAACGCATCAAAAAGAGGTTTGAGGAAGCTGAAGCAGCTGAAGCAAAACGCCTTAAGAAAATGGAAGCTGCTCAGAAGAATCTTCTTGCTGATGAAGTTGATGATGAATATAATGATGAAGTGGATGATGAAGAAGGTGAGGAATTTGTTGAAATTGAAGAAGAAGTGACTGATGAAGAATCAGATCTATAATGCTTAAACTTCTTCTAATCTGTTTTTCATTTTACTTGTAATTTCTCATCTGTCTGAAAACTTGTAACTTGTAACCATATTCTCATATATTAATAAAAGTTCAAGTTTCCATCCAATACATTATTTCTAAATCAGAAATTTTTGAGGATAAAACTTTAGTCTAAGTACAGGTACTTAGCTGATAAGTTTTGCCATCATCAAAAAGGGGGAAATTATTGGATGAAGATGAAGATCAACAGACAAGTAATTTAAAATTTAAAGGGTGGTTTTGATGATTTCCAAAATATCATAACCAGCTAAGTTAGGAAAACTTAGTAAGAACCCTTAGAAGAATTTTGATTGAACTCAAAGTTATATCAGTCAAGTCAAAATTCTACATGGTCCAGAAGATGACTGATCTGTTGTTTAAGGAAGAAATCAGATTGATGAAGATCAGATGATAACTCTGTGAAAATAGAGTTATCGCGTGGACTTTTTAAGCTTAAATGAGTGTTTTTCTTGAATAAGTGTGAGTCGTATGGGATTTTATTGCATATTTTACTTTTTAGAGTCGATTCACGAATTTAATTAAGTTTTGAGAATAATCCTTGATTTTTGATACTAATTCGATATATTCTCTTGTAGGAGATGAAATGGGCCAATAAAGTTTGTAACCAAGTGAAAGTGAACAATTTCAAATATTAAAGGGGTCAAAGGATACAAAGGCAGAAATTCAGGGGCTGAAAGTGCAATTAGAGTCCATAATTGTTGAAATTGTAATTGATGCGGCAGACTTGAGCGATAATGGGCTGGTGGTCCATTTGTGAAGTTTTGAAGATTTAATAGAATCCTACTACACGTGGGACTCTGAATGAGAGAAATAAAAAGGCAAAAAGACCAGAAAAAATCACACACCACATTAGAGAAAAAGAGAAGACACGCAAGATCAGAGATAACAAGCGCATATCACACTTTTTGCTATTTTCGTTATTCCTTTATTAGAGAAGACTATGAACTCCTCTTTTATTGTTTATTTCGTTATTTTTAGCATGAACTAATTTCGTTTAGTCTAGGGTTTTTACGGATCCATGTTATCCGAATAATGTTTTATTTTCTTTTCTCGTTTTAATTTAGTGATTTTTGATTTTTCTTTATCGATATTCGTTTATCTAATTTTGTGCTAATTCACTGTCAAATTGACTGGCCACCTATTTGATTGTTTACTTTTCTTGATTGAACCTGGGAAGGGAATATTAGGAATAGAAGAAGAATTAGGTAGTGGGTTGTTTGTTAGTATAGGAATATACCCAACACGCCCATATCCAAATTAGGTTATATAATTCATGATGTTATTAATTCTACTAACTTAGGAATAAGAATAGTAAATTAATTGCATAGGTTCTTAGGTGATTCGGAAGACACTTAAGGATAGAAGTGAACCTTAGGATAGCGAATAAGAATCACTAGTTAAAATTAGGTAGTTAATTAACATTAGGATCATGACATTGGTGAAGTTTAACTCTAGACCCTTGTCTCATTGATTGTCTTCTTAAGCACTTTAATCATCGTCTTAGATTAATTATTTTATTTTAGTTTTTACAAACATTAATTTATTTTAGCTGAATTAGAATAATAATTAAGGTAGGGAATTTGGTACAATTTTAGTTTCAAGTCCTCGTGGGTTCGACACTCAACTTACTCTTTATTACTTTTGCGATACGTGCACTTGCGTTTATTTGCGTGTGTAAAATCCGCAACAAGTTTTTGGCGCCGTTGCCGGGGACTTTGATAATTGATAATTTACCAAGTTTCAACTTTTATTTTTGTTTTAATTCGATATATTTTTATAGTTCAAATTTTTCCTTGTAGGTACTCATACATAGTTTATGCGCAGTGATAAAAAAGCTGAATTAGTAGCTTTTGATCCAGAGATCGAGAGGACTTTCAGACAACGAAGAGCGCTAAACAAGAACCAAGGAAAAACTGATCTAATGGAGAACCCACAGAATGAAGATCAGGTGAATCAACAGTTAGTAAATCAGCAAATGGGTCCACACATTCCTGTCGAAATAGAAAGACCCATTAATGAATACATAACACCAATCTTGGGTGTTCTAGATTCATGCATTGTCAGACCAGATATTGAAGCAGATCACTTTGAAGTGAAACCGGTAATGCTGAATCTGATCAATTCCTCTGCTATATTTTCGGGGTTGGCTATGGAAGATCCTCACGCCCATTTGAAGAGCTTTATGGAGATTTGCGATTCATTCAAATTGAATGGGGTTACAGCTGATCAACTACGAATGAAACTTTTCTCATTTTCCTTGAAAGATCGAGCTCGAATATGGCTAAACTCAATGCCACCCAACTCCATTACTTCCTGGACTGATTTGACTGAAAAATTCCTGAGGAAATATTTCCCACCCGCTAAGAGCGCAAAAGTTCGAATGGAAATTCACTCATTCCAACAAATAGATGGAGAGTCACTCTACGATGCATGGGAAAGGTTCAAAGGGTTAATGAAACAATGTCCACACCATGGAGTTCCTGGTTGGCAACTGATACACATATTCTACACTGGAGTAGGGGGACAAATCAGGACAATTCTTGATGCAGCAGCTGGAGGGACATTTTTGGGGAAGACATATACAGATGCCTACGATGTGTTAGAAAGAATGACCTACAACAATTACCAATGGGCATCAGAACGCTCATCAGTAAAACTTGCACCTGGAAAATTTGAGTTAGATACAATGACAGCAGTGCAAGCACAATTAGCCGCGCTATCCAAGAAGATCGATGGTTTAAGTATGAGTAAAACTAGAGCTAACTCATTTCAAGCTCAACCAGTCAATATGATCCACAATTCAGAGATTTCATGTATCATTTGTGGAGGAGAGCATCCGTATGAAAACTGCCCTTCAAATTCAGAGTCAGCATGCTATGTGGGAAACAATCGAAACAATCAAGGGTATAATCCATACTCTAACAGCTATAATCCCGGTTGGCGAAACCACCCCAACTTTTCATGGAGCAATAATCAGCACGTTGGACAGGGGCCAAACAACGCCAAAAATCAGCAAAACTCACCAGGGTTTCAGGGTCAACAAAAACAACCACCAACGGACAATAAGCCATCATTAGAAGAGACGTTGGCGCAGTTCATGAGCCAGACAAGTGCATCTATTCGAAACCTAGAAACTCAAGTGGCTCAATTAGCTCAAGATAGGCAGCACCGACCTCCAGGCTCACTCCCAAGTGACACTGAAAACCCAAGGACCAATCATAACGAACATTGCAAAGCAATCACTCTGAGAAACGGTAGAGAACTCGAAGAGCCCGGCAGAACACGAGTTCGAGTTGAGGATCCCAAGGAAGCTCAAGACAAACCTGAAGAATCCGAGCTAAACAAAGAAAATGAGGTGGAAAAGGAAAGCGAGAAGACAGATGTACCTAATCTACCGGAAATCAAACCTCCACCACCCTTTCCTCAAAGGTTTCAACAACAAAGGAAGAATGATCAATTCAGAAAATTCCTTGATATCCTGAAACAACTCCACATCAACATTCCATTAGTTGAAGCATTCGAGCAGATGCCAAATTACGTCAAATTCATGAAGGATGTACTGTCACGAAAGAAAAGATTAGGAGAATTCGAAACTGTAGCTCTTACCGAAGAATGCAGTGCAATTTTGCAGAATAAGCTCCCGCCTAAACTCAAGGATCCTGGCAGTTTTACCATTCCATGTAACATTGGCGATAAGTACGTGAGACAAGCATTATGCGACTTAGGGGCCAGCATCAATCTCATGCCCAAATCCGTCTTTCAAAGATTGGGAATTGGGGAAGCAAGGCCAACTACGGTAACTCTTCAATTAGCAGATCGTTCCATTACATACCCCGAAGGAAAAATTGAAGACGTTCTGGTAAAAGTAGATAAGTTTATCTTCCCTGTTGATTTTATTGTGTTAGACTATGAAGCAGATTCGAATGTACCCATCATTTTGGGTAGGCCATTCTTAGCCACTGGAAGAGCATTAATTGGCGTACAGAAAGGTGAATTAACCATAAGGGTGCAGGACGAGAAGATTACATTCAACGTGTTCCAAGCCATGAAACATCCCGACGACGAGGAAGAATGTTCATCAGTATGCATGATCGACTCTTTGGTCGCTAAGACCTTTGAGACTTCTATGTATCGAGACCCATTGGAAGCAGCCTTAATGTTGGATCCTGAGGAGATAGACAATAAAGAAGTTGTACAAAGCGTGGCATTCTTACAAGCAAATTCGCGAGCCAATAACCCTGTCAACAAGATTGAAGGATTGGAACTACCCACTTGCAAGCCTCATCGACCATCAATCGAAGAACCACCCTCGCTGGACTTGAAGCCACTGCCAGCACATCTGCAATATGAATATTTGGGGGAATCATCTACACTGCCAGTAATCATCTCTGCATATCTCTCCGAAACCCAAAAAGAGAAATTACTGAGAGTCCTTCGAAGTCATATACGAGCCATTGTGTGGACTATTGCAGACATTAAGGGGATTAGCCCTGCATTTTGCATGCACAAGATCATACTCGATGATGAGAACAAGGGATCAGTCTGTTGGGATTTTGTGGGTATAATTGTCAACTACAACGGTGCGGAATTAAATTTTTTTTTTATATCCACATCCCAGGGATCTTATTAGCACATGTGAATAAGGTTGAATTTATTTAAGCATATAAATACAAAAATAAATACATTGGTAAAATTGCGATTTTACCTCACCACAGGCAAGGTGGTGGTTTCTCCGGTCTTCTTGTCGGATCACTAGAGCACCCCAAGTGTTGTGCCTCTAGAGAAAAGTCCACACCAGCTGGATCTGCAATCACTTTAATCCTCAGGCTCAGAACTAGGAGAAAAGTAGCTTAGATTCAAGAGTTGGATTTCGATCCAACTCTAGATGTAGAACGGAAGAGGGAGAGAGGATTTGCATGGCCGATCAACAACCTATGGCGGCGGCGGCGGCTAGGTGGTAGGCTGCGGCGGCTAGGGCAAATTGGGAGAGGGGGCGGCGGCTAGGAGAATAGATTAGGGTTTTAAGTTTTTGCTAAGGTTAGGGTTTTGATTCTCCAAGACCCCTTTTTATAGGAGAGTTCAAACCCTATCCCTAATCTTATCTCTTAGCTAATGGGCCATCAGTTAAGTCTGGCCTAATCCCTCTATTTAATTAGTTCTTTTAATTAAATAGCCAAAGTCATTTAATTAACCACTTTAATTAAATGACCCATTTATTTAATTAACACTTTAATTAAATAATCCAATAAATCTAATTAAAGATTTACTTTAATTTAATTAATTAGATAAATCTAATTAATTTTCTCTCTCCAGGAATTAACCCTTTAATTCCTTATCTTGATTTAACTCCTTTAAATCATTCGTTCTACAACTGACTATCACAGTTCCAGCTTTTGTGTGTGACCCTCTAGGTTCACCATCAATTGACCGCAGGCTGACATTTATGTGATTTAATTAATGAGCAATTAATTATTTAATTAATTGCTCCGATCAATTAAACTACTTTCAATTGACCACTCCAGAATTAATCTACCATCAATTCAGGAGTACCCACACCTCATGGTCGATGTCTAGTCACAAGCCCATGAGGCCCAACTTCAGGTGAATTGACTTCAATGAACCTTAAACCTCTTATAAGTACCATGTACATATGGTCCCTCTAACGACTAATTTCCCGATCGAGACTTAGGGTGTGTGAATTGGTCGGCACCTCTAATTATCTCGATTCTGTACTTTCTAATTCAGGATAATATTTCCAGTGAGACTGCTAAATCTGGAAACCCTTTTCCAAATCCGTCACTGACCATGGCCATGGATTTCTTGGAATGCATCATCTAAGAATGTACAGGAAAATCCCTCATCCATTACGATGAGTCGGTAGATCCTATATTGACGCTAACCATCCGCGCATACGTCTATACGCACCCAACGTAGGCGCACAATGGACAAGCTATGTGCCCGGCTCCTAAATCAAAGTACGCACACCCGTATACCGAATTTGCCCTAGCATCTCAAGTCTAAGGACTAAATCGTACACTGTTATAAGTCTTGAGAGACATCCCACCACCGATATGCTTTTTACGCACTTCCACAATGGGTCTCTCTGTTCGGGTCGTTCAATGCGTCCGATCTCCTATCGAACCACCTAGTCATATGCACTGACATTAACAATGTCTTGTTCATGAAACAACAACAAATTCACTTTATGTGAATCATGCATAATCATACAAGTCTTGACGATTCATTCGATACCCCGTCTCGATATGAATCTATGACTTGGAACATTTTTGAGATCACGACCTTTGAGACTGTTTCATGATTAATCGCACCCAATACTGAAGTGAATAGTACCGTAGTCATGAGTGATCTCAGGGTTTCAACCTGTCGCTTAAATGTGTTCGCGAAAGATGAAGATGACCATTTGTTTATATTATGAATTATCAATAAAATAAACAGTTCGTATTAATTGATAAATCAAAGATTCTTTCAAGATAAAATAATGTTCCTATTACAAGCTATTTTTTTGGCTTGCAGGGCACTATCCTATCAATCTCCCACTTGCCCTAAAGCCAATCACAAACGTTTCTAATGCCCATCCTTGCCAGATGCTCTTCGAACACCTTTTGCGATAATGGCTTAGTTAGTGGATCAACTACGTTATCCTTTGAGTCGACACGCTCCATTTGAATGTCTCCTCTACCTATGATCTCCCTGATCACATGGTATTTCCTCAATACGTGTTTGGACTGGTGGTGTGATCTCGGCTCCTTCGCTTGAGCAATTGCCCCATTGTTGTCGCAGAAGACTACTATGGGATTTGCTATGCTAGGTACCACATCCAGCTCTTGGATGAAGTTTCTCATCCAAACACTTTCCTTTGCTGCATCTGATGCGGCGATATATTCTGCTTCAGTGGTTGAGTCTGCAGTGGTCGACTGTTTGGAGCTCTTCCAACTCACCGCTGCGCCGTTGAGGCAAAATATATATCCAGAATTGGATTTAAAATCATCCACGTCAGACTGGAAACTCGAATCGGTGAATCCTTCGAGTTTCAATTCTCCACTCCCACCGTAGACCAAGAACATATCCTTAGTCCTTCTCAGGTACTTTAGGATAGCCTTTGTTTACAACAAATTTTAAAGTCTGCAAAAAGCTTGAATAGACAATAAAATTAAGAAGTAACAAATAATATATATTTAAAATTTAAAAGTGGTTACAAATCTCTATATATGAGTCCTCTGATTCTTCTCTTCGTTGAACGTATGGATTCAAGTGCACTCGGCTTGTTCTTGAATCGTGTGATGCGACTTTCTCCAAGATTTGCGGATGAAGTCACGGATTTGAAGTATTTGTAGATCTTCAAAGCTTGAGGAGAATATCTATGCGTATATGTGAATTTGTATGTAGATATGTATATATGTGTGTCTGTATATCTTCAAATGAATTCACAAGACCTCTTTATATAGATTTTGAAGAGAGTCCTTCATAGCAGCTTGGTGACGTGTCATGATTTGATTGGCCCTTACTTCCTTGGAATGAAAGACTTCATTTGATTGGCCAAAACAACTCACTTTGACATGTGGCACAATTTGATTGGCCACTTAATCATTTGCCTTTATATCTATCATTTTGACACATGGCTTGATGTAATTGGCCAATAAATAAATATTAGAAATCAATTAATATCATTATTTAATTTCGGAATTTAATATAATAAAATCCCAAAATAGAAAATTAATTGATTACTAATAAATTATTTATAAGTGTCATTATTTAATTGGGCATAAATTTCATGTATCTACAAATGCCCCTTCGAGACTTATTCACGAATAACGCTTTCGAAGCATACTTTGAAGTGAGTAAGTCACGACTTTGATATAAAAATGCACTTGAAAAATATTGCATCACGGTAAAAGAAATTTGAACAACCGCGATCATGAATTTAATTGAAGTGGACTTTAAGTGGGTACATAATTTAATTAAATACCCATTACTTAAGCCCACTTAATTTGGCCCATTTATATGCATGGTCTATGTAGACCAAATGTAGGCCATAATATCTCGTCTTCTTCTTCATCTGAGTTGAGTTCACGAACAGAACTTGTTTTCTTCTCCCTGTTCTTTTTTTTTTTTTTTTTTTTTTAATTGACTTAATTCAAAATAAGACTTTCCATTGCAAGAATAAGATTCATATTGCAACAATCTAATCCTTTAGGAAATAAATTAAACTTGAATCAATTCCTTCCAATTCTAGGAAATCTAAAATTCCCAAAATTTTCTTGGTCATATAATCTCCAAGCATCTTCTATAAAATTGGCCCTCGAAACCCTTTCATTCATCAGCAATAATATTCAGAGAATTTGAGAAATTGATCGTGTGCATAAAATAAAGTAACCATCACGTAAAGGCTTCTTCCCACTTTCTTCCTCTGTCTTTGTTAAGCTATTTTCCTTGAAGTGAATCTCTAATTATTTTAGCCCTTTACACAATATGAAGAAATAATTAATCAAATCAACAAATCTTCTCCGGCGGACAGTTCTCCTATTAGAATTCCATCACCGTTGACCAATTTAGTTCAAACCACAAACAACTTTTCACTTTATCATCACAAACCCATATCTCACTTTTTGGCAAGAAATTCTCTCTCTCTCTTTTTTTTTTTTTTTTTTTAATTATAAAAACTTCGGGAGTCTCATCAATATTTTTTGATTTTGTAATGTGAACAACGGATCTAAGCTTGCTGTGTGGTGGTTTTGAGAGATTTGAATTTATGGTTGATGTTAAATAGATTAGAGGCTGTTGGGTTTGCACTGTATGCTTGAGAACTTGTACCGTATCCTTAGGGAGTAGTACTTTGAACCATATACATCTTTAGCACAAAAATAATCTATATCAAGAATATATCCAGCTCCGTAACCTTAACATCGCATCATGCCCCTTTATTTTATTGCCCTATCTTTTTTTTTTTTTTTTTTTTGTGTGTGTGCAGATATAACATTGCGCCACCAATGGAGTTTATCGACTGCAAAGTTCCATACCCGAGCCTCTACATGATCAAGAAGGATGAAGCAGATAAAACAAAAGGAACTACTTTAACTGTGTATCAACCGGCAATTGGTCGATTCGCCCCAGAATACACCCTGTCTAAGGAGCCACACTCATCAAAAGTTTCATTGGAGATTTCAAAGGATGTTAGTGTATTGTCTTCGACCACACCTAAGCATCAGAAAGTGTGTATTTTGCAGCCTAACGCACTTAACAGAGGTTCACCGTCCAGTTTCTCGCACCCTATTCGTTCATCAACTTCATGGAGGTCTTCATGGTACTCTTCGGCACCGTCACTCGGTGAATTTTCTCATGTTTCAGGTTACTGGGAGTGGATTGAAGATGTCTTTGCAAAGAGAAACAAGAATCTCCATCGAGCTGGGATACATGATGCAGTTTGGGCTTCTTTGTTTACTTATGACGTCGAGGAAAACATCATCCGCACCTTCTGCGACCTGTGGAGTCCATCCACCAATTCGCTCCACACGGCGGTTGGGGAACTTTCCATTTCTCTGTGGGATTTGCATATACTCGGTGGACTTCCCCTCCGCGGTCTATTCTATGACGAGGTGATTCCGTCAGCGAAGGAGCTTCTTGAAGTTGATGAAGAGGGCAAATCATTCCTCCCTTCTAGTTGTCGACACTTATTTTCGGCATATCATCATTTAGGAGGCGGCAACTCTGACGGGTTAAATGTTCTTGATTGGGTGCAGTTCTGGTTCAAAGGTTCTATCAGATATCGAGAACCATACCCACGATCATGTAGGAAAGGAGGGACAAAGCCTCGACTTTCTTATAATCCTTCAGGGGAGATTCCCGCTTCTTCGACTCGTGATCGGACAACAGAAGAAAATATCCCTTTCGATACTCTCGGGATTGCTGATCTTGATAGAGAAGAAACTTACACTGCTGCTTTATTGGTGTGTTGGATATGCAGGTTTCTTGTTCCGAACAAAAATGTTAATCACATACGACCCAGCGTCTTCAAGGTTGCAAGCATGATGGCTTCTGGAGAAAAGTTTTGCTTAGCCATTCCTGTATTGGCGAGCATATATCGAGGGTTAAGAGGACTGACTTCATCTACTAATTTGAAAGAATGCGACGCCACTTTTCCGATCCACTACGTATACGGCTGGCTTGGTAGCTATCTTAAGACACATTTTGACAACACTGAGACAGCGCGAAAGGCTAATTCCATGAGAGCGAAGATGGTTAAGTTCGCAGGGGAGAAAATGGCACGAAAATATAGTGCAGTGGAGGCTCAAGATGTCTTTGAATCGATCGAACCGGGTCGCATGGCGCCTTTCCCGATGTGCAAAGAAAAGATGCAGATTTTCTTCGATAATGGAAATTTTTCTGAGGTCGATAGGGACCTATTCATCAGTCTTCGATCGTGCTACCTCGTCTTGCGACTCGACAAGCACTATGTAGTTGAGTCCTATAATCCAACCAGATTTGGGAGACAATTCGGATTTTGTCAGGATCTTCCACAAGGATTGAGAATGGAGAAGGATCCTCAAACTTTGGAAGCGG
This sequence comes from Penstemon barbatus, assembly GCA_003313485.2. NCBI lineage: Eukaryota > Viridiplantae > Streptophyta > Magnoliopsida > Lamiales > Plantaginaceae > Penstemon > Penstemon barbatus. Next base: position 12,003,909 of record CM064882.1, read on the forward strand.
CCATGCTACTTTGGGAGTTCTCGACTCGCGTCTACACTGGAGCCAAACTAACTTTCCCTCGTTCAATTGAGCAATTGGCTACGCATGAGTATTTTCAATGGTGGTCGAGTAATTACCGCAATCCTTTCAAAGATTCCCCTAAGGTTGTTTTGAAACTTTCTAACGGTGCATGCGATTCTTTGAAAGAATCAAAGAAGAAAGCCATTGATTCCTCTAGCAATGGTTTGCAAAAGGAACACACTTCTGCTTCTAACTTAGAACCCAACGGTACTTCGAAACCTAAGGTTCAAGCAACGAAACTTAAAAGAACCGTGGTTGAATCTTCGACTTCCGAAAGTGACTCGCATCGTGATCATCATTGGAAACGTAGCAAAAAGATCCAGGTTTTTGATTTAGATTCCATTAGCTTTGATTTTGACACATTCTTTGAGGATTGTCCAAGTTCAGACATGAACTTCGAAGATATAGCTCGACGCGTAACAATTTGACTCATGCATTAAAATTCCACTTTTTTTTTTACACATGTCAATTTTAAATTCGTCTAACTATTTCCTTTCAATTTATGTAGCTTGCTGATATCGAAAATCCAAGGAACCAAGAAGTGTCCTCAAAGGGCAAAGATGTTGAGGCGCCAAATGATAGTACTCACTCAAGTTCTTCAATGACTAAGGAAATTGACGACGATTCTGATCGTCTCCCACTTACTCAAGTTTTGGCCTCACGTAAAGGGAAAGCAGCAAGTTCTAAAATTCCTTTGCATTTGCCATCCTTTAGCAAACATGGAGTTCAACAAGCAAACTTGACTTCTGAAAATGTGATAATAGCTTTTGAGACACCAGTTCGGACATCACCATCTTCGATTTCTACATTTTGATGCGACGAAGTAGTGGCACGTAGCAAACGCGAAATGGTCGAAATAATGTGGGATGACCTCTTTCAGCAACTTTCGACTACATCATTTGATGGGTTACATTTTATCAAAGAAGAAGTGAATGGCATCCTCCAAGCCATGAATCAACATGGAGGCATTGACGTGACGAATTTACATGAGAGGGTGAATGATTTTCTTGGGAATGCTAATCAATATGTCGAGGAGACTCAGTTATTGTCCCAAAAAATGAAGAAGGAGTTGTTTGACCAACAAATTTCTGGTGCTAATCAACGTCTCCAAGATATGCGAGTGCGAGAGAGTCAACACGCCATTCATGCTCGAGATCTCGAAGTGAAGCTTACTGAGTTGGGGGAGAAAGAAGATAACTTGAAGAAACAACTTGAAGAGATAGCAAACCAAAAGGAAGAGATAAGCTTGTCGCTCCAAGAAGACGAGAAACAACTGCTTGATACCCATTCTGCCATCTCTAGAATAGAAAATGAGGTTTCGATTCTTCAAAGCAATCCTCCCTTATCTGAGGATGATCTTGTGCGTCAAACGAACCTGAAGAAGGAGCTAGAAACCAATCTTCAAGATTTGAAGAATTTCAAGCTTTTCCCTTGATTTAGATTTAGTTGTTTCATTTTTTTTTTTGTTGCTAAGTAGGAACTTGCACCTTTCTTTTCTTTTGTATTGGACTCTTAGATATGAAGATGAATAAAGTTGATTTCTTTTCTTTTTCCATCTTCATTTCATTTCATTCTTTGTTGAACTTTATTTTCCATGCTTGCACTTGATCAATTTCAACTTGCATTCTTTAATTTAACACTTAAGAATTTAATCTAAGTATTAAATAAAGAGATTCGATGTAACTGCAAAACAAAACTAGAAGACTTTGTTTCGTGAGAATGATGAAACAAATCTGGAATTTTTTTTTTTTTTTTTTTTTTTACGTGACTGAACTCAGAATTAGCTTCCAAGCTGCCTACGTATCTCATAAAGAGAATCAAGTCATAACGTAGTTCAAAACAACTTTGATTAAGAAGGTAGGGGGGGCCATTCACAGTTTATACTCATGCGGGCCAGGAGTATCCGTTTCTTAACCACCTCGGACTAGGTGGGGATTTAAAATTTAACCACATAAATACCATTAGTGGAGTAAATTAACATTTTAGCCACATGAATTACTATTGGTGGAGTAAGTTAGCAGTTTAACCACTTGCACTACCATAGGTGGGTACCTTTCACAGTTTATACTCGTGCGGGTCAGGAGTAACATGCAGTTTAGGCTCGTGCGTCATGGAGCATTGTCTTCTTGTAGACTTAGGCGTAGTACTGCTTTAGAAATTTGCCGTTGATAGGTCCAACATGAAGGCCATCTTCAGCAACCAACTTATATGCACCACTTGTATAAACTTCTTTGACGACATAAGGGCCATCCCATTTTGATTTGAACTTATCGCCCATATGACGTTTCATATTAATTGGTCTTCTAACAGCAAGCACTAAATCTCCAATTTGGAAGGATCGGGGTCGCACCCTTTTGTTGAAAGCTCGAGTAATGCGGGCTTGGTAGCATTCAAGTCGTTGTTGGGCTTCCAACCTTTTCTCATCTAGTGCCTCGAGTTCTTCAAGACGTAGACTTGCATTTTCTTCACTTGTAAGACCCTCTTTGATAGCTATTCTTAAAGACGGAATTTGTTGTTCGAGAGGCAGAACAGCTTCTACACCGTATACCAGTGCATATGGAGTTGCTTGAGTTGGTGTACGGTAAGTTGTTCGGTATGCCCATAGAGCTTCTCCAATTCTCTCATGCCAGTCTTTTTTGGACTTCGCTACTACTTTCTTTAACAGATTGCATAAAGTTTTATTGAAAGCTTCAGCGAGGCCATTAGCAGCAGGGTTATACATGGATGAATTGTACTGCTTGAAGCCAAATCTTTGGCAAAGATTGCTCACCACGCTATTGCAGAACGGTTTTCCATTATCGGTAATGATGCATCTCGGGATCCCATAGCGATATATGAGATGCTTTTGGATAAAATCCGGTACACTTTTTTGGTTTACTTGTTGAAGGGGTATAGCTTCAGCCCATTTCGAGAAATAGTCTGTTGCAGCCAAAATGTACATGTGTTGACAAGATGACTTTTTCAAAGGTTCAACTGCGTCTAGCCCCCATGAATCAAACGGCCAAGACGAAATAGTTGGGTATAGCGGCTCGGGCGGTTGATGAATGAAATTGGCATGGTACTGACAAGCTTGACACTTCCTAGCATAATCTATGCAGTCTTTAACCATGGTCGGCCAGTAATATCCCATCCTTTTAATCTTAAAGTGCAACTTTGGCCCTGATTGATGGGCCCCACAAACTCCAGCATGTGCTTCTGAAATTGCCATTTGTGCCTCTTCATCTCCTAAGCAACGAAGAAATACTCCATCAAAAGATCGACGGTACAAGGTTTCTTTGTAGTAAATGAAGCGCGGTGCCCTACGGCGAATATCCACTCTTCGTTTAAAATCGTCGGGCAACTTTCCATGTTTGAGATAGTCGATGAGAGCATATCTCCAATCCTCTTGGTCAACTTCGAAAACCGAGACCGCATTGTTCTCAACATTTCCATCATATTCATTGTCAAACAAAGGCGGCACCACCCATTTCTGACATATTGGAATTTGTGCGTTTTGATCAGGCAAGATTAATGCAGAGGCGAGTTTGGCTAAGGCATCAGCTTGTCTATTTTCCTTCCTTGGTATATGTCCGATGGTCAGATCTTGGAGTCGGTCGATGAGTCCTTTAGCATAATTGAAGTATGGCAACAAATCAGGTTTCTTTACTTCATAAAGTCCTAAAAGTTGATTGACTATGAGTTGTGAATCTCCATAAACTTGAAGTTCCACATGCTTCATGTCCACCGCCATCTCGAGCCCAAGTATCAACGCTTGGTATTCAGCCACATTGTTGGAGCAACAATATGTCAAAGTGAATGAGAAAGGCATAACATCGCCCTCAGGAGAGACGAACACCACCCCAGCTCCTGCCCCTTCTTTATGTGCAGCACCATCAAAATACATCTTCCATGGGGGTAGGATTTCAATCACCATTACATCTTCATCTGGCAAGTCATCAGATAACTCCCATTCAGCAGGTATTGGATGGTCGGCAAGAAAGTCAGCCAAAATTTGCCCCTTTACCGCCTTTTGTGGAATGTACACGACTTCAAATTGTTGAATTTGCAGATACCATCTTGCGAGACGATCGGAGAGAACAGGTTTTGACATCACATATTTGACGGGATTTGCCTTAGAGACAAGACGAACAGTGTGAGCTTGAAAATAATGCTTCAATTTCTGGATTGAAAATATAAGAGCTAGACATAACTTTTCAATCGGGGAATAGTTAAGCTCATTTGATGTCATCGTTCTGCTTAAGTAGTATAGTGCATTCTCCTTCCCACTGTCATTTTCTTGAGCAAGTAATGCCCCAACTGAACGTTCTTGTGCAGCAATGTAAAGAATCAGCGGCTTTCCAGGAATAGGAGCAGACAAGACAGGAGGCCTCATGAGATACGCCTTAATGCTTTCGAAAGCATTTTTGCACGACTCATCCCAGTTAAATGGAACATCTTTCTTCATCAATTTGCTGAATGGATGGCATCGACCTGCTAGATTTGAGATGAATCGCCGGATGTATGCTAATTTTCCTTGCAGACTCTTGAGTTCATGAATATTCTTAGGATCAGGCATCTTAAGTATCGCATCAATTTTTGATCTACACACTTCGATTCCGCGATTTCGCACGACGAACCCAAGAAATTTTCCGGAGCTAACACCAAAAGCACATTTTAGAGGATTCATCTTGAGTTGAAATCTACGCAGACGATCGAAAACCTTCTTTAAATCCTGCAAGTGATCAACTCGCTTCTTTGATTTCACCACCAAGTCATCTACATAACATTCTACATTCTTATGCAGCATATCATCGAATATCTTCTGCATTGCTCGTTGATAGGTGGCACCTGCGTTCTTTAAACCAAAAGGCATCACCTTGTAGCAGTAAATTCCCTTCGGCGTTCAAAATGCCGTGAGTTCTTCATCTTTTGGAGACATGCGAATTTGGTTGTAACCAGAAGAGCCATCCATGAACGATAAAGCTTCGTGACCGGTTGTTGCATCTATCATTAACTCCGCAATAGGGAGTGGAAAGTCATCTTTAGGACATGCTTCGTTGAGATCTCTGAAATCTACGCAAACACGAATTTGCCCATTTTTCTTTCGTACAGGGACGATGCTTGAAACCCAAGTAGGATACTTTACTTCTCTGATGAAGCCCGCTTCGATCAACTTGTTTACTTCTGCCTCAAGCAGGGGAATCAATTCAGGACGATACCGACGTTGTGCTTGTTTGACGGGTCGAACCCCTCGTTTCACAGATAGGTGATGTACTGCAATTTTTGGGTCTAAACCAGGCATTTCCTTGTATGTCCAAGCAAAAACATCTTTGTATTCTTGTAGGAGACTTACATAGGCCAACTCTTCCTCTTGAGTTAGTGAGGCACTTATGAAAGTTGGTCGCGGACTGTCGTCATCACCAAGATTAACCTCTTTTAGGTTGTCAACAGTAGTTTTTACTCCTTCATCCATCTCAGGAGGAGCATCATCGGCATCTTCTTCAACAAGTTCATCACTGCCAATAGTGACATGATGTGAAGAGCATGTTCCATCATACTCTTCGAGTAGTCCTTCATCGCCAAAAGATGCATGACATGAAGAGCCTACGCTTTCTCTATCTTCCTCATTATGATTGGATCGTGTGTATATGATGGTCTGCCATTTAGCTTTCATCGTACCATCATACGAGATAACCACGTCTTCACATCTTTTCATTTGAGAGGGTATGATGCTGTGAAGCTTTTTGAGGCTCATATCTTTGGCAGATATTTTCCCTTTCCTCCAATGCCTTGCAGTTTGCTCTTGCTGCTTTGGTCCCAATCTGCTGAATATCGAGCTTCTACTGTTGGAGTTATTCCCCAATCTATTGAATACTGAGCTTCTATTGTTGGAGTCAGTCCCCAATCTATTGAATACCGAGCCTTTACGTTTCGACGTTTTAAATTGATTAATCACAACTGGCTCAAGAGTCGTAGAGTATGCTTCATCACCAAAACTGATATGATGGTTACTTGCTCTCTTTATCGGGATACGAACAGGCGTAGCCAGAACATATCCAAGTCCAGTCAATGAATTAGGCACGACATGTCCCATGCGTTTCAACATCTTTTGAGTATCATTAAGACCATGCTCTTCCTCAATATTAGTTTCCGATGTAAGTTTGCCAAGAGCTCCAACTCCAGTAGGGTCGTATCCAGCTTTAACCATGAGCTTGTAGGCGTTGGGACCAAAAGCTCCATGTGATTGTTTGGTAGGAAGCGTACCATGCTCTATTACATTCCCCTCGATTGGGCGAACGAATCCTTCTAATGGAGGTTGAGTTGATCTCAGTAGATCAACTTTTGTGATGGGAAGTGTACAATCGTTCAAGGCTTCACACTTAACCAAAGGCGGTTGTCCTTCTTTTCTTCTTGATTTTGGTACATAACACAACATCATTTTGGGTTGTCGCTGAGCTTTAGTAGAATTAACTTGACTTCCATTGTTTTATTCAAGAGGTTGAATCTCTTGTCCTTGTGTAGCTTTGGTAGAGTCACTTTGCCTTTCGACCATGCCTTCCCGTGGTGGAATTTTCTCCCTTTCTTCTGCATTCTCCAGAAGGGGTATACTACCAAGCGGATTTGAAGTGTCACTATCCTTCACCTTGTTCATGTTTTCACGGTTGAAGTAGAACTTGGCATCAGCAAAATATGATTCTGCCTCGGTGAAAGGTCTATCATCAGCCATTACTTTCTTCACAACTCCTTGGCGACAATATTTGAAACATTGATGTAGCGTAGATGGTATCACTCCATTCTCGTGAAGCCAAGGTCGTCCTAACAACATATTGTAAGTTGTCTTTGCATCAATCACGTGAAAAAGTGCATTTGAAGACATGTCGTCGATTAACAAATCAAGTCTTATCACTCCAACAGCTCTTTGTCCTCCTTGATTGAATCCTTGAATCATTAAACGACTATGCGTTAGTTCGTCCATGGCAATGCCAAGTTGTTTCACCACATGTAGAGGTAGAATATTGACTGCTGACCCTCCATCCAACATCATGCGATTGAGCTTCCTTTCACGTACATAACCCGCTACGAACAAAGGACGATTGTGTGGTTTAGAACCCAAAAGTAGATCTTCGTCGGTGAAAGGAATAGATGCTATGTAGCTTTTCACGATGTCTTCAACTTTCTCATCTTTTAGATCTTCTTTTGATGAGATACATGGGTTTCCAATGTCGCTTTCATCCTCCTTGCTAGTTGCATTATATGTCGAGGAAGTGGGGAAGGAACCACGATCAAGAAACCATTTGGGGATGAAATCTAACAACGTTATGGGAGGATAATAACTTTGTTTCACCGGAGACGATGTTCTAACATGGATGACATTTGGTTTTCTTTTCATTTTTCTTCCATTCTTTTCTTTCAAAACTAGATCTTGTAGAAATTGTTGGCCAGATTGTTTTGTAGATGAGTAACGTTTCTTTCGACGAGTGACAACTGTCCAGCCCCCATCGTTGGGGTCAATTTCTTCTTGTTTCTCGATGACTTCATTCCTACAAACGAGCGTTTGTTGAATGGCAGAATCAGATGCTATGGACTTTGAGTTCACCTTGAACTCGGTTGGATCAAAACTTCCAAACTTTATATAAAATGACGAATGATGGTCCATCGCAGACTTCTTAACAGAGTCTCTAGAGGCCACAGGCAAAACCTCAGTCGTGGTTTGATTGGCAGTCATCTTGTCTTCTTCGAGTAAGATCTTTCCTTGACGAGCCAATTCCATAATTTTGTCTTTCAAGATAAAACATTTTTCGATGGGATGTCCAATTAGACGATGATATTTGCAATAGTTGGGATCATTGCTTCGCCCAGCTTCTTCTGGTCGCTTCATCTCAGGTAATTCGATGAGTTCAACTTCAAGAAAATCTTCGAGCATTGCTTCAACATCAGAATCAAGGAACGGGTATTCCTTTGCTTGCATATCTTTCAACGTCAGCTTTTTCTGAAGTCCTCCTTGAGAAGAGTTGCCCTTAGCTTCTTCTCTTTTCTTTGGGTTAGACGACAACTTCATTGGAGCAGCGTTGATTGTCATAGATTCTTTGTTATCATTTGCAGACAAAGGCTTGCCACCTCTCTTGATATTTTGCCTATCCTTGGGATTTTTTGAATCTTGAATGGGTAAGAAGTTTTGATCTCCCCTTGAAGCGAGACTAAGTTCCATGTCGTGCGCACGCGTAGCTAACTCTTCGAATGTCCTAGGCTTTATTCCTTGAAGAATATAACGCAAGCCCTAGTGCATCCCTTGGATACACATTTCTATGGCAGAAGTTTCGCACAAACGATCCTTGCAGTTTAAGCTTAGATTTCTCCATCGATTGATATAATCGATGACCTTTTCTTCTTTCCATTGATGAGTGCTTGTGAGCTCGATCATGCTTACGATTCTTCTTGTGCTATAAAATCGATTGAGAAATTCTTGTTCAAGACGTTCCCAACTATCAATGCTTCCAGGCTCCAAGTCGGTGTACCAGTCGAAAGCATTCCCTTGAAGCGAGCGGACAAATTGTTTCACGAGGAGATCTCCAGTAGTTCCAGCATTATTACAAGTTTCTATGAAGTGAGCGACATGTTGCTTTGGATTCCCTTTCCCATCGAATTGTTGGAACTTTGGCGGTTGATATCCAATGGGCATCTTCATTGTGTCGATGCGACGAGTGTAGGGCTTCACGTAAGTAAGTGAAGATTTTGAATCTCCTTCCAATTTGCACTTGATGGTTCCAGTGATGAAGTCTTCCAGTCGATCCACAGGAATCATGCCGTCGGGTGAGACTTGAAGACCCTTAGTCTTCTCAGTCGAATGTCGTCCTAAGAGGATGTCGTCCTCCTCAGAATCCTCGAGTTGGTCCTCGTTCACTTTTGAGTATCGTTTTGTTGATATCTCATCTTCTTCGGGATCCATAGGTCGTTTTCCCATCGAGTGATTTGTCTTGGCAGAGAGTCCCTGGCTGAGAAGTCTCTCAATCTTTGCATCTTGCTCTTGCGCACGCTTGTTGAGCCCTTCTATGGCCTTAGTTAGAGCCATGAGTTGTTCTTCCATAGTCGTAGCGTTTGTTGTCATAACAGGCGCTCCAGTCGAATAGTGAGAAAGGGGTGAAGACCCACCGCTTTGAGAATCATCATGCGCCTTCTTTTCAATGAGCATAGTTCTTGGGTCATTCATCAATTAGTCATAGTTCGGTACTTTGTAGGACGAACCATCTTTTGAAGAGAAGAGATGAGAGGTAGAGAGGTCCCACTGGGCGTGCCAAAAATTTGTTTACAACAAATTTTAAAGTCTGCAAAAAGCTTGAATAGACAATAAAATTAAGAAGTAACAAATAATATATATTTAAAATTTAAAAGTGGTTACAAATCTCTATATATGAGTCCTCTGATTCTTCTCTTCGTTGAACGTATGGATTCAAGTGCACTCGGCTTGTTCTTGAATCGTGTGATGCGACTTTCTCCAAGATTTGCGGATGAAGTCACGGATTTGAAGTATTTGTAGATCTTCAAAGCTTGAGGAGAATATCTATGCGTATATGTGAATTTGTATGTAGATATGTATATATCTGTGTCTGTATATCTTCAAATGAATTCACAAGACCTCTTTATATAGATTTTGAAGAGAGTCCTTCATAGCAGCTTGGTGACGTGTCATGATTTGATTGGCCCTTACTTCCTTGGAATGAAAGACTTCATTTGATTGGCCAAAACAACTCACTTTGACATGTGGCACAATTTGATTGGCCACTTAATCATTTGCCTTTATATCTATCATTTTGACACATGGCTTGATGTAATTGGCCAATAAATATATATTAGAAATCAATTAATATCATTATTTAATTTTGGAATTTAATATAATAAAATCCCAAAATAGAAAATTAATTGATTACTAATAAATTATTTATAAGTGTCATTATTTAATTGGGCATAAATTTCATGTATCTACAGCCTTTACGGCGGTCCAGTGTTCCTCCCCTGGATTTGACTGATAGCGGCTCATTACACTGAGAGCGTGAGCTACGTCAGGTCTAGTACATAACATTGCATACATTATGTTGCCAATGGCAGATGCATAAGGTATGAGAGACATTCTCTTTCTTTCTTCATCACTTGTAGGGCACATTGATTTAGAAAGATAGATTCCATGTCTCATTGGAAGCAATCCTTTCTTGGATTCTTCCATACTGAATCTCTTCAGTATAGTGTTAATGTACTGGGATTGGGAGAGACCTAACATCTTCTTCGATCTATCTCTATTGATACGTATGCCTAGTACGTAAGATGCGTCTCCCATATCCTTCATGGAGAATTGCGTGGATAACCACGCTTTCGTCTGCGTCAACGTTCTGATATTGTCTCCGATCAACAGAATGTCATCGACATATAACACAATAAATTGTACCGAACTCCCATCGAATTTCTTGTACACACATGACTTATAAACATTCTTGATGAAGCCATACCCCTTGACTGTCTCATCAAAACGTATGTTCCAGGTTCGGGACGCCTGTTTTAGGCCATAGATTGACCTTTGAAGTTTGCAAACCTTATGCTCACTTCCTTTAGATGTAAAGCCTTTTGGCTGTTGCATATAAATTTCCTTATCAATGTCGCCATTGAGAAAGGCGGTCTTTACATCTATTTGCCATATCTCGTAGTCATACCACGCGGCTATGGCTAATAGTATCCGAATGGATTTAGACATCGCTACTGGCTAGAAGGTTTCCTCATAGTCTATACCAGGCCTTTGAGAGTAACCTTTTGCCAAAAGGCGAGCCTTATGAGTTAATACATCTCCATTCATTCCTAGCTTGCGCTTGAAGATCCACTTGCAGCCTACATGGATGGTTCCCTCAGGTGGATCAACCAAAGTCCATACTTTGTTGGAATGCATGGAATCCATTTCAGATTGCATGACTTCCTGCCACGCACCCGAATCTATGTCTGACATAGCTTCTTCATATGTCCTTGGATCAGTGTCCAATTGATCGTTTTCGTGAATAAAGCCATACCTTTCAGGCTCTCTACGAACTCGATCGGACGTACGAAGTACTGGTGTACTAGATGGTTCAACGGGTTCAGGATCAACTCCCACTGTTTGTGGGGATGGGTCCACTTCCGGGACTTCATCAAGTTCTACGGATATCCCGCTTCTTTTAGTGAGGAAGTCATCCTCCAAGAAGTGGGCGTTTCTGGATACAAACATCTTTTGTTCCTTAGGTTCGTAGAACAGGTATCCAATGGATTCCTTTGGATACCCCACAAATTTGCACAAACTAGATCTACTATCTAGTTTATCTCCTTTCTTGTTTCTTACATAAGCAGGAGATCCCCATACTTGTAAATATGAGTATATGGGTGCTTTACCAAACCACTCTTGGTATGGCGTCGTCGGCACCGACCTTGAAGGTACAATGTTAAGTATCTTCGAAGCAGTTAGTAGGGCCTGGCCCCAAAACGAAAAAGGAAGGTCAGCGAAACTCATCATGGAATGAACCATGTCTAACAAAGTTCTGTTCCTTCTCTCAGACACACCATTCAACTGCGGTGTTCTAGGATTCGCTGAGAGAGAATTCCATTCTCTACAAGATAATCGAGGAATTCTTGACTTAAGTATTCACCACCTCGATCCGACCGAAGTGCCTTGATACTATGTCCAAGTTGATTCTCAACTTTCATTCGAAACTCTTTGAATTTATCAAAAGCTTCGGACTTATACTTCATCAGTTATACATACCCATAACGACTGAAGTCGTCTGTGAAGGTTATGAAGTATGAGAATCCTCCTCTCGCACTGACACTCAGTGGTCCACAGACATCAGTATGGATTAAATCCAAGGTTTGTTTGGTTCGCTCCGGTTTCCCAGTAAAAGGCGCCTTGGTCATTTTTCCCTTGAGACAGGACTCGCAAGTTGGGAGATCATCTAGGTTCTGTATTTCAAGAGCCCTAGAGGAGACCAACTTTTGAATTCTACTCTTGGAAATATGTCCAAGCCTAGCGTGCCAAAGTTGTGGATTATTTTTATCTTGTTTTCTTTTCTTTGATTGAATGTGCATGACATTAGAATTAGCAGGTTCTAAGGAATAAAGACCATCTATCAAAGTACCACAAGCATAAGTGAAACCACCTTTTATTATGCTAAAATTTCCATTAGAAATGGAAAAACAAAAACCATCATTATCCAATAAAGGAATAGAAATAATGTTATTGATTATCGTTGGTACGTACAAACAGTCTTTCAAAACCAAAGAATAATTTCCTAGGACTAATTCAACGTCTCCTATGGCCTCTGCCGCAACCCTAGCTCCGTTTCCAAAGCGCATGATTCTATCCCCAGGTTTAAGAGGCCTTACTGCTCCCATTACCTGCAAATCATTGCAGATATGAGAACCGGCTGCGGTGTCTAACACCCATGATGCACAGTTAATAGATATATTAACTTCAATAAAGAAAATACCTTTGACCACCTCTTTCAGGTAGTCTGGGCTGTTCCTTTTCCAGTGCCCTGCTTTCTTGCAGTGGAAACATTCATCTTCTGGGCTTTTTCTTTTTCTTCTCGACAACCTTCTTGGTTGTTTTAAAAGAGATTACTTTCTTCTTCTTTTTCTTGCCCTTCTTAGGCTTTGCAGCCTTGGGTTGCTCAGCAATCATGACAGACTTCTCCCTTTTCAGGGTTGATTCTGCCGTGACCAATAAATTGGTCAGTTCGTGTAGAGCGTGTGCTCTATCTTCCATGTTGTAGTTCAACACGAACTGATCAAATGAGCGCGGCAGAGTATGGAGGAGCAGATCAGTGGAAAGATCAGCGTGCAGGTCTACTTCCAAGTTCTCCAGTTTTTCAACTAGATTAATGAAGCGCAAACAGAGATCCTTCACACTTGAACCCTCAGCCATTCTCAGATTGAATAATTCTTTTGTAGTCTTGAACCTTTCGGTCCTAGACTTCTCTCCATACAACTCTCGGAGATGAAGAATTATGTCAGCAGCATGCAACATCCTTGCATGTTGTTTCTGCAGCTCATTGGTCATTGATGCCAGCATGAGGCAACGAACCTGAATATCATCATCGACCCACCTTTGATGGGTAGCTCGTTCCTCTTCCGAAACCCCTTCCGGAAGTGCACCAGGCATGGGTGCATCGAGAATGTAACTCCTTTTCTCGGAGTCGACGACTATCCTCAGATTTCTAAGCCAGTCGACGAAATTTGATCCGTTCAGTTTGTTAGTGTCAAGGATGATAGCTAATGGATTCTTAGACATTTTTGCAGAATTTATCTACAAAAGTAAATGAAAACGTTTAGCTGACTGATCTATATTAATACTTATAATTAACGATGTTGGACTTGTTATCGAAAAAGTTCTCCCACTATTTTCTCGAAACAATTACCCCTTTAATTGTTAGGGAAATCTAATCTCCTAGTAGGTCTTGACGTCCCAGCAGACATTAATTGCACCCACGACTCGTGGCCATACAATTAACTCCCCAGGTAGGTATACTTTTACCAATTGTGTTCCTCCACAACCTTCAAGCTATTTTGTCTCGGTCTTCGCACTTATCTAGCACTGCTACATCATAAGTGTTACTAATCGTTAAGTCTAACCCATCAATCATGATGAGCAACTGGCCCGGTCGTGAAGTCCCCGTAACTGGTTATCGGTCGATAATCACATCCCGACCAGTCCCCACCCTTGTCAAGTTTAGTTGAAAACAAGAATCAAGGAATTTCGTGTATTGTCCCTTTCTTCGCCTAGGGTGCCAGACTCTGGATCACCTTCAACGATAAGTAGACAACATACACTAGTCCCTATTGATGGAAGGCTTGGATTTTTAAAACATCATTTTAAATGTACCCAATGTGACTTAATATTATTTTTCAAGAGGGGATTTTCGGGTTTAAGAGTTTAAGGTAACTCTCCTCGAGATCTCACCGTTCCAATTATGCATAATCTTTTATTTACGATCTAAATATAACTAGCGCGCATCACCGTACAAGCTCAGATATAAATACGTAAATAAATACATACACACCTACCATGCATGCTACCACAGTATGTTTTCGATCGGGAGCCTCCTATGCGGACCACCATCGAGCCAAAGACGATGGTCCTATTGGTCATTCTATTAGGTTTCGAAGTGACCTACTCTATTACACATTTTACCATGCATACATGGCCTTTAGTCTTCTTGGGCTCCCACCTTGCTTGTAACGGGCCTCCATTCTAAACTAATAAAATAGTAAAGCCCTATCTATTACAATGGCTCAAAGTGGCCCAAAACTTAAGGCTCGCAAGCCCAATAAAACCAATAAGATAAAAATAACCAATCACATCTACCCTAAGGGTCAAGGCTCGGCGCGATCGAAAACCACGTAAACAATTTCACGTAGAGCAAGAAACAAACAAAAACTTATTTTCTTATTTCTTATTCTATTTTAAAACAGCCTTTTAAATAACTTAAGCTTCTAGTTTTAAAACCCCTTCTAAAACAATCTCTAACATCATTTTAAACCCCTTTTTAAAATGACCATTTGATTCTCACTTTAAGTCTCTACTAATTATGATAAAATTGACTTTCCGGATTTACTAAACCCTTTTAGTGCACAAAACAGTTTATGTTTTTCAAGTTTGAAAAATTACAGTTCGGCCCCTGAACTTTTGAAAATTACACTTTGACCCCTCAACATTTGGAAATTACAAACCAGCCCCAAATTTTCCAGAATACACAAATTGGACCAGAAAGCAGAAAATTAACAAAAATTTCCAGAAAATTTTGTTTATTGCAAAACAGACCCCAGATTTACGAAAAATAGCAAAAACACCCTCAACCTTTCGTAAATTGCAAAATGGTCCAGATTTTGAAAAATTCCAGAATTTACAATTTGATCCAGAATTGCAGAAAAACAAAATTTTAATTTCTGACCAGATTTATGAAAAATCAAAATTTGCAAATTAGCCCTCCAATTTTTGGAAATTACAATTTAGGCTCGAAAACCGAAAAGTGAAAAAATCCGAACACTCAATTTATCACAACAAGCAAGAATCAAATATCAGAACACAGCAATCACATATAAACACATAATTTGATGCGTTCATGCCTTATTCATATGTGCATAATAAGTTAGGCTCTGATACTACTGTTGGGATTTTGTGGGTATAATTGTCAACTACAACGGTGCGGAATTTAAAAATTTTTTATATCCACATCCCAGGGATCTTATTAGCACATGTGAATAAGGTTGAATTTATTTAAGTATATAAATACAAAAATAAATACATTGATAAAATTGCGATTTTACCTCACCACAGGCAAGGTGGTGGTTTCTCCGGTCTTCTTGTCGGATCACTAGAGCACCCCAAGTGTTGTGCCTCTAGAGAAAAGTCCAAACCAGCTGGATCTGCAATCACTTTAATCCTCAGGCTCAGAACTAGGAGAAAAGTAGCTCAGATTAAAGAGTTGGATTTGGATCCAACTCTAGATGTAGAACGGAAGAGGGAGAGAGGATTTGCACGGCCGATCTACAACCTATGGCGGCGGCGGCTAGGTGGTAGGCGGCGGCGGCTAGGGCAAATTTGGAGAGGGGGCGGTGGCTAGGAGAATAGATTAGGGTTTTAAGTTTTTGCTAGGGTTAGGGTTTTGATTCTCCAAGACTCCTTTTTATAGGAGAGTTCAAACCCTATCCCTAATCTTATCTCTTAGCTAATGGGCAATCAGTTAAGTCTGGCCCAATCCCTCTATTTAATTATTTCTTTTAATTAAATAGCCCAAGTCATTTAATTAACCACTTTAATTAAATGACCCATTTATTTAATTAACACTTTAATTAAATAATCCAATAAATCTAATTAAAAATTTACTTTAATTTAATTAATTAGATAAATCTAATTAATTTTCTCTCTCCAGGAATTAACCCTTTAATTCCTTATCTTGATTTAACTCCTTTAAATCATTCGTTCTACAACTGACTATCACAGTTCCAGCTTTTGTGTGTGACCCTCTAGGTTCACCATCAATTGGCCGCAGGCTCACATTTCTGTGATTTAATTAATGAGCAATTAATTATTTAATTAATTGCTCCGATCAATTAAACTACTTTCAATTGACCACTCCAGAATTAATCTACCATCAATTCAGGAGTACCCACACCTCATGGTCGATGTCTAGCCACAAGCCCATGAGGCCCAACTTCAGGTGAATTGACTTCAGTTAACCTTAAACCTCTTATAAGTACCATGTACATACGGTCCCTCTAACGACTAATTTCCCGATCGAGACTTAGGGTGTGTGAATTGGTCGGCACCTCTAATTATCTCGATTCTGTACTTTCTAATTCAGGATAATACTTCCAGTGTGACTGCTAAATCTGGAAACCCTTTTCCAAATCCGTCACTGACCATGGCCATGGATTTCTCGGAATGCATCATCTAAGAATGTACAGGAAACTTCCTCATCCATTACGATGAGTCGGTAGATCCTATATTGACGCTAACCATCCGCGCATACGACTATACGCACCCAACGTAGGCGCACAATGGACAAGCTATGTGCCCGGCTCCTAAATCAAAGTACGCACACCCGTATACCGAATTTGCCCTAGCATCTCAAGTCTAAGGACTAAATCGTACACTGTTATAAGTCTTGAGAGACATCCCACCACCGATATGCTTTTTACGCACTTCCACAATGGGTCTCTCTGTTCGGGTCATTCGATGCGTCCGATCTCCTATCGAACCACCTAGTCATATGCACTGACATTAACAATGTCTTGTTCATGAAACAACAACAAATTCACCTTAAGTGAATCATGCATAATCATACAAGTCTTGACGATTCATTCGATACCCCGTCTCGATATGAATCTATGACTTGGAACATTTTTGAGATCACGACCTTTGAGACAGTTTCATGATTAATCGCACCCAATACTGAAGTGAATAGTCCCGTAGTCATGAGCGATCTCAGGTTTTCAACCAATCGCTTAAATGTGTTCGCGAAAGATGAAGATGGCCATTTGTTTATATTATGAATTCTCAATAAAATAAACAGTTCGTATTAATTGATAAATCAAAGATTCTTTCAAGATAAAATAATGTTCCTATTACAAGCTATTTTGTTGGCTTGCAGGGCACTATCCTATCACAGTCGAACATCAAAGAAGACTAAATCCAATCATGAAAGAGGTAGTAAAAATGGAAATCATCAAGTGGTTGGATTCAGGAATTATCTTCCCTATTTCAGACAGTAGATGGGTTAGTCCAGTTCAGTGTGTTCCCAAGAAAGGTCGTATGACAGTAGTGAAAAATCAAAACTATGAATTAATCTCGTCATGAACTGTCACGGGATGGCGCGTGGGCATGGATTACCGAAAACTGAACAAAGCTACAAGAAAAGATCACTTCCCGCTACCATTCATAGATCAAATGTTAGATAGATTAGCAGGAAGGGCTTATTTTTGTTTTCTAGGTGGATTTTCGGGATACAATCAGATTTTCATCGCACCAGCGGATCAAGAAAAGACTATTTTCACATGCCCCTATGGCACATTTGCTTTTAGACGGATGCCTTTTGGATTATGCAATGCACCTGCCACGTTTCAACGTTGCATGATGGCAATCTTCACGGACATGATAGAGAAATTTCTGGAAGTCTTCATGGATGACTTTTCTGTGTTTGGGGATTCGTATGATGAATGTCTTGATAACTTAGCCAAAGTCTTGCGCAGGTGCGAAGAAACTAACTTGGTGCTAAACTGGGAAAAGTGTCACTTCATGGTACAAGAAGGAATAGTCCTGGGACACAAAGTATCTAGCAAAGGCATTGAAGTGGACAGAGCAAAGATAGAGACGATAGAGAAACTCCCTCCGCCTACGTCAGTCAAGGGAATTCGTAGTATCCTGGGACATGCTGGATTCTATCGACGTTTTATTAAGGATTTCTCTAAAATCTCTAAACCTTTATGTAATTTGCTTGAAAAAGATGCTAAGTTTATTTTTGATGATTTGTGTATGCAGGCTTTCCAGACATTGAAGGACAAGTTGGTGGCAGCCCCCATAATTGTAGCTCCAGATTGGAATCTTCCATTTGAAGTGATGTGTGACGCAAGCGATGTCGCACTTGGAGCTGTTCTGGGACAGAAAAGGGACAAGATATTTCACTCAATATACTACGCAAGCAAAACTCTCACTGATGCTCAAGTGAATTACACCGTGACTGAAAAAGAATTGTTGGCAGTAGTGTTTGCTTTTGACAAGTTCCGAGCGTATCTGGTAGGAACAAAGGTGATAGTATATACAGACCACTCCGCAATCCGATATTTGATTGAGAAGAAGGATGCTAAGCCAAGGCTAATTCGATGGGTACTCTTGTTGCAAGAGTTTGATCTCGAGATAAAAGATAGGAAATGAACCGAGAATCAAGTGGCTGATCACTTGTCAAGATTGGAGGGAGGAAACAAAGAGTCAAACTCTGTGCTGATCAACGAAGTCTTTCCAGACAAACAATTGTTTGCGGTAAATCAACCTACACTTCCATGGTATGCCGACTATGTCAACTATCTAGTAAGTGGCCTACTTCCTCCCGACATTAATTTCCAGCAAAAGAAGAGATTTCTAAATTATGTGAAGAACTTCATTTGGGATGAGCCATACTTGTTTAAGAAATGTGGGGATCAAATGATAAGGAGGTGTATTCCCAATGAAAATTTCGAGGAAATTTTGGGTAGTTGTCACAATTCACCATACGGTGGGCATTTTAAAGGAGATCGCACAACAGCTAAAATCTTACAATCTGGTTTTTTCTGGCCCACCTTACATAAAGATGCTCATGAGTTTGTGAAGCGTTGTGATCAATGCCAACGGGTTGGAAATTTAACTAAGCGTGATGAGATGCCACTGTCTACTATGTTGGAAGTAGAGCTTTTTGATGTTTGGGGGATTGACTTCATGGGACCATTCATTCCCTCATTTGGAAATCGGTACATCTTAGTTGCAGTTGATTACGTGTCTAAGTGGGTTGAGGCAGAAGCATTCCCAACTGATGATTCGAAGGTGGTGATGCAATTCTTTAAGAAGCACATTTTCACAAGATTCGGTACACCAAGAGCCATCATTAGCGATCAAGGATCCCACTTTTGCAATAAATACTTCAACGCTCTCCTAGCAAAATATGGTGTGCGGCATAAAGTAGCAATTGCGTACCATCCGCAGACGAATGGGCAAGCAGAGATATCTAATCGAGAAATCAAGAAGATCTTAGAGAAAACAGTCAGTCCCACAAGAAAAGATGGGTCCAGGAAATTAGATGATGCTCTGTGGGCATACAGAACGGCTTTTAAGACGCCGATTGGAATGTCACCGTATAGGTTAGTTTTCGGAAAAGCATGTCACTTACCATTAGAATTGGAGCATAAGGCTTTCTGGGCTGTTCGCAACTTGAACATGAGTTTGGAACTGTTGGAGAAGGAATGGTTGATGCAACTGAACGAACTCGATGAATTTCGATACATAGCCTATGAGAATGCCAAACTATACAAGGAAAGAACAAAGAAATGGCATGACAGGACTATTACCACTAAGTTGTTTGAACCGGGTCAATTAGTACTCCTTTTCAACTCTCGTCTCAAACTTTTTCCTGGAAAACTAAAATCTCGATGGTCTGGACCGTTTATTGTCATAAACTCTTTCCCACATGGTGCCGTGGAGATAGCCGACGCTGAGACCGGTAGACAATTCAAAGTCAATGGACAACGTCTCAAACATTACTTGGGTGGAGAAATTGTGAATGAAAAGACCTCGGTGGTCTTAGAATGAAATAACCTGAGTAGCATGTCGAGCTAAGGACATAAAACTAAGCGCTTCTTGGGAGGCAACCCAAGCTTTTACTTGTTTTTGTTTTTGCATTTTTGTTTCATTTTGTTTTAGTTTTACTGTGATATGTGGTGTTTTGTCGGGTTTTGCAGGCATATCGCGATGCAAGGTAACGAGGAGATGAATATTTCATGGACTGGGACATTTTGGAGAAGAAGAATGATTAAGCCATGTCACAATTTGAACCAGGCCATGGCTCAATTTTGAGAAAAAAGAGTGCACAAATTCCAGAAACTTGAAGCCATGGCACAACTTCAGTCAGGCCATGGCTCAATAAAATGCACAAATTCCAGCAGCCTTAAGCCATGGCACTACTTGAATAAGGCCATGGCTCCATTTCAAGTGCAAAAAGGCATCAATTTTCAGAAGCTGAAAGCCATGGCTCAAATTGAATCGAGCCATGGCCTCAAAAAAAAAAAAAAAAAAAAAAAAAAAAAAAAAAAAAAAAAAAAAAAAAGAATTTTCAGAAAATACTCTCTCTCCCCCTTCCATATTCTCCAAATTCAGGAAACACTCTTGAAACCCTAACAAAACCACCGACTAACAACCAGCCGCCGCACCAACTAACCACCACCGGCCGTCGACCTTCCCAATTCTCCAACCACAACTGAAACCACCAACCCCTTCCCCCGCCGAAACCCGCACCCAGCCGCGCAGATCTCCCCACGCCGCCGCGACCTTCTTCTCCACGCGAACAGCCGCGTCCAGTCACAGCACATCAGTCGCGACCAGCTCTTTCTCTCCTTCTGCCGCCGCCTCCCTTTCTCTACCTCAGATCTAACCGCCGCCGCGATCTGAAATCGAAACCAAACCCTCCGTCGCGCAGATCTCCCCACGCCGCCGCACGAACACCAGTCGCACCCAGCCCACCCAGCCGCGACCAAGCCGTCTCGCCAAAACCCTAACTCCGCTGCCCCTTGCACTAAACCGCCACTAGACGAAACCCTAACGCCGCCACAGCACCTCTATCTCAATTGGGCTTCTCTCAAGGGTCGGTAACAATTGATTCTTGCTTTTTTTGGTTCGATTCTTGATTTTTGACTTCGATTGTTAGTTTGAGGGCGTATTTTGCTATTATTGGGATTTTGGTGTGTGATTATTTGCGAATTGTGGAGGATTGGGTGCTTGAAAGTTGTGTGATTAATTGGGGTGTTGATTGATTGTGTGAGTAGTTGAGATAGACTATTTTCGATTCGGTGTGATAATTGGGGATTGATTGTACGTGTGGAGTAATCGTTTCAGTGGAGTGTTTGTGTTGCTTACATTATACCAAATGGCACCACGAAGTCGAACGGTCCATAAGAAACCCCCCGTGAATAAATTAGCACTAACAACCACATCAACGAAAAAGCTTAGTGGAGCTACGGATAAACAAGTGCGGACGGATGAGTTTGATAGTAGTAGGTTTGTTAACCCAGTGGCTCCAAAGAAATTCTTTGACGAACATGAGGTCACAAGGACATTTATCACGGAGAGGGGTGTAGAATGTACCCCCGAGAGTTTCCCCGAATTTTATCGGTTGTTTCGACAATGGGGGTGGATGGAATTCATTAAACAACCGACGGAGATTGAGGGCGAGCTCGTACGCGAATTCTATGCAAATGTTTCCCAAACTCCGGACGCAAAAGAGGTCGAAATTCGGGGAAGGTTAGTCAAGTTCGATAAGGCGACCGTCAATACTCTTTACGAGTTGCCAACTTATGCCAATGACCAATACACCACTTGCCTAGCGGAAGCAATTGATATGAAAGACATAGTGGAGTACATTTGTCTCCCGGGCACAGTCTTCCGGACGACGGGACCAATTTTGAAAGCATCGCTCACTCCTACAGCAAAAATTTGGTTCGCCTTCATTGCTTGCCGCCTTATGCCCACGACCCATTACACAAAACTCTCGGAAGCCAAAGCCCGCCTAATCTACTCGCTCATGAAAGAACACACCGTTGACGTCGGAGAATTAATCTGCAAAGGCATTATCCAAAATGCAACAAAGGAAGGGGCCCAAACATTTTGGTTCCCCTCCCTTATCTTTCGTCTTTGTATGCAAGCCGGGGTGCAGCGAGGTGACGGTACTGGAGTGGTGAAATTAACAAGTGCCTTCGATGATCCAACATGTGGTGTAAGATATTGGGTATTTCGTATTGGAACCCCAAGAGCGCGAGGACTATTTCAAACCGGGGATCGACATCATCTTCGAAACCCACCCCAAAACCGAGAACAATGCCACAGCGACTTGACGCCGTGGAGAAGCAACTTAACTTTTTATTTGCTTACATACAAACCGGCTTTCAGCGAAATGAGGCGTTCCAAGCAGCCGAGTTGCAGAGTCGAGGTGTCCAACTGCCACCGATGCCATCTTTTCCAACTATGGATGATTTCGACAGGGGCTCCACCAATATTAATGATGATGCTGAGTCGAGTCCCGAGAATGATGCTTAGGATGGACAGACATATAGGAGACCGCCAGTCACCGCCTCGTAGGGACGTATTCTTTTTACTGTTCTTTGTTATATTTTGTTGGTGGTTTCCTTACTGTCTGCATGTGCAGTTTCTCGTACTTCCTGTTTGGTTAGTCAGGCATTTTCAACTCGTTTGTTTTTGTCACAGTGAGGACACTGTTTGTTCTAAGTTTGGGAGGGTCGCATTTACTTCATGCATGCTAGGTCAACTTTAACTAATTTTTTGAAATTTTATGTGTTTTTGAATGTTTTGCCTGCACATTTTAAGCACGAATACATAATCGAGAGTTTAGGATGATGTTAGAAAATTATAGTTAGAATAGAGCTTAAGAAATCTATCCTTGCCTACCTGATCTCTAGATTCGAGGATTAAAGTGCTAAGAGTCTAAGTGATAGTTTTGCCTAAGTTTGGGGGGAATGATAACTTTAACAAGAACCAAATGAAGCAAATGATTGAAGAACAATAAAGTTAAATCCAAAGAAAACAACCTCACTTGTATGAGACCTGAAAAACCTTATCGCTTGAGACTTATACTTGCACTCCTCTAACTTGACTGCGATAAGATGAACGCTATATGGGTGTTTTGATTTAACTATTCGGCACTCCGCTATTTTGACTATTTCTTTAGGACGAGTTATGAGTGTGAGTGGTGCTAAATATTACTAAAGTCGTGAAAAAAAAGAAAAAAAAAAAAGAGAGAATTTGCTAAGTGAAAGTTCAAACATAAAGGAGTCAATCACTTCGACCGAAAGCTTTGCTAGAACTTAGTGATTGGTATGATAACCCAAGAAAATAGAGAATTTGTTTGGCAAGTAAGGAATTCATGCAATTAGGCTCGATGATTTCGAAGCTATGGTGATCTAGGTGATTCCGACATTCTCGTATTATGTATACACACACACACACGCAGGAATTACATAATAAAATGCATAACATTTTGAAAATATTGGTATGGAGTTAACTTTGAATGCATGAGGATAAATGTTTGGAGTTAGTTAGATTTGTGTTGAACTAGTGTCATTACTCGAGGACGAGCAACAATTTAAGTTTGGGGGTGTGATAACTCTGTGAAAATAGAGTTATCGCGTGGACTTTTTAGGCTTAAATGAGTGTTTTTCTTGAATAAGTGTGAGTCGTATGAGATTTTATTGCATATTTTACTTTTTAGAGTCGATTCACGAATTTAATTAAGTTTTGAGAATAATCCTTGATTTTTGATACTAATTCGATATATTCTCTTGTAGGAGATGAAATGGGCCAATAAAGTTTGTAACCAAGTGAAAGTGAACAATTTCAAATATTAAAGGGGTCAAAGGATACAAAGGCAGAAATTCAGGGGCTGAAAGTGCAATTAGAGTCCATAATTGTTGAAATTGTAATTGATGCGGCAGACTTGAGCGATAATGGGCTGGTGGTCCATTTGTGAAGTTTTGAAGATTTAATAGAATCCTACTACACGTGGGACTCTGAATGAGAGAAATAAAAAGGCAAAAAGACCAGAAAAAATCACACACCACATTAGAGAAAAAGAGAAGACACGCAAGATCAGAGATAACAAGCGCATGTCACACTTTTTGCTATTTTCGTTATTCCTTTATTAGAGAAGACTATGAACTCCTCTTTTATTGTTTATTTCGTTATTTTTAGCATGAACTAATTTCGTTTAGTCTAGGGTTTTTACGGATCCATGTTATCCGAATAATGTTTTATTTTCTTTTCTCGTTTTAATTTAGTGATTTTTGATTTTTCTTTATCGATATTCGTTTATCTAATTTTGTGCTAATTCACTGTCAAATTGACTGGCCACCTATTTGATTGTTTACTTTTCTTGATTGAACCTGGGAAGGGAATATTAGGAATAGAAGAAGAATTAGGTAGTGGGTTGTTTGTTAGTATAGGAATATACCCAACACGCCCATATCCAAATTAGGTTATATAATTCATGATGTTATTAATTCTACTAACTTAGGAATAAGAATAGTAAATTAATTGCATAGGTTCTTAGGTGATTCGGAAGACACTTAAGGATATAAGTGAACCTTAGGATAGCGAATAAGAATCACTAGTTAAAATTAGGTAGTTAATTAACATTAGGATCATGACATTGGTGAAGTTTAACTCTAGACCCTTGTCTCATTGATTGTCTTCTTAAGCACTTTAATCATCGTCTTAGATTAATTATTTTATTTTAGTTTTTAGTAGTTAGTTAATCAACAAAAAAAATTAATTTATTTTAGCTGAATTAGAATAATAATTAAGGTAGGGAATTTGGTACAATTTTAGTTTCAAGTCCTCGTGGGTTCGACACTCAACTTACTCTTTATTACTTTTGCGATACGTGCACTTGCGTTTATTTGCGTGTGTAAAATCCGCAACATCAGACGACTCAAATCAGATTAGTTCAAGTTTGGGATCAGCTTGGTTCATCATCAGACTAGTGTACTCATCAGTTAAGTGGAAAGGATCAAGAAATCTCTCCAATGGTAATAAATGCTGAAGATCGAAGGTATTAATGACAAATGATTGAAGGAAAACCTCGTATCAGGTTGGTGCATTAGATGCTGCATGACAGAAAGTGCTGTTGACAGTACTGTCACGGTGCAGAGAGCCGTTCGCAGAAATTAAGGACCAGTACCCGAGAAATTTGAATTCTGTCTTTCTTCAACGAACATTTTTCAAACCCAGAGTATAAATAGTTCAAGAGACTGAAGAAGAGAACACACACAAACTCTGAGAGAAAATCTGAAGCAAAATCTCTAAGTCTCAAGAACAGCTCACTTATCAGCTTAGTCATTTGTTGACAAAAGCCGAAGTTGAAGATCAAAATGTTAAACATTTTTCTGAGTGAAAAACTGTAACAAGTGTTGTGCGAAGTGTAGATCCATCTTTGTGAGTGATCTAACTTCAGTGGATATGTTTTCTTAGTGATCTCCTATTGTGAACTTACGACAAGATTCATTTGTTGTTTTTGCGTAAGTGTTGTATGCTGTAAACTGTGTGCTTATAGTATAACCCAAGATCTAAGTGACTTGGAAGAGTGGACTAAAGGATTTTTATCCATATAACCACTGTAAAAATTCTTTGAGTTTTATCTTGCATTTTTACTTGCATATTTTCTAAGAGTTGCATAAAACTTTCAAAGAAACTTTTAAAAGATTTTAAAAGGAGTTTATTCAAACTGGGGACAAAATCTTTCTAAATAGACTAAGTACACTTGTGAAAAGTACTTTCAAATATCTGCTGCAAGTGCTCTAATTTAAAGCTTGCTGAAATCAGCTAAGTAGTACAAAGGAAAGTGGTTAACTGTACTATTCAAAGATTTGTTCTACGATCATCTTAGTCAGCTTACTGACCTATAACGGCTTAGTCTGCTGACAGAAGAGTGAAAAGTTTTTAAGTCTAAAAATTTTCAGAGGTCTATTCCCCCCTAGACCACATCTGACCACTTGGGACCAACAAGTGGTATCAGAGCCGGTGGTTTATTAGAATCAGCTGCATGATCAATGAGCTTGATCCGAGTGTTTTTCAAAGGTTTTCAAACTTTTTCAAAAGACCATATTTTTGAAAAATCAAAATTTTTGAAAATGGATTGTATCAGCCAGGTTCCCCAAATAGCTGGTATGAGCTTCGAAGATTGGAAGATCAGAATGTAGATCTTCTTAGCTGCTTATAATGATAACATGTACACATGTATCATAAAATGTCCATTCAAATTCACCAAGACTATAAAGGTTGATGAAGTAGACATAGTGGTGGAGAAAGATTCACATGAAATGACAGCTGAAGAAATCAAGCTGTACAATCTGGACAAAGTTGGTCGTTTCATCATGACCAAAGCCCTAGACAATGATAGATTCGATAAAGTCAAGCATTGCAAGACTGTCAAAGAGATGTGGGACAAGGTTCGTGACATGAGCTAGGGAAACGACGCCATCAAAGAGCATCAGCTGAGTGCTGCTCTGGAAAAGCTGGATAACTTCAAGATGAAGTCTGCGGAAACTATTGACCAGATGGATACAAGGTTCACAAGGACATTGAATGAGTTCTCAAGCTTGGAAAAACCTTCACTGACAAAGTGATAACCGTCAGAGTGTTGAAGGCTCTGCCTCCGAACTTCAACATGAAGGTGACAGCAATGGAAGAGTCAAGAGATTTGGGAAAGATCTCTCTCACCGAGCTGTTCTCAGTACTTAAGGCGTATGAGTATAAACTGCCTAGAATGGGTGTTGAAGAAACCTCAACTTCAAGTCCCACAGCTGCCTTGGTTGCTGCTGAAAATCTAAGAAGACCAGCATACAAAAGCAAAGAAGTGGACTCATCTGATGAAGCCACAATTCTCAACAAAAAGGAGTACACCGTTGGAGGCGTTGCATTGCTGATGAATAACTTCAAGAAGTTCTACAAAAAAAAATGAAGAATAAATACAATAATGCTTATACTTCTAACCCTACTTCTTCTTCTCTAGATAAGGATTCTTATAAATTCAAACTAATGTGCTATAACTGCAGGAAATTGGGTCATTTCACCAGAGACTGCCCATATCCTAAAACTGAGAAGTATACAGAAGAGGAAAAGAGAATCAGAAAAGAAAGAAAGCATCAGAAAGGTAAAGTGCTGTAGAATTTGACAGACGGCTACATCACGCCACTATGTTCGTCCAAGAAAAGATTAGATACAATCAGTGGAGGACTTTTAGAGTTGAAAAATCTGTTGCAGAGCTGAAGGCTTGGAAAGTGTTTGAAGCTGAAGAGAAGTGGGTTTTGGATTTCTTTTAAACTGATTCCATTTCACAAGCCTTGGATCCTGATCATGTACGGGATGTATTCCACAACATTGCCAGAGACATTGTCTACAAACAATCCCAGAAGATCAAGGACTCCTTACCAGCCAAGAGGAGGAAGAAAGATGACCCTATTCAAAGGACTGTCAAAATTGTTGTCTATCAAGCCCTTGAGAAATGGTCCGAGCATTCAAGATACTATAAAGGATCTCCAAGTGATCTGCCTTCACTGCCAAGTGTTCAACAAATTGCTTTTGGGGCTGAAGTCAGCAGTTAGAAGGAAGTGATAGAGGCACCAGCTCAGGGATCTATGCCTAATATCACTAGGGTTATCCATCAGACCACGAAGGTATATGAAGATGGAACACATGAAATTATTAAGGTGGAAGAACAGTCAACTGTTCAACAAGCTGCTGCCAAGCCTGATGAAGAAAAGGCTCCAGAAGATGATCAAGTAGAAGTTGGCGCAATTATTGTTCATCAAGCTGTTCAGGAGCCTGCTAAGCTTGAACAACCTGAAGAAAAATCTAAAGAAGACTTAGCAGAAATTCAAGTTCACCAGACTGATCCATCAGCTTCTATCTCCATTCCCTCAGCATTCAAGGATTCACACTTAATCAACTTTCATCAAAATTCATCACTATGGATGCAAATATCAAAAGGATCTGCAATGCTATCAATCTGCCAGTTGCTGATTCTCTCCCTGCTGGTGATGACAAAAAAAGGGGAAGAGAAGTCAGTACCTAAGAAGGAGAAAGTTGCTCCAATACCTGAAACTGCTCAAGTACCTGAACCTGAAGACTCTGCTGTTGAGAAGGAGGCTTATGACAAGCAAACAAAGTTTATACCTGAACCAGTTAAGGAAACTGAAGAGAAGGTTGAAACTGAGAAGAAAGCAGAGGCTACTGAAGAAAAGGCTGATGATGCTAAGCAAGCAGATGCTGAAGAAGAAGTTGTTGATCAAGAAGAAGAACATAAGGAACCACTCAAGTCTGACAAAGAATTGGTTGCAACTAAGGATACACCTGAAGAGTAACTGGATCCATTAGTGAAGTACAAAAACGTGGAACGCATCAAAAAGAAGTTTGAGGAAGCTGAAGCAGCTGAAGCAAAACACCTTAAGAAAATGGAAGCTGCTCAAAAGAATCTTCTTGCTGATGAAGCTGATGATGAAGATAATGATGAAGTGGATGATGAAGAAGGTGAGGAATTTGTTGAAATTGAAGAAGAAGTGACTGATGAAGAATTAGATCAATAATGCTTAAACTTCTTCTAATCTGTTTTTCATTTTTCTTGTAATTTCTCATATGTCTGAAAACTTGTAACTTGTAATCATATTCTCATATATTAATAAAAGTTCAAGTTTCCATCCAATACATTATTTCTAACTCAGAAATTTTTGAGGATAAAACTTTAGTCTAGGTACAGGTACTTAGCTGATAAGTTTTGCCATCATCAAAAAGGGGGAAATTGTTGGATGAAGATGAAGATCGACAGACAAGTAATTTAAAATTTAAAGGGTGGTTTTGATGATTTCCAAAATATCATAACCAGCTAAGTTAGGAAAACTTAGTAAGAACCCTTAGAAGAATTTTGATTGAACTCAAAGTTATATCAGTCAAGTCAAAATTCTACATGGTACAGAAGATGGCTGATATGTTGTTTAAGGAAGAAATCAGATTGATGAAGATCAGACGACTCAAATCAGATTAGTTCAAGTTTGGGATCAGCTTGGTTCATCACAGACTAGTGTACTCATCAGTTAAGTGGAAAGGATCAGGAAACCTCTCCAATAGTAATAAATGCTGAAGACCAAAGGTATTAATGACAAATGATTGAAGGAAAACCTCGTATCAGGTTGGTGCAATAGATGCTGCCTGACAGAAAGTACTGTTGACAGTACTGTCACAGTGCAGAGAGCCGTTCGCAGAAATTAAGGACCAGTACCCGATAAATTTGAATTCTATCTTTCGTCAACGGACATTTTTCAAACCCAGAGTATAAATATTTCAAGAGACTGAAGAAGAGAACACACACAAACTCTGAGAGAAAATCTGAAGCAAAATCTCTAAGTCTCAAGAACAGCTCACTTATCAGCTTAGTCATTTGTTGACAAAAGCCGAAGTTGAAGATCAAAATGTTAAACATTTTTCTGAGTGAAAAACTGTAAGGAGTGTTGTGCGAAGTGTAGATCCATCTTTGTGAGTGATCTAACTTCAGTGGATATGTTTTCTTAGTGATCTCCTATTGTGAACTTACGGCAATATTCATTTGTTGTTTTTGCGTAAGTGTTGTATGCTGTAAACTGTGTGCTTCTAGTATAACCCAAGATCTAAGTGACTTGGAAGAGTGGACTAAAGGATTTTTATCCATATAACCACTGTAAAATTTCTTTGAGTTTTATCTTGCATTTTTACTTGCATATTTACTAAGAGTTGCATAAAATTTTCAAAGAAACTGTTAAAAGATTTTAAAATGAGTTTATTCAAACTGGGATAAAATCTTTCAAATTAGACTAAGTACACTTGTGAAAAACACTTTCAAATATCCACTGCAAGTGCTCTGTTTTAAAGCTTGCTGAAATCAGCTAAGTAGTATAAAGGAAAGTGGATAACTGTGCTGTTCAAAGATTTGTTCAACGATCAGCTTAGTCAGCTCACTGACCTATAACGGCTTATTTTGCTGATAGAAGAGTGAAAAATTTTTAAATCTAAAAATTTTCAGAGGTTTATTCACCCCCCTTCTCTAGACCTCATCTGACCACTTGAGACCAACATCTAATAATTCTTTTTGCACACAAGTATTGTAGATAGGAGGGGGTCATCAGCCCCCGATAAGACACTTACCTTTATTCTTGATCTCTTGCAAATAGCCCACTGCACCCTCATCAATCACTTAACCTAGAACCAGCACAGGAACACCTGGTGGATATGGGCAAATTGACTCTCCACAAACCTCTCCAACACACTCCTCCAACTTCATTTTCATTTTGCTTGCAAAGATTGCCTCTCATTTGGCAATCCAAATTGCACGCAATTGAATCAAAAATTAGAATTTTAACAATGATATATACGATACATTAAACCCCCAACCCGTTCCTTCTTCTCCCCTACGCCACTAACCTCTTATGCAAAGTAAATATATTTTCATGAAATTACTACAAAAATCTACAGATATAATATAGGGTGAAATACAATTACCCCTTAAAGTATCAATTGTAACACTTATCCCCCTATGTTATAATTTTATGGTATTTATTCCAAAGATATCCTCACCCCTTTCATGAATAATATTTTCTTTATTAATATCAAAATTAAATTATATTTTTATTAATTATGAATCCATACATCCAACAATTTTTTTTATTTTCTAATATTCTTTTATTATCTTCCTTTTTTCGATCTCAAATTTGTTTCAGCATTTTTATCTCATTTTTTAATAACCGAAAAAAAACAAAAGAACTGGAGAAATTAAAACATAATATTGTTTGGTGGTAGATTGATGAATTCATAATTAATAAAGATTTTATTTTTTGATAAAGGAATGAAGAAATTAAAACATAATTATTTGGTTCTAAACTGGAATTTTGCGAGAAATAATTTTTGAACAAGAACTAATCAAAATTTGAATAATAATTAGTACGTAATATAAATGAGATACACCAACTAAAAACTCAAAAAACATAAAGAAAAAATTTGAGATAGAAATAAAAAAAAATTGAAACACTAAATAAAGAAAACAAATTGTAACAGAAATAAAGAAAAATGAGATGAAAATAAACAAAATTTTTAGACCATAAAACAAAGGAAAATAAAGGAATAAATTAAAACATATTGTTGTTTGGTGGATAAATGAATTCATAATTAATAAAGAGACACATTTGTTGGTCCCAAGTGGTCAGATAAGGACTAGGGGAGGGGGGGTGAATAGACCTCTAAAACTTTTTCTTTCAATTAAAACTTTAAAACTTTTTCTTAATGCAAACATACTAAGCTGTTACAGAACAGTAATTTACTCAGCTGATCGCGAAAAAATCTTTGAGCAGCTTTGTTGACCACTAGTCTGGTATTGACTTAGCTGAATAAATTAAAATCAGTTTCAATACTTAGAGTACTTGCAGCGGATTGAAAGTGTTTTTCACAAGTAATCTGAGCAGTTTGAAAATGTTATCCCCAGTTTTAAAAACTCATTTAAAGCTTTTTCAAACAGTTTTGAGAAGTGTTTTTATGCACTTAGAAAATATGCAAGTTATAAAGCAATGTAAAAACACAAGTAATTTTTATAGTGGTTATATGGATTTGAATATCCTTTAGTCCACTCTTCCAAGTCAAAAAGATCTTGGGTTATACTAAGAACACAAAGTAATTAGTACACTCCACTTACGCCAAGGACAACAAATGAAACTGGCCGTAAGCTCACAATAGGAAATCACTAAGAAAACCAATCCTCTGAAGCTAGATCACTCACAAAGACGGATCCTCACTTCGCACAACACTCCTAACAGTTTTTCACTCAGAAAAATGTATATATCTTTGTTCTTCAACCTCTGCTTTCAGTCAACAAATGACTAAGCTGATGAGTAAGCTGTTCTTGAGACTTAAGAGATTTTGCTTCGAATATCTTCTCAGAGATTGTGTTGTTATTTTTCTCTTCGTCTCTTTCAGCTATTTATATTCGAGGTTTGAAAAATATCCGTTGAAGAAAGACAAGATTCAAAAACGTCGAGTACTGGTCCTTAATTTCCGCGAACGGCTCTCTGCACAGTGTCCGTACTATTAACAGTACTTTTCTGCAGGCAGCATTTAATGCACTAAGCTAATGCGAAGCATTTCTTCAATAATTTGTCTTTAATAGCCTCGTACTTCAGCATTTATTACTTCCAGGGGCATTTATTACCGTTGGGAAGACTTCTTGATCCTTTTCACTTGGTTGACGAAGGTATAAGTCTGATGACGAACAAAGCTGATCCCAAACTTGAACAAATCTGATTTGAGTCGGCTGATTTTTCACCAGTCTGATTCCTTTCCTTCAGCGGATCAGTAGTCTTTTGGACCTTGAATTTTGACTCTTTTGATATGTCTTCTTACTTAGTCAAAATTTATTCTAAGGGATTTTTACAACTAAGCCTTCCATAACTTAGCTGGATTTTGCTTTTGGAAATTATCAAAACCTCCCTTTACTAATTAACTTCAGCGCCTTCATCTTCATCTCTATCCAACAATTTTCCCCTTTTTGATGATGACAAAACTTCAGCTAAGTACCTGTTTTACCTATACTAAAGTTTGCAATCCCCAAAATTTTCTGAGATAGAAAAGATATGTTGGAGTAAACTTGATTGTTTATTGATATGAAAATTTTTACGTGTACAAGTTTGTCAGATGAGATGAATGAAAAGAAAATTACAAAGAGATCTGATACATCAGATTTTGCCTATTCTAGTCATCAACTTCTTCTTCATCTTCTCCTTCTAGCACTTCAATGTATTCATAGAATGATTCTTCATCATCATCAGCAATTTCATCTAAGGCAAGATTAGATTGAGAAGCTTCCATCTTTTCCTTGAAGTTTTTATCTTCCTTTGTCTCTTGGAAGGCTTCCTCTATCTTCATTTTGATCTTCTCTTCATCTTTAGGTTTTCTGAAAGGATCTGATCCTCCTTCAGTAGTTTCATTTCCTTCAGCTCCTTCAGTAGCTTTATCAGTTGTCTCAGCTTCAGTCTGCTCAACACCAGCTTCCTTTTCACCAGTCTGATATTCCCTTTTATCTTTCCCCTTTTTGTCATCATCAGCAGTGGTGACATCTTTAGGCTCGGATGGAGGGTTGAGTGCAGCTGATGGAATCTTGATTGTGGCACACAGAGCTTTGATGTTCTGATTGACTACATCATGGCTTGCATTTAGATGATCAAGAGAAGTGCCAATGGTGTCATTCTTGTCATTGAGGCAGTCAATGTTCAGTTGCATTGTTGCAAGTTCATCCTGAATAAGAATGCCAGCCTGATGAACCTCTTGCAGCAATTCTACATTGATGGCTTTTTCTTCCTCACTGACTCTGATGAATGATTGATTGAATGTTTCCATGTTGTGTTCTGCCCTTTGCAAAGCTGTATGAAGGTGATTGACATCGGCCTTCACATCTTCCAAACTTCTGTTAATTTCCATAACATTCTGAAGCAGTTCCTTGGAATTGTCCTCAGGTAGAGGTATAGAGTCAATGGCATCCTTTACTATGCTGGTAGTAATAGTCTGCATCTGCTCAGCCAATTCCCTCTGTAGCTTTTCAAACTGCAATTTGTTCCTGTCCTCCATCTCCTTGATTGAATTCTCTATTAGCATTTGGATTGATTCCATCAGAGATGAGTGCTTGTCTTCTGATGAAGAGGACAGATCAGTAGTTTGTTCAGTCTGAGGTTCCTGTTGAACATGAACGTCTTGCATATCAGCATCAGCATTCTGAGTCTGAACAACTTGTACAATAGCATTTCCAGCCTGGGCAGGTTGATCTTCAGCATCATTAGCTTCATCAGTCTGGGTAGCAGCATCCTTTGCTCCTTGTTGTTCAGCAGCTGTCCATCCAATAGCTAAGGTTTGTCCTGGAACACTTGTCTGTTCTGGAACAGCCTTCTTCTGATCAGCTGGCTAATTTGCATCCTCAAAAGTAGTTGAGATAATCTTTCCATCATCATCAAACACAGTTGTCTGACGTATCCTTTTGAAGATAGGCAGACTACTGGTTTCCTGACTTGTAATATGTTGTCCCTCAACATACTCTTTGATTTCCTTGCCAAATGTGATCTGTTGAATGCTGGGTAAGGTTGGCAGATCACTAGGAG
Source organism: Penstemon barbatus (assembly GCA_003313485.2). NCBI lineage: Eukaryota > Viridiplantae > Streptophyta > Magnoliopsida > Lamiales > Plantaginaceae > Penstemon > Penstemon barbatus. The sequence goes on from CM064882.1 coordinate 12,037,920, forward strand.
ACCCTCTCTGATATCTGGACCTGGCAGCCCAGTTCTTCAAGGCAGTCATAGTGGCTATCTGTATTGCCGTTGCCACCGCGTCATTAGACTTCCTTCTCTTTTCAAGCAAGAAGATCTCAATTTTCTTTGCCTCCTCTTCGGCAAACTCTCTGGCATACTGTTGTATAATATCTCGAACGTAATCAGCATCCAGTACCTTTGTGATGGAGTCTGTCCTTAGCCACTGAAGGACCCAATTTTCCTCTTCAGTAGACTCTTTCCAAGCTTTTGCTTCCTCAAACGTCTTGTTCACTTTGAAGTCCCTCCACTTCATATAACTCTTCTTTTCATGAGTGAACAACGTCTTCAGCATTAGCATGTTTTCGAAATAAGCAATCCGTTTTTCAAACTTGTCAAAAATGAGTCTGTTAGATTTGATGATGTTGAAGGCTTTCCTTATTTCGAACTTTTCTTTCGATTTTTCCAAGCCTACAGGCATCTTGGACTTGGCCCCCATGGATTCACCAATCTTCACACTTCCTGCATGCTGTGAAGCATTAGTGTCCTTTTTGCTCAATTCTAGAACCAAAGCAAGCTCAACTTCCTCAGCAGCCTGGCGTTCTGCTTCGGACATCTTCCTTCTCTGTTCATCTTTTTCAGCTTGTATCTTGCTTAGTTATAAGGCCTTTTTCTCTTCTTCTTCATCCTTCTTTCTCTTTTCAGCTTCCTCCCTTCTCTTTTTCTCTGCCCTGGAAATTTTTGTTCTTTTTATGATAATTTTTCTTTTTCCTTTATCAGCAGGGGCAGCAGGGGAAGAACCAGCAGAAGACAGAGGTGCCACTGCAATAGGCTGGATGATCTGCACTTCAGGATCATCCGTGGGAAGAATGCTTTGAATTGTTAGCTCTGTTGGAGCAGTCTGTTGAGCAGTTGCTTCCTTTCCATCAGTAGGCTTTTCGTTAGTACCAACATGCCTCTCCGCTGATTAAAGTCCTCTTTTCTCCAATTCAGTCAATTCAGTAGGCTTTTCAATGAAAGTCATCTGCTTACTGACTGTTGATGTTGCTCTTCTTTCTCTAACAGGTCTGGAATCACCTGTATCTCTGAGCTGACTCCTAGTCCTTCGAGAAACATTCTCTTCAGGCTCTGCAGCAGATGGAGTCGTAGAAGATGAAGCAGGTGACATGTTTCTGACATCTGCAGTCGTCTGCTCAATTATTTTATCAGCTCTCTGAACAGCAGATTGTTCTACTCTGGCTTCAACAGCTGGCTCAGCTGTTTGAGTAGAACTCTTCTTCTTCTTTTGAGCCACTTCTTTAGGCTCCTCAACCCTCATTTTCTTGGGCTCACCAGCTAGGTCAGCCTTCATTAATCTCCTTGGCCTTTTGGCAGGAACCTCCTTTGGTTCCTCAGCAGCTTCTTCTGCATCAGCTTCCTCTGCCTTTCTTTTTAGAACAGGCAGGTATTTTGCCATTGCTTTGGAAGTATGAATTTCCTTCCCATTTGTTACCTCACAACCCATATGAAATAGTAGATAGCTGAGGGTAATTCTGTGATTTGTCTGAGGGCCATCGCCTTTCTTTTTCTCCAGAAAACCGGCGAAGATGTACCAAATTATTACGGACCAGTTGACTTCCAATCCATAATATATAGCAGCCATGATGCTGAACCTTTTCATTGTGACAGCATCCAAGGAGAACGTACAATTTTCTATCAGTTTTGAGACCATATCAGCCATCCGCTGATATTCATCCTTCAGCTGTTTCTTCTTGATGTTGCCAGACAACATCTCTCCTTCCTTTGCACAGGTGGCCCAGAACTGTTGGTGCTTCTCCTCCGTCAGAACAGTGACATCGTGTCGTCCTCTGTTTGGAAGCCCAAAAGTTTCGTGAAGTAGAGTGGGGGTAATAACGACGGTTTTACCTCCGACAGTAGCTTTGATTTCTTTGGTGTCTAAATCAATAGTAGCAGTGCGGTAGTACTCCAACACTTGATCAGTCCAGATCAACCCTTCATTATACTCCATAAAATTAACTGGAGAAGCAGATTTGAACTTCTCCAGCAGCTCCTTCATCAGATCAGTACCAGATTGGTAGAAGGACTCATAAACCAGGTACATACCCTCAGCGGCCATCTCAAATCTGTTTAAAGTTAGTGAAAAGAGTAGATTTCGCAAGAAATTGCAAGTCTATTTTTCTCACAAGTGCTCTCTGAATTTTAGTGTGCGTAAATAGTGAGTGAGCTGATCAGATATGGATTTATAGAGTTAGGATATTTCGGTTTCCGTGATACCAGCTAACCGTTAGATCCGTCTCTTTTCAATTCTGATCGTGCGGCGTCAATTACGACCTTTCAAATTCAAATCGCATTTAGTGAGGAGCAAGAGATATGTACCGCTCTTTTCTCACTTGTAAAAGCGCGTTTGTAAATAAAACATTTTAAGCAGTAAGCTTTTACTCATGTGATCAGACGAGTAAAATAAATACTTATTTGATAGGACAATTGTCCTGTTAACAGATTGTTATCAGTGAAAGCCAATAGCTGATAACCTTCCTCGGCTGTTTGTCAATCCAGCTAGATAGTTAATCTTCAGTCTTCAAGCTTAAAGTCTTCTGATGATAACATAACTTCAACTAACTGTCATCAACAAATTTCATCTTTTGATCAGAAGTATTGCTAGTCTTACACGTTCCCCCTGACTTTAAGAATTCATAAGTTAATTAATCTATTGAGAGTTAATCCTTGAAGATAAGTATGATGAGTAAGCTGTTGAACTCCAGTCTTCTGATGAGTTCCCACTCAGCTTATGCATCCAATTTTAATAAACCCAATTCAGCTCTTAGAGTTGAAAACCTTGTCTCACTTAAAGGTTTTGTGAAGATGTCAGCAATTTGATTTTCAGTAAACACATACTCTATAGTGACATTTCCTTTCTCCACATGATCTCTAATGAAGTGATGTTTGATCTCAATATGCTTAGTTCTTGAATGACTTGTAGTATTTTGAGTAAGACTGATTGCACTCGTATTGTCACAGTAGATATTTATACCACTGATTTTGATATTGTAGTCTTCTAGTTGATGCTTCAACCATAATATTTGTGCACAGCAAGCTCCAGCAGCTATGTATTCAGCTTCAGCTGATAATATTGAAACTGAAGTCTGTTTCTTACTCATCCATGAGATCAGATGACTTCCCAAGAAATGACAGACACCTATTGTGCTTTTTCTGTCAATCTTGCAACCAGCAAGGTCAAAATCTGAATAATCAATATGCTCAAATCCAGATTCTCTTAGGTACCATAATCCCAATTCTTCAGTGCCCTTAAGATATTTTAGTATTCTCTTGGAAGCTAAGAGGTGAGATTCCTTATGATTTGATTGATACCTCGCACAAACCCTAACAGAGTACATAATATCAGGTCTGCTAGCAGTCAAGTATAACAGTGACCCAATAATACCTCTGTATTTGGTTATGTCCACTGATTTGCCATATTCATCTTTATCCAAATGAAGACTAGACATTGGAATAGTAGCAGTAGAGCTAGTTTTCATACCAAACTTCTTGAACAGATCTTTTGTGTATTTTGCTTGGTTGATGAATATTCCATCAGGCAACTGTCTTACTTGCAAACCAAGAAAATAATTAAGCTCTCCCATCATGCTCATTTCAAATTTGTTTTGCATCATCTTTGAGAACTTATCACACATTTGTTGGTTAGTTGAACCAAAAATAATATCGTCCACATATATTTGCACAAGTAATATATGTTCTTCCCATTCAATAGTGAACAGAGTTTTGTCGACCTTACCTTTACGAAATCCTTTGATTAAAAGAAAATTAGATAGGGTATCATACCATGCTCTTGGAGCCTGTTTCAGTCCATAAAGGGCTTTCTTCAGACGATACACTTTGTCTCCTTCTTGATAAGCGTCAAATCCAGGTGGTTGTTCAACGTATACTTCTTCTTGCAATTCTCCATTGAGAAAAGCTGACTTCACATCCAGTTTGAGTCATTTAGAGCTTCTTCAATCTGTTTAGGCTCTATTTGAGATAGGAAGCTGACAAACATTGAACTACTCGCAGCAGCTCTCCTAGTCTTTACTCTATGTAGAGGATCACCAATTACCAATTCTGGTGGGTGATTCTTGAGCCATCTTAGACCAGGTTGCAAATCATAATGTTGTCTTCTATCTTGATCTTGCAGCACTACTGTTGGAGATCCAGTAGTAGTCTGTCGAGCAGCAGTTATCTGTTGAACAGTCTCTGGTCTGTCAGCTGTTAGTAACTCTTCTGTTGTACGAACAGGTTCTGAGCTTGCAGCTGAGTTGATATCAGGTAGTATGATGGGAACATATTCTTCATTCTTTTCAATGCTCAATTTCTGAAAATCAGTAAACAGATGATTAATACTTTGATTCTTTTCAGATGATTGATTTGGCTCATCAAATACTACATGAATGGATTCCTCTATAAGTAAAGTTCTTTTGTTAAAGACTCTATAAGCTTTACTAACAGACGAGTATCCTACAAAAATAGCTTCATCAGCTTTTTCTGCAAAGGCGGTGAGCTGACTTTTCCCATTATTCAAAACAAAGCATTTACAACCACAAATCCTAATATAATGAATGTTTGGCTTCCTGTTGTTCCAAACTTCATATGGGGTCTTGTTCTGGTGCTTGTTGATCATGCATCTGTTTTGAGTAAAGCAGGCTGTATTTGTTGCTTCTGCCCAAAATCTTTGAGGCAGTTTAGCTTCAGCTATCATTGTCCTGGTAGCTTCTTTGGTTTACTAGATGCTTGCTTATTAACAGATGACTTAGTTTTATCACTAGTCTGATTGGTTTGGACCTTATCAGAAGACTTCCTAGGACTCTTCTGTTTGGACTTACCATTCTGTTTTCCTACACTATGCTCTTTGCTCTTTTTAGCCTTAGGAGCTTTCTTCTCCTTTACATCATTCTCAGGTGAAGAAGGTTCAGTAGTCTGAACATACAGTATGACCTTGCTATTGTCAACTGACACAAATTTTTCAGTATGGTTTAGTTCTAACTTATCCTGATCTAAAGGTGTCTTCTGTTTACTGGATGTATGCATGGATGCAACAGTTGACTTCTCATGAGACTCAATAACTTTCTCAAGTTCCATGATTTTACCCTTATAAACTTCACATTCATCTTTCAGAGATTCATGCTCTTGCTCAAGCAGTTTATATTCAGCTGATTCTCTTGGCTTTTCAGCTTTGAGTTTCAGTGAACTGTTTTGCTCTCTTAACAAAACCAACTCTTCCTTAAGCTTACTATATGCTTCAGCAATATTAGTATTGTTAGGCATCATTTGTTCAAATGAATTAAACAATTCATTATCTAGAAGAGTTACCTCATCATCCTCAGAGTCATCAGATTCCTTAGCCATCAGGCAGAGAAGAGCAGGTCTTTCTTCATCAGAAGACTCTTCATCAGAAGTGTTTGAATCTGAATCCGATGAGTAGATAGCAGCTAGCTTTTCTGCTGCTGCTACCAGCACATTTCCTTTCTGATGCTTTCTTTCTTTTCTGATTCTCTTTTCCTCTTCTGTATACTTCTCAGTTTAGGATATGGGCAATCTTTGATGAAATGGCCCAGTTTCCTGCAATTATAACACATCATTTTGGATTTATATGAATCCTTATCTTGAGAAGAAGAAGTAGGGTTAGAAGTAGAAGCATTGTTATATTTGTTCTTCATTTTCCATTTGTAAAACTTTTTGAAGTTGTTCATCAGCAATGAAATGTCTCCAGTAGTGTACTCCTTTTTGTTGAGTAATGTGGCTTCATCAGATGAGTCCACGTCTTTGCTTTTATAGGCTGGCCTTCTTGGATTTTCAGCAGCAACAAGTGCAGCTGTGGGACTTGAAGTTGAGGTTTCTTCAACACCCATTCTTGGCAGTTTATACTCATACACCTTGAGTACTGAGAACATCTCGGTGAGTGAAATCTTTCCCAGATCTCTGGACTCCTCCATGGCTGTTACCTTCATGTTGAACTTGGGAGGTAGAGCCTTCAGCAATCTGACGGTTATCTCCTTATCCGTGAAGGTTTTCCCAAGCTTTAAAACTTCATTTAATGTCCTTGTAAACCTTGTATCCATTTGGTTAATGGTTTCCGCAGACATCATCTTGAAGTTGTCCAGCTTTTCCAGAGCAACACTCAGCTGATGCTCTTTGATAGCGTCGTTTCCTTCGCTAGTGTCTCTGATCTTATCCCACATTTCTTTGGCAGTCTTGCAGTGCTTGACTTTGTCAAATCGATCATTGTCAAGAGCCTTGGTCATGATAAAGCGTCCTACTTTGTCCAGGTTGAACAGCTTGATTTCTTCAGCTGTCATCTCGTTCAAATCCTTCTCTACCGCTATATCAACATTATCAACTTTGATGGTCTTGGTGAATTTGAATGGACCTTTAATGATACATGTGTACATGTTGTCATTGTAGGCTGCAAGGAAGATTTCCATTCGGATCTTCCAGTCCTCGAAACTCATACCAGCTATGTGGGGAACATGGCTGATACAGTCCATTTGTCAAAAATTTTATTTTTCAAAAATATGCTCTTTTTGAAAACTTTGAAAACCTTTGAAAAACACTTGGATCAAGCTCGTTGATCAGGCAGCTGATTCTATGAACCACCTGCTCTGCTACCACTTGTTGGTCCCAAGTGGTCAGATTAGGTCTAGAGGGGGGGTGAATAGACCTCTAAAACTTTTTCTTTCAATTAAAACTTTAAAACTTTTTCTTAATGCAAACAGACTAAGCAGTTACAGAACAGTAATTTACTCAGCTGATCGCGAAAAAATCTTTGAGCAGCTTTGTTGACCACTAGTCTGGTATTGACTTAGCTGATTAAATTAAAATCAGTTTCAATACTTAGAGTACTTGCAGCGGATTGAAAGTGTTTTTCACAAGTAATCTGAGCAGTTTGAAAATGTTATCCCCAATTTTAAAAACTCCTTTAAAGCTTTTTCAAACAGTTTTGAGAAGTGTTTTTATGCACTAAGAAGATATGCATGTTATAAAGCAATGTAAAAACACAAGTAGTTTTTATAGTGGTTATATAAATTTGAATATCCTTTAGTCCACTCTTCCAAGTCACAAAGATCTTGGGTTATGCTGAGGACACAAAGTAATTAGTACACTCCACTTACGTCAAGGACAACAAATGAAACTAGTCGTAAGCTCACAATAGGAAATCACTAAGAAAACCTATCATCTGAAGCTAGATCACTCACAAAGACGGATCCTCACTTCGCACAACACTCCTAATAGTTTTTCACTCAGAAAAATGTATATTTCTTTGTTCTTCAACCTCTGCTTTCAGTCAACAAATGACTAAGCTGATAAGTGAGCTGTTCTTGAGACTTAAGAGATTTTGCTTCGAATATCTTCTCAGAGATTGTGTTTTTATTTTTCTCTTCGTCTCTTCCAGCTATTTATACTTGAGGTTTGAAAAATGTCCGTTGAAGAAAGACAAGATTCAAAAACCTCGAGTACTGGTCCTTAAAATCCGCGAACGGCTCTCTGCACAGTGTCCGTACTATTAACAGTACTTTTTTGCAGGCAGCATTAAATGCACTAAGTTGATACGAAGCATTTCTTCAATCATTTGTCTTTAATAGCCTCGTACTTCAGCATTTATTACTTCCAGGGGCATTTATTACCGTTGGGAAAACTTCTTGATCCTTTTCACTTGGTTGACGAAGGTACAAGTCTGATGACGAACAAAGCTGATCCCAAACTTGAACAAATCTGATTTGAGGCGGCTGATTTTTCACCAGTCTGATTCCTTTCCTTCAGTGGATCAGTAGTCTTTTGGACCTTAAATTTTGACTCTTCTGATATGTCTTCTTACTTAGTCAAAATTTCTTCTGAGGGATTTTTACAACTAAGCCTTCCATAACTTAGCTGAATTTTGGTTTTGGAAATCATCAAAACCTCCCTTTACTAATTAACTTTAGTGCCTTCATCTTCATCTCTACCCAAATACATTTATTTTAATAAAAAAAATTATTATTTATGTAAGGGGTAGGGATACTTTTGAAATAAAAACTAGAAAATTATAACATAGGGGTAACTGTTACCACCATTGGCGGAGCTACGTACAAGTCGGGGGGTGCATGGACCCCCCTGAAATTTTGATGTTAGTTATAGTTCATAATTATATAATGTTTTTTTACAAAATCTCAGTATAATTTATAAAAAATACTAACGGACCCTGGCCATCTAACTGATACTCCATTCGTCCAATTATTTTTATTCCATTAGTTATAGTATCCAGTTAAACTTTTCAATTTTTTAAGTGATTTATCATGCTAAATATTCATATTAGTGGTGTATTAAACATTTTAAATATTAATATAGATGGTGTTATATGTCATTATCAACTTATTAGTGAAATATATTAATTAAATTATTTATTATAATTTTTATAAATTTAATTGAGTTTGACAAATCAACTGTAACAAGGAATAAAGAAAAATAGGACGGATGAAGTACTAAAATTTTATGTGAAAAAGGTCCATATTCATTAGAGTGCAATAAATCTAATAGGAATGATCATAAAATTGTCTTCAACTCAAACTCCAACATATCCTTGTTAATTTCTAATGTGAATTATAGTAATTTACAAACATTAATTTTTAGATATAGGGGACACTTTTTAAATATAAAATCAATGTAATTATTTACCAATCTCACTCATCTCTATCTCTATTCCCACAAAAGAAACCCAATAAAAAAGGACAAAATCAAAAAAATTAAGAACACTTAAAACAAGTCGATGTGACATTTGTAAAAAAAAAAAAAAAATTCATTATATTTAAGTAATTTGAGTTTGAATCAGTTTTGTATTATTTATTTTTTAAAATTTTTTAAAATTTATAATTAAATTTAAATTATTATTAGAATGATATATGATGACCCCGACGGATATATTTTCTGACTCCGTCACTGGTTACCACCCCATACTTTAAGGGGGGAAACTGTATTTCAACCTATAATATATTACCAATGATAAAAGATATATATCATTGAGATGTATTTGTTGATCCAGCAGGACAGAACCTTTAAAATACATAGGAATGATGGAATTACTAGGTAGAGTAATAAAAGTATTAACAATAGGATATAAAGAAGAAAAAATCTTTAGATTATTACATATATGACTAGTTGCACCAGAATCTATAATCCAACTGTTGAGGAAATTAAGAAATGTGATTGGCAAGATTAAGAGGAGAACGGGTACTTGTATGTGAAGTTACATTGAAAGAGCTAGAAGTGGAGGAGGCCAGAGTAGTACCATTTAATTGTTGTTTCTGTCCCAGTAATTGGCAAGAATTGGATCATCTGTGTGTGTGGTGGTAATGTGCCATCAACAAATCCTAATTTGTTTTTAACTATCAATGAAAGATTCATTGCAATGCTCCAGGTTTGATAATTATGTTCTGTTAATTTTTCAGAAACCAAGGAGATTCCTGGTACATTTGTTGTATGCAGATAGTATGGGCTAGATGGATCTTCAATCTGAGCTCGAGTGATGACGGAAGTAATGGAAGGAGATACAGAATCAGAAGGTGATCCAGATGAAAACATTGTATCAAGAAAGGATGGTGATCAAGAAAAGGAGAGGAACATAAACATGAGACTGATTATTGGGTGGAAAATGTAAGAAAGATGATGATAATTTGTGATTTTTTTGATTTCTGAGTCTGATTTGATATTTGAATTGGGTGTTTCTAAGATTATGTATATGAGAAAAAAAATGAATCTGAGTGGAGATTGAATGAGAATAAGAATAAAGGTAGACGGAGATTTGTTTAGAAGTTTGATGAAGAACCGAAATATGAAAGAAGGCAGACAGAAAAAATTACCAGAATTTGAATCTTGATGAAGAACAGAACCTGGATTTTGATGATTTGAAGAGCAGCAAGCTTGAATGCAGTGGATGAAGAATTAAACAATTACTATTGATACCATGTTAATTGATTGGTATGTAAAATATTCATTAATGGAACTATTGAGATCAGAAGAAAGAAAATGGAACTGTAAATGTGTAGTGATGAATCTGAATTTTACGAGTGAATAGCAAATTAACTTCCTGTGTTATTCTAAATAGGCAATTTAACTCCCTGTGATAAATAAAATAGCAAAATACCTCCCTGTGAAATCCTAAATAGGTAATTTAACTTCCTGTGATAAGAAAAAAGGCAAAATGCCTCCCTGTATTTTTATAAAAGAAGCATATTGCCTCCCTCGAAATCGCTCATTTATTCATATCACAGGGAGGTAAATTGCTCATTATTTCATTTCACAGGGAGGTAAATTGCCTATTTTTATTTCACAAGGAGATAAATTGCCTATTTGACATATCACAGGGAGTTAACTTGCAAAAAACCCGAATTTTACAGAATGAAAAAGTTTGTAAAATGTGTACATCTCTACAAGCTAACTCCTATTTATAACAATATAACTAACTTCAGGGGCAAAACTGTAAAAACATAGATAATACAAAATATAAAATTAGACTGAACTAAATAACATACAACCGCTTCTGACTAACTTAATAATTCAAATAAATAAATTTGGAATTCTAGGGTTCTTCCCCTTTCTTCAATTTTGTTCTTTCTTCTTCTTCAATTTCCTTTATCTGTATTTGTTCAGCTTTTCTTTTTTCATTTAACAATAGATTCCTTTTCCCAATTTGCTAGTGTACCTTTAATGTACTGTTGCGTCAACAATTTGTGAATGACCTTCTTTAGCATTGGGCAAAAAGAGGAAGATTCTAGTGTATATCAGCAAATTATTTGTTAGTCATCATAAACTCCTATTTATGTCAGTGAGTCCTTTTGACTCATAAAACTTGTTTGTTCATCATAATTTTCATAGACCATCAACAAAGTTAGTGTATCTATTAGATATTTTTTAAAAATTTTGTGCATGATCTATAAAAAGCTGGGTCTATGCAAAAAATTTCAAAAAATGACACTACTTAGGTGGTGTTTTCAATTGCTTGAACTTTTACATAGATTAGAGATTTTTAGAAAATCACTTAAAAGTAGATGAGAATAAAAAGTAGGTAGTGTTTGCATTCTAAGAGAAAAACTGAAAAACTGTTATAAGTGGGTAGTGTTTGCAAATTAAGAGGAAAAAAAACACTAAAAGCTAAAAGCTACCTTTCATCAACTTTTGCTTTTCTGTCCTTTTTAACTTATTTTTAGAGAAGTTAATTCATAAGCTGATTCTGAAAACACCATCATAAACACTTTTGAAGAAAAAAAGCAGAAAAGTGATTATTTTAAGCTATTGAAAACACCACCTTAGTGGATAACAACTTCACATTGTCATGGTGGGCGGACCCAGGTAAGGGCTAGTGGGGTTTATAGCCCCCACTCAGTGTATGCGTATATTATATAAGTGGTTAGTAAATCTTGAATAAAATTTGCCCTAGCTCACTGGTTACGGTTTTTACAGGTTTTCTACAAGGTCTGAGTTCGAAACCTAAGAGAGACTTTTGATAATTAAAACAAAATTTGATGTTCCTGAACTTACAAATTTATCCATTGCCTGCCCTAACCATGCGGACAGAGAGAACATATAATGTTTAGAATTATACTTTGTATTAAATTTGGATCGTTTTCTCTTTCTTAATATTTCGTCCTTTAATTTCCTTTCTTCTTTGATTATTTTTTCTTTCTTAATAAAATTTTAAATGTTATTTAATTTTTAATAACTATGAGAATTCAAATTAATTTTTTTCATAATGCAGTTTTTCAAATTAGTTTTTACTTTAAAGTAAAGTAATTTATGGAATTTCTTTTTGTCAAACTTCACCTCAAATTTTTGTAGCTCCTCATAAATTTTCTCAAGCGATATATTAATTTCAAGTTTGACTATTTAATTAGATTTTTTTTTTTAATTTAGGATATAACTTTAGCCCCCACATGACCATATTCCTGGATCCGCCCCTGGTCATGGAGATTTGATTTAATATTTCAAAATCACATACACTTCCTATTGTTAAACAGACGGGTGTCAGCTGTAAGAATACGCAATTTGTTGTAACTTTGATTTCAATTATATATGGAATCTTTTTCCTTCGGTTGTTGAATCCATGATCGGGATGTAAATAATTGTCTACATGCATAATTGTGAAGAGATTTAGTAGAGTTAATGACAATTTATCTCTTTGGCATAATGTTAAATTTACTTATCTTTGATTTGAAAAAAATATATTTTACCCCTTGTAATTTTATAAAAGTTTTACACCGTCTCCCAACTATATTTAAATTTACAAAAATATCGAATTGACAAAACTACCATGTCTTATATGTGGCTCTTTACCCCATGTGTAGATGTGGCACTTTATCCCTGTGTTATAATAAATGTGACATTTTACCCTCTTTGTGTTTTGATAAATCTTGTAGTGACTCTCCGGATAATTCTTGCATAGACATGGTCTATGAGCTTTTCATAGACCTTGTGGTTGTAAATGAACCACATCATACATTTTGAGAGTATGACATCATCAAAATGTATGATGTGGTTCATTTACAACCATAAGGTCTATGAAAAGCTCATAGACCTGGTCTATACAAGAATTTTCCTGACTCTCCTATATTACAAAAACACATTTCATGACAACTATCAATTTTGGCGAGTGAGTTACATTCTCCGGCTAAAAGAGGCAAAATTTTCATTTGAAAAATTCATAGAGAGTAAAATGCATTTTTTCATTTAACAATGGGATAAATTTAACATTGTGCACACAAGGGGGTAAATTGACATTAGCATAAATTTATTACTACTTCCGTCCCATATTTTTTTTTATCATTTATACAGTTGAGCAGGACTAAACTTTAAAAATTTATATATAATAAGTAATATATAACTACTTTATTTAAATAATAATTTGATAATATAATATAAAAGCACATATATAATATATATTATTATTTAGAAGGTTTAAAACACAAACAATATAACAAATCCAACTTGAAAAGTTTGACTCTGCATTATATCTAATGGAGTAAAAATTATGGGACATATGGAGTATATAAAAATTACTTCATCATAAAGAACAAAATTATCCAAATGTAAGAAAGAGTATAATAATAATGGGATACAAATCTTAAGACAATAACACCAAATGACATGTTATTCACTCAACTAAAATGAAGGAAAAAAGCAAATATATATCTATATCTATATCTATACTATTATAAAAGCATGAATATTTCTTAATATTTTTGTGCGGACTAAAATACCCTTATTTGAATTATTATTTAATTAAATGATAAATATATAAAAGTAATTTAAGAAGTATAATTAGACATAAAGTCTTTTTGTATTTATCTTCTACATAAACTCCTAAAATTTATAAATTATCTCTTACATCATTTTTTATTATTTTAATCTTCTCTTATAATAGATAAAAACGAACCACAAAAATACACTATTTATTTAAATAGTCCCTAAATAATATATGAACATTATTATATTATAGCATCAATATTTATTTAAACAAGAAAATATTATTTTAAAATTTTAGTACAACATAAGTCATAAACATTCTAATTATAAAAATTGAAATTGAAATTTTCTTAAATATCTTGATGTTACAAAACAAAATTAGAATTTAATTGTATCTTAATATGATAGAATAAAAAATACTTATGGCATGGCTAATTACATAATTTTACTTTGACTAGAATAGAAAAATATAAAGAATATTCAATAATATCAAGACATGCATAACCTTGAATTTTCATGCAATTTTTTTCGTGAAAAACGGGTGAAACTGGTGAAAAGTGGTGAAATTGATAAAAAAAAAAAAAGAAATCTTTAAACTATGTAATTGATGAAAATTCGAGTGCAATTGGTGAACACTGGCGAAGTTGGTGAAAATTTGGGTGAAACAAGTAAAAAAGTGCCCCCGAAATTGGTAAGCACATGTGAAATCGATGAAAATTCGGATCAAATTCGTATAAAAATGATTAAATCGGTGAAACGACAACATCAATGAAAAGTAGGTGAAATCGGTGAAAAATGAATAAAGTCGGTGAAAATGTTTCAGACTGATGAAAATTCAGGTTGGTAGGTGAAAACGGGTTAGTATGATAAAAATGTGTGAAAAATCACTTAAAACAAAAGAGTTTAATTGACAATATAAAGTGAAACCGGTAGAAAAATAGTTTAAAACGGAAAAATAATGGGACAAATTCTTAAAAACTATAAAAATAAGTTATAACCGATAAAAAAAAAGGGTAAACAGTGAAAAAATTAAGCTGGTTAAACAGGTGAAAAATATTTAGACTAAAAATAGGTGAAAACGGATTAATTTGCTTTTATTTATGACATAATCAAATTAATTTTACTTTTATTTACAAAAGACACCATAAAATTAACTAGACTCGTACAACGTACGTGCACTTTCCTAGTTTAATTAAATGCATGTTATGTTATGTTATGTTAATTTATGGAATCGGTGTAGTGAAACTCAGCACTTTCTTTACACTTTAATTAAATTTCCGAATTTTACTAATTTATACAACAGGTTTTTCACTTATATATATCCAGTGGCGTAGCCAGAATTTTTTTTCACTGGGTTCACTATAATATATTTAAAAAAAAAAATTACCCAAAAAATTTCAAATCTAACTATAAAGTAGAATAAATCTTGTTCAAACTCAATAAAATATGGACTCATATATAGGTTATTTATTTTTACAGTTTTCAGCATCCAGATGCATATAAAAATATATGTGATCAAATCTATAAAAAATAATTTATTTAAAAAGAAAATGAATTATTAGTACATATAAACAATTTTGAATACATTAAAGCAACTATCCAATTTCTGAAATTGGATATCAACAACTTAATTAAAATTTATATACAAAAACTACTGTCATTGGTGAATTGTTGAGCTGTGTGCATGTCGACATCTTCCTCGACTTCTCATTCATTACAGATAAAAATATTACGAGTTTTACACAAAACATAATTTAATTTTTACCTACAAAGTGTTCATTTCCGCATTTCTCAACTTTTATAATATTATTTTGTATATTTAATTTAATTTACTTTATAATATCTTATTGCTATTTTTTTATTTAAAAACATCAAATGAGTTTATCTATATCTCATGTAACCAAAATATAAGATCCTTTACAGTGTAAATTTTCATCATGTTTATTGGGGTCCATTTAAATACAAATAAAGTCAATACAAAAGATTCAACTATGAAAATTTGAGAGAATTATATTTAACATGAAAATTTCACTGGAGTCATTGCACCCCAGTGGCTTGGCCGTAGCTACGCCATTGCTTATATCATTATATTCACTTATTTTATAAACAAATTGCTAGTTATATATATATATATATATACACACATATATATATTGTATATATATATGTGTATATATATGTATTTTCTTTAGATTTTACTTATTTTTTTCAATTTAACTTATATTTCATCGATTTCACATGTTTTTTTTTTTAATAAATTTTCACTTGAATTTTCATTGATTTTACATTATTTCACAAACTTTAACCTTCTTAATTTAACCCATTCTTCATATATTTTACCCACTTTTCACTGATTTCACCAATTTGTTTCTTATGTTTTAACAAATATTACCCAAATTTTCATCAACATCACATGTATTTATCGATTTAATCGGCACTATTTATTACCAATTTCACCAATTTTTTCACTTACTTCACCAGTATTTATAAATTTCATCCAAACCGATTTTACATATTTTCATCAATTACATAAAAGTTCATCTCATTTATTATGAACAATGACACTCAAATGAAATAAACTGAATCTCGAGTATATATATATATATGATCGATTAATTTACCCTTATATATATTCAAATCAAAACGTACTGTCTAAGTAAATTAATTATCTCATAGCACTTCATATGCGACAAATCAAATAACATGATTGAGTTCATTAATATAAGAAATCATGTTTTATGCACAGGAATATAAAATACTAGAATTATAATATTTTTGTACGTATTTGATCATTATTTTCTTCAAAGGAAAGGGACGTTGAAAATGATGTTACTCCTACTTAATATTGTACATTTGTACCCGGTCATGAATCAACATGTTACCCTGTCTTATTTTTTATGTTAAATTAGCAAAGTGGTTGGCTATTTCCTTTGTCAACTTACTCTGCTTTAAATAATTCTGAAAATTAAACCCATTGAAGCATTTTTCGTGATTTTTTTATTAAGAAATTAAAGTCAGATTTCTGTATCCACTAGGAAAAAAAAGTCATATCATCATTTATATATTTAATGGCAAGTTGATAATCGGTTCATCTAACAAGACATTTATATATGACATTACTGTTGTGTTATTTTAGTTAGGAAAAAAAACCTAGTGTTGTTTGTTTTTATTAAAAATGACCCATGTAAACTATTGAGGATTGTATGTATAAAGAAATATTGTAAACTGATTATGAGAGAAAGTAAATAAATCTTGCTTGATTATTGATTGAATAATTATGTACAGGAAATAGTTTACAAGCAACAATTAAATAGGAAAATACAAGGGTAGAAAGGTAAAAGTACAAGTAACAGAATAACTACCAACCTAAACCGGATATAAACCCTGGTACAATAACTAATTATATTCGGCCCATTAAGTTAGAAATAACCGAAATAGATTAACCTAATTCTGAAATTAAATTACTTCACTTTTCCCTCTTTTCTTCTTCTGCTTCGTTCATATCAATTTCTCTTTTGAATTATTTGCATCTTGTAATACCCCCCCCCCCCCCCCCCACAAGATGGCGCGACGTCCGCCAATTGAGCTGCTGATGATATAGGGAGTAATTTTATGTGCTTTCTGGCAATGTGCTCACGAACAAAGTGTAGATCAATTTCCAGGTGTTTTGTCCGTTCGTGAAAGGTGGGATTCTGAGCCAAATGGATTGCAGAGGCATTGTAACAATAGATGGTTGGAGGTAAGTGTAGTTGAACTCCTAAATCAATTAATAACTGTGTGAGCCAAATTATTTCACTGGTTGTATATGATAATGCACGGTATTCTGCCTCTGCGGAGGATTTGACACTGTTGGCTAGCACTTAGCTTTCCAAGAGATTAGGGAGTTGCCTGTGGTTGAGCTCTAGAGTCAGAGGCAAGAGCCCCAATCTAAATCACAAAAGCCCGAAAGATTAAGATTAGAATCCCTAGGATAATATAACCCTTGACCTGGAGTAGATTTGAGATATCTAAGTAGGTGATGAACTGCTGCTAAGTGTGCATTAGTTGGTTTTGCAATGAATTGACTTAACTTGTGAACACTAAATGATATGTCAGGTCTAGTGATGGTGAGGTAAATTAATCTTCCTATCAATCTTCTATAAGGGGAAGGGTCAACTAAAAGATCATTATCATCAGACCTTAGGTTATTCTTAGGGTCCATAGGTAAGTGCACTGGTTTGCTTGCTAAATAACCTGTGTCTTGTAATATTTGAAGAGCATATTGCCTTTGTGAAATGATTAAGCCAGTTTTAGAATAAGCGAGTTCAATACCCAAAAAATATCTCCATCTACCTAAGTCTCTAAGCTTAAAAACAGTAGCTAGTTTAGTTTTTATATCAGAAATTAAATGAGAATTAGGACCAGTTATTAGAATATCATCAACATTGTGAAACCCCCGAAGAAATTTCGGTCTAATTTTGTGTAAGTAAAGTATGGCTTTATTTAATTATGAAATTAGTTATTACATAACGTACATTTTATTTTTATTTTTGTTTTGTCCAAAACTTTAATTGGGAATATTATATATATATATATATATATATATATATATATATATATATATATATATATATATATATATATATATATATATATATATATATATATATATATATATTGTATAAAAATACAATTATGACTTAATAAGAATATGAGGACTAATCTTGCTATTGGACCATTTTTGCTATTTGCCAACTCTTTATATCTGTTAGTGTAAAAATCTGATCGGCATTATGTGTCATTAAGAGAATTACTTACCTTCCACCTGGTGACCATGCAAAAAAGGTAATGTGATAGAATTTATCTTCAATTCTCTAATATAAACACTACATTTTGTGAAATGAAGACACACAACCTCACTAGCATATTGTGAAAGAAAATTTCTTTAAAAGTGCTGAAGTTCTCTACGTGGGCAGATATAAGGTAATTTAAGTTGATCATTACATATATATATATATATATTTGTTTGGAATTCTATTACATTATTTGAAACTAATAATGAGTTGTTAAAATGGTGATTTAAAGAAACTATTATTTTGGGGTATTTTGTTAGAAACTAGAAAACTTTGAATCCATGTTTTGAGTAATTATTAGGAAAGTTCTTCTTTGAATTGGAAGATTTGTAAAAGTAAATTGGTTATTGCTATGCATATACATATTTCCAGTTGCTTTTCAATGACGTATGTTTAATAATCATTGAGCTATTATGTGGAGTTTAATTGCTTAATTGATCCAAAGTAAGCTTCATCTGGAGTTTAATTGCTGTACATATATATATATACCCACCGCAAGCTTCAAAGCTTGAAGCTTGCTGTCCGTTTGTCCTTTTTTTTTTGTTTCTTTTTACAGCAAGCCAAGGCTTGCTGCTATATTTTTGCCCCGACTATTTTATGGTCACTTAATATCTCTGCCCTCATTTTGTGGGGGTAAAAGGACATAAGTCTTCTTTTTAAAGAGTTTTTGAACAATTGGGTAATTCCGTTAACTTTTGGTTTTATCGAAAAATTTAGGTTAAGTTAAGTGCATAGATACTAAATTCGATACATATATTTGAACAGGTTCTGGAGGTGCCTCTCATTCCGACTTTTCGAAACTTAATTAAGACAAAGCAGGTGAGTGCTGAATGCACAACTCATGGTCCGAGTCTATATATATATATATATATATATATATATATATATATATATATATATATATATATATATATATATATATATATATATTTAAGTAGATACCTATACAATATTATGAAATAATGGAATAATTAGAATTAAAATCTCAAGTTTTATTTATGAAACTTTCATGCATGTAGAAAGGTTATTGTCTGATGTGTTGACACTATTAAGAGTATCATGTTAATTATATGATAGATTATGGCACGTTGTAAGTTTGAATATGTGTTGCATTATGTATTCAAGGTCGAAATTTAATATGTAAGGTTATGTTGTTCTGTTTTATCTATCCTTGGTTGACGGTAGATCGGCGACAATCTTGGTAGACGAGGTCTACGAGGTTGCCCTGATTTTACCTGCAACCCGACTCACGAGCCAGGTATGGAGGTATACTTGGTCCGTGAAGTCAAATTTCTGAGCAAAGACACTGTCAATGCATCTGTCTGTGTAAGGTCGCTTCTTACTGGTGTGTTTGGTACATCCGTATGGAGGGTAAGAGGAGTCGGCAATCAGTAAATCTGCTATATGAATTATATGAAATGATTATGTAAATTATTTAATTAATGTCTGATTTAAGTTTAGTATATTATATATGTATAAATTGAAATTTTTACACCACTCTTCATCATTCGAGTATTCAGCCTCACTAAGTTGAATTATCAACTTACGCATTTCATGTCAAAATTTTCAGTTACAGGTAATCCAGGAGTCGGTAGTTCTGGTCTCAATTAAATCACCTCATTTTTTTCAGCTTCGGATAATATATGTACTTAAGTCTTTTGTTATGTATACCTCTTCAATATTTTGAACTAATCTTTGAATACTTTTGTTGTATATAAATACTCTAAGGTTTATGTAATTATTCACTAAATTATCAGTTATTCAGACTGCTTATCGCAGTCTATGCTTTTGAAACATAGTTAGTATTTTTGAGTTTAGAAATGTTTAACTTAGAATTTTTGTTGTTGTATCATTCACATACCCGACCTCGGGATTTACCTAATTCGGGATCAAATCTCGGGGACGCAGGTTGTTACAAACATAAACTAAAATGGCTATAAAATTAAAGTCTGAACCATAAGTATATAGGGAGTAATCTGACCTGGATTGAGTGAAGTTTAAGGATTGAAGCACCTCAGTGAGCTTATGATTCCATTGCCTACTGGCTTGCTTTAAGCCATAGATGGACTTATGTAATTTACAGACTTAGGAAGTAGACATACCTGGGGAAACCATATTAGGAGGCAGTGTATAACCTTTAGGGAGGTGCATGTAGATTTCCCCATCCAAGTCACCATTTTAAGAATGCATTGGTTATATCAAGTTGTTGTAGATCCCAACCTTTAGCCATGGCTAAAGCTAATAAAACTCTAACAGAAACAAGTTTAGCAACAGGAGAAAATGTAGCATTAAAATCAATCCCCTCTTGTCGAGTGAACCCCTGTGCTACCAATCTTGCTTTATATCTTTCAATAGAATCATCAGGATTAGTTTTTATGGGAACTTTATTTGGGGGTAATTGTTGAATTGACCAAATTTTATTGTTAGTCATAGCTGCTAATTCTTCCTGTATTGCTTTAATCCATTCTGGATTCTTTATTGCCTGTTTATAAGTATGAGGTTCTGTGATGGTGGAAATGTTGGCCAAGAAGGACTGATGAGGTTTAGATATGTGAGAGTAAGTTAAGACATTGGATAATAGATATCTAGGTGATGTATGTTTGGTTGTATTACAGTGAAAATCCTGTAAATAAGAAGGGGGTTTTGAAATTCTAGAGGACTTCCTTAAAGGAGGGGAGGTTGGGTCAGGAGATGTGGGATTAGTATTGGTAGGGGAGGGAATGGATACTGGAATGGGAGGGTGAGGGTCCAAAACATGGAGGTTATCAGAAGGTTGAGTAATAGAAGGACAAGGTTCCAAATTGTTAGTGAAAGAATTTTGAAAATTTGTGTCTTTGAAAGGAAAAATGTTTTCATAAAAGTGAACATTCCTAGAATGTAATATGTTATGAGAAGATAAATCTAGGAGCTTGTAACCTTTTATACCAGGAGAATAGCCTAAGTAAACACATTTGGTTGCTCGTGGATCAAATTTGGATCTATGTTGTTTGATAGTGGAAGCAAATGATAGACAACCAAAACTCCTAAAATATGAATAATCAACAGGTTTATGATAGAGTTTAAAATAGGGAGTCTGATTATGTAACAAAGGAGTAGGAAATCTGTTTATTAGAAAGACAGAGGTAAGAATACTCTCATTCCAGTAGTCAATAGGCAAATTAGATTGAAACATTAAAGATCTAGCAACATTGAGGATATGTTGATGTTTCCTCTCTGCCTTAGCATTCTGTTGAGGAGTTTCAATGCATGAAAATTGATGAATGATGCCTAGGTCAGAAAATAATTGAGAAAAAAGTAGTTCTTTTGCATTGTCACTCCTAAACTTTTTGATATGTGAGTTAAATTGAGTATTAATCATTTTAATGAATTTTGGTAAAACAGAATGAACATCTGATTTTGCTTGAAGTAAAAACACCCATGTGAACCTTGTACAATCATCAACAAGTGTAAGAAAGAACCTAAAACCATTATGTGAAGTAGTTTTAAAGGGTCCCCATATGTCACAGTGTATTAAATCAAAGGGACTATGGGAAATAGTAGTGCTAGAACAATAAGGAAGGCATTTATGTTTTGCTAAAGGACATACTTCACATATATGTTTATTCAATGTATGAGTGGGTAATTCAAGAACAGAATGTAGTAATTGCAACCTATCTATAGCAGGATGACCTAGTGTATTATGCCAAGTATCAACAATGATCTTATTACAAGAAATAGGAGTAGCTAATGTTTGCTGATCTAAAATGTATAATCCATCAACTAGGTCACCCTTGCCTATCCTCTTCAAAGATGTCATGTCCTGGATTATAGAATGATATGTGTGAAAACTGATGGTAAAATTTAAAGAGGCTAATAAAGCACTTACAGAAAACAAATTGAACTTGAACTGAGGAACAAATAAAACATTAAGGAGTTGTATATTGTTATTTAAAATGATTGTGTCTTTAAAGTGAGAAGGGATAACTGAATTATTTGGTAAAGTAATAGTAGTTTTCTGAATTGGAATAGACAAATAAAATATTTGATGTTATTGCAGATATGACTTGAAGCGCCTGAATCAAGGATCCAGGAGTCCTTATATTGAGTAGAAGCAAGTAAAGAAGATGAGAGGCATGATTCTATGTGCAGGTATGTGAATCCATAGGAGGAGATGTATCATTTGATGTAGATGTACTGTTGTTGAGATGTGTAGTGAAAAGTTGTGATAACTGATTGATTTGATCTGGAGACATTGATTGAAAGATGTTCTGAACAGTTTCTTGTTGTGTAGATAGATCTGTTTCTATGTTGTTGATTATGTTGTTTGATTGTGTGTTGGATCTGGGTGCAGGAGGTCTATACCCAGGAGGGTAACCATGAAGTTTAAAACAAGTGTTTATTGTATGTCCTAGCATTTGGTAGTGAGTACAGTAGGGTCTATTAGGTCTGGGGTAGGGAGAGTTAGAAGGTGGTCTGAAGGAAGGTCTGTAGTTGGGATTAGAGGGTTGGAAAGGAGGGCGAGTAGGATTTGAGAAAGATGTATTGGGAAGTTGTGAGGATGGTCTGGTAGAGTATGAGGAAGGGGCAGATTTGGTGGAGAAAGCCAGTGAATTGAGGGAGTCTGTGGGAGAGAAATCATGAATGGATCTTTGTGTTTCTTCCTGGGAAACAAGATGATAGGCTTTGGTAACATCTGGGAGTAGATCCATAAGGAGGAGTTGAGATCTATGTGAGAAAAAGAGTCTTGAAGTCCCATTAGGAAGATGATAAGATAGAAATTTTCAAAGTATTGATCAAGTAGGCCACACTGACATTTGGGTCTGAAATTGCAGATTTCATCCCAAATAACTTTCAATTTAGAGAAATAATTGTTGACTGACAGTGACTGTTGTTGTAGTAGGAATAGATCCCTGTGTAATTGAAATAGCCTAGGACCATTAGCTTGCTGGAACCTTTGTCTCAATTTTTTCCATAGGACAGTGGCAATTGTATGATTCTGGACTGTGTGATTGACCTCTTTAGTTAATGAATTAAGAGTCCAAGCTACTACCACAGTATTACTTCTATCCCAGTAATTCTGAAGAATAGGGTCCTCAAGGGGATGGGGTAATGATTCATCAATGAAAGAGAGTTTATTTTTGACAGTTAAGGCCCTTATCATAGCCTTGGACCAGGTTTGGTAATTCTTGTCATCTAGTTTTTCAGGAACCAAGATGACCCCTGGTCCATCCGCAGGGTGTAAATAGTAATGACTGGAAGGATCTTCAATATCTGGGCGATTTCTTGATGTAGAGGGTGTGACAGAGGATATAGGGGTTGAATCAGAAGAGGACATGATGGTGAATGAGTAGAATTTGAAAGAATTAGGAAAGAAATGTAGACAGAGCGGTTTACTTGAGGGGATAAGTGATTTGAGTGTATGAATTGAATATGTGAGAAAGGAGTTTGGAGAGATCAAACCTTGAATGCTGAATATGAATGTAGGATCTTGATTGGAAGAAATCTGTGTGAATGTGATGAAAAGATGAATGAAACCGAAACTGATGATTTCCTGGATGAATTTGCAGGAAAGATCTTTTGAATGTTGGATGGGACTGGATCGGACGAAGTTCTGGAAACTGGAAAGTGTTTGATGTATGAAGGGTGAAGAAGAATGAACTTCTTGATGAATTTCTTGATGAAGGAATGAAGAAACAGTAAGAAATCTATGAAGATATGCAGCGGTTTTTCTATTATTTTACAGCTGATACCATGTAAACTATTGAAGATTGTATGTATAGAGAAATATTGTAAATTGATTATGAGAGAAAGTAAATAAATCTTGCTTGATTATTAATTGAATAATTCTGTACAGGACATGGTTTACAAGCAACAACTAAATAGGAGAATACAAGGGTAGAAAGGTAAAAGTACAAGTAACAGAATAACTACCAACCTAAACCGGATATAAACCCGGGTACAATAACTAATTATATTCGACCCATTAAGTTAGAAATAACCGAAATAGATTAACCTAATTCTGAAATCAAATTATTTTACTTTTCCCTCTTTTCTTCTTCTGCTTCGTTCAGTATCAATTTCTCTTTTGAATTATTTGCATCTTGTAATAACCCATTTTGAAATTTCGTTGAATAGTTTAGTGTTCAACATTTGTATATCTAATCATTCTTTCTGACAAATTTAAATAAATTACTTATATTTTTATATCATTAATGGATGTTATACGACGTGATTTTAATATTAATATATCTAATCTAAAATTAATACATTAAATAAAATTGTGTCTCTTACTGATACTTTTTAAAAAACGAAATTATATTTGATTCATTACTCATTATTGATTCTTATTTTTCTAATTAATGAAATTCTTTTACTAATAAAAATATCACGAAAAACCTTCTGCAAATCAGGCAAAGCATAGCGATATTCTTGCAATTCACTAAAAAATACAATGAGTTTGAGTCCTCCACGCAAGATTATGGGAAAGATTGTGTTCAACCACTTCATTTGACTAAACTAATCAAAACAAATACATTTTGCACCACATCTTCTTTACAAAAGATAACAAATTATATTATAGAAGAATGAATAATTGATGAAGAATGACAAGTTTATATAGGCTTGCAAGTCCAAGTCAAGCTAATTATCAAAAAAAAAGGTCCAAGCCAAGTTGCCAGAGTCTTCTTTTTTCAAATTTTATATTCTTTTAAATAATTTACATGGAAGCCGTCTGATTATCATTTAAGTAGTGGCAAGTTGATAGTTGGTACATGCAACTAGACATTCATAATTTCATATTATATAAATTAATTATATCTCGAACTAATTTCAGCTTTATGCACTCTCGACATAATCTAATCAAACAAATAAAATCTCATTGTTTTCTTCCTGGCTTCAAACTCTCATTTCTTACCATTGCTTAAAAAAATATAATGTGAAGTTATAGGTTTAACATAACATACAAGTGTATTTTGCATTTACCCCAAAACCGATATATGAGTAGAAAGGTTCAAAAGAGGTGAGCATACATATATATCCATTTGTATTTAAAATATGATTAAATTTATTTTACAGGTAGTGCAATTGTAACCAATGTTTTAAAAACTGGATAGGACATCGAATCGGTAGCCTTACTAGTTACTGGTTAGATCGATTTAACCATTTTAACCACTGGTCCAACCGGTGTGTCGTCTATTTTATTTTTAATTTTAATATATGTAATCAGCTATTTAAAAATAAATATGATTCATTTTTTCAAGTTTATTTTCATAAACTAAATATTCATCTCATGAACAATTATTTTCCTACAAAATTTGAGTTAAGAATAAATGATAACAACAAAATTATAAGTATGATAACATGATATCGACCCAATAATTCAAATTATGATAAACACCATATCAAAAACAATAATTTATTACTAATCACTTTCAGGAGTATACTTATGCATTTGCTCATGATCGTGGTTCCAGTAGATCAATTTTGTCGGAAAATACGGGTATATAAAAAAAATACTTGAAGTTTGTGAAAAAAAATGACTTTTCTAATAAATTTGATACTCAAATATATTTATATAACTTATCATATATAAGATTTTTTTGTTCCTTGTTGATTTTGTTTAATTCAAAGTGAAAAATAAAAATATGTGGTGCAAACTTTTTATTTTTATAAGTGAACCAGTGGTACAATCGGTTCACTGGTTTATTGGTTTTACCGATTTTTGATCGATTTTTTTCGGTTCAAACTGATCAGGAACAAAACTAATTTTGGAGGATTAAAGAAGTTCCAGATGATAAATTGCAAACCCATATCTACTCCACTGGCACTAAATGAAAAGTTGAAGCTAAATGATGGTGCTGCAAAAGTTGATACAAAGATGTACAGAAGTTTAGTAGGCTCTCTACTCTATCTCACACATACCAGACCTGACATTGTCTATTCGGTAAGCTTAATCTCGCGGTTTATGCATGACCTGAGTAAATTGCATTATGCGTCACCAAAGAGAATTCTACGCTACCTTCAAGGTACAAGAAATTTTGGCATCAAATATGTCAAAGAAAAATAAAACAGACTTATCGGATACACTGACAGTGATTGGGCCGGATCAGTTGATGATCGAAAAATTACAGCTGGATATGTATTTTGTTTGGGTTCAAAAATCATATCATGGGCATCAAAGAAGCAAAAGACCGTGTCACTCTCATCAGCAGAAGTAGAGTATATTGCTGCCACAGACGCAGCTCGTGAAGCTGTTTGGCTCAGAAGACTTCTGACAGACATTGAGCAAAGACAAAATACTCCTACAACAATATTTTGTGACAATATGTCTAGTATAGAGATGAAAAAGAATCCAGTTTTTCATGCCAGAACGAAGCATATCGAACTTCGACACCACTACATTAGAAGTCTCGTTCAAGATCAAGAAATTCAATTGGAGTTTGTGAACACTAAGGATCAACTTGCAGATAGCCTTACAAAAGCAGTCAATTCAGAGAAGTTGGAGCAATTTCGAAATGGTGTTCGAATTATGAATTAAGAGGGGGTGTTAAAATTAATTCATAATTCCTTAAGTATGAAGTTCCTTAACCATCAAGAACTCAAACTTGGATGAATTATAGTAAAAGTTTGCAACACATTATCTAGAATGACATTCAAGTCATCAAGGCCAACCAATGAGATCAAGATCCTTAACATTGAAGAACTCTTAAGAAGCTTGGTCATCATGTTTAGCCACTAAGTTTGAATTAAATTCATGTATTCAACATTAATCTAGTTGGTTATAGTGTAGAGTAGAAAGGTAGAACATATGCCTATATATATGTATGTCGTGTGTAGAATTTGATAAATAATAAAAAAAAAAAAACCCACCAAATTAGCAAGTTAGTTTAAAGAAGAAAATTTATTCTCTTGTATGAAGGCTTAGTACAAAAAGCCTCAAAATATTGTAGCCTTATTTTCTTAATGAAATAATAAGTTTACTTTGTCTTGCTAAAATTATTTCTTAGCCTTTCATATCCAAAACACCCAACATTAACTTTCCATGTCGGACTTCAGTTAAAGTATGGTTTTTGAAACGCCCATCTTTTCTACAGTCTAATTTTCGTTCATTTTGTATGAAAAACAGGTAGATTTAACTGTCCATGTTGGATTTTAGTTAAAGCATGGTTTTTGAAATGCCCATCTATTCTACAGTCTAATTTTCGTTCATTTTGTATGAAAAATAGACTTGGACTTATTCTATGGTATGAAAATTTATCTTTTGCCATTCTTCATGTCTAAAACTAATGTTTATGAATTCGCGAGGATAATGTTATTAATTTACTAGAAATCAACGATTAAATCACACTTATACGAACTTGCGATGGAATTACCCCAACCGCAACATCCCAGTCACAATTATATTCAGTTACGATATGAGGAAAGAGTTGGTCAAATACTGAAACCTCATGTGTCTTTCGAGATGAAGGTTTGATATTTCTTCCGAGATGATCTCGATTTTTAATTTTTTAGTTCAGTATTCCTCTCTTCTACTGTTCCTTTATCTGCAGTGTTGTTGCTGTTGAAATGTAAAATAATAAATAAAATATAGAGATTAGTTAAAATCCAAAAACCACTGGAGAAAAATATACAACAGAAAAATAAAATAAAGGACTTCTTCTTACATTGGGGTAGTAGAGAAATGAGCAAGGAAATTAGGATGATACATAAATTTGGACTTAGATATGATTTCTTCACCACCGGTGCCGGTGACGTAAACAAGAAACCACGTGAACGAGACTGACTCATGCACAACAGTGAGGTGAGATGCCGCACCTTTAAATGGAGAAGAAAGGATGATAATAATCCTCTCATTTGGCAATGCAATGTAATTACAAGAAGAGAGCAAAAAGATGTTGCAGTATGTTATGTTCTGTATGACATTTATAATGCAAATATATTGACATATATATAGTTAAATACGCAACTTATTTACAGGCCATATCTTCATCATGAAATTCCAAGTTGTAGTTAGGCAGGTAGTGTTTAATTTTCCAACTACATTCCTAGCTCAGCTCATCTTCCTACTTAGAATAATTCTCCCATTAATGTTTTGTTTGATAGTTCTTAATTTCTAATATAGTTACGCGCTAAGTAGAGAAGATATAAAGAATGCTATCCTTGGAGGACCATGAGGTCAAAAACTTATTATATCTTCAATTTATTTATAATGTTGCAAATTGTTTCAGATTGTTTTTTATTCATATCAGAAGAATTATGTCATTTATTCTTTTTGGTTGGTACATATGGTAAAAGACATCATAAGGGTCATTTAACTTGGCTCTCCCAGAATTTTGATAGAGCTTTTAATCTTCAAAATACAGTGGTAAGGTAACTGCACGAATTCGCAGATGCTTCCTTATATTTAGGAGTTGAAATTGTTTTTAGATCATATGAAAATTAAACCAAAGTTAGTTGATATGTAGTTCGACCTTATTTGATAAAAGTTTGTTCAATCTCGTTTTGTTCGTTTACGTAAGATTGAACATATATTTTGTTTTTTGAAGCTCCTTTTGGTTCGACTCGATAAAGTAAAAGTGACAAAACATATGTGAAAATAATCAAGTTACTCGAGCTCTACTCGATTACAACCAGTGGAGTTTGGTTTGCTTAATAATAAAATTAAGTTGTCAAGTAAAAGAAAGAAATCAAACCAAAATTTGAAACACATGTTATTTGTTACTAGTCGATTTCATCCTTGATCGTCTATTGCCAACAATAATGTAAAAGCATAAACAGTATCCCTCTCAATAGCTTTACACCGATCTCGTTAATAACTTCATTTGAATAAGAAAGAAAAGAAGAAATTTATGAAACTCGATTCAAATTGAACTCGCAAGTGTTCTGTTCAATCCTGGCATTCTTATTTTGAAGATGAAATCTAAGTTCAAACACATTTATTTGTCTTACTCGCAGATATCAATTCTGCTTCATTACATTACATAATAAGTAGGTTACAACTAAATTAGCTAAGATACTATGGAGACTGACTGTGAGACCAATATTCCTGAACAAGTCGCGCTAACAATGAATCTTCCCTCTTCATTAGCTTCATCGATTCCACCAATTTCTTTGTATTAGAATATATTGAAAAAATACGTTAAATATTATTCGCGCTTGTTAGAATTCTATAATTCACAAGTACTACTCACCGTCACTAATGGCTAGTACCTTCGTACAATCCACCACGGTTGGTATTATATGAGCCACCGTGATCATGACCGTGCAATCTGCAAATTCAGTTCTAATAGCTTTCTGCAATACCATATCAGTAACATTGTCTATGGACGCAGTAGCTTCTCAAGTACCAGAATCTTGCTTTGATGGGGGCTAGTTTACACCCCTTATAACACTCGGAACGACTAGACAATACTTGATCGACTTGATCAGGAAAGCTGTTTCGCTAAGATCCACGCGGTCCGATCAGAGGTATCAATCCGTAGCGATCAAGCCAGAAGTCCGAGTTCTTGAAGGATTATTATATCAAGTCCTATTAGGACTAGGTTTCCTTGTATAGCTAGGGTTGATAACATATAAATACCTAGTTAAACATTGTATTTAGACAACTACGATTCAGAACTTACGCCTCCATACTTGGGCAATCTGATAATAAATTTATAGAAAAGTTTTTGCTATACTATATTCAATATTCATCATCATGTGTTCTTATTTTGCTCTTTACATATTGTTCTTTCTTGAGATTGATCCATCCGGAATAAAGTAACTAGGCCCTATAATACATATAATCCAACCCCGTAAACCTCCATTATTGATTTAATTAAACATTACGAAAAACGGTCAAATCAATTGGCGCCCACCGAGGGGCTGAGTTAATTATTCGATAGACATATCGGTCGCCCAAGGAAGAACGCTCGTAACGAGGCAAGAAGTAACACGACGCATCCACATATCACGTCTGATGACTTATAGAATGATACGAATAATAACGTTCCAA
Organism: Penstemon barbatus; assembly: GCA_003313485.2. NCBI lineage: Eukaryota > Viridiplantae > Streptophyta > Magnoliopsida > Lamiales > Plantaginaceae > Penstemon > Penstemon barbatus. The sequence continues at coordinate 12,067,980 of CM064882.1, forward strand.
TCGTCAATGATGAAAATAATCAAAGAGCAAGTGATCAACTACCGAACCGGGAGGAACGTCAAGGGATCCATGTTCAAAACTCTCAAGGACAACAAGACTATGCCGCCGATGTGATACCGAAAGTCCCCGTGGCTCCAACAATCCCTGTTCCTCTGCCGGATACACAGGAGAAACTAAGACAGATCGCTATGCTATTCAACTCACTATATCCAGGCGAGATACTGGTCCCCGAGCAGGTGCCCAGAGACCCTATAACTACTAGGGCAAATCCTGTTCGGAGAGCTCCAAGGCAGGTCGATCAAATGTCCGAGCAAGCAGACAGCCCTGTGAGTGAACATCGATCCTTGCACAGTTCACAAAGGAGCGATACGAAACCAACCGATGAGCGGATCCGAAGAAAAACAGATCGGACTAAGGTACAACCAACCCGCCGAGGATCAAAGGAACATACCATAATTCCCATTGAGGACGACGTCGTGGGCACAATTCCTTATCGACAAAGAGCTGTCCGCATCTCGAAAAGAGAGATTGAGAAGATGGTATATGAGCGTTTAGAACAACATCTACGGATCGTTCAAAATCCCTGGGCCAGAAGCACAGAGCTCCAAGAAAGCCTAGCAACATGCTCCCCCTTTTGTAGGGAGATAAAAGAAGCTCAATCATCCGGGCAGATTCCAGGACGATTACCAAGATACGATGGAACCACCGATCCGATGATTATATATTCAGCTTCACAAATATTATGAATTTATATGCTCACTCGGCGGAATACACCACCATACTAATGGTTACCACATTTGAAGGACTAGCTTTGGATTGGTTTGCAAAACATCCCACTAACTCTATCTTCAGTTTTCGTGAGTTATACAATAAAATGACCCAACAATTTGCTAGCCAGAAAAGACAGAAACTGCCAATGAGCTACCTTGGAACCATCCATCAACAAGAGGGAGAGTCCTTGCTAAACTGGTTGGCAAGATTTCACGTGTAATTGTTAAAACTTGATTCCCCAAGCATCGACTATATAATCTCCATCCTCTTCGATCTCACCAAAAACAGGCAATTCGGGAATGTTCTCAGTAGAAAGCAACCGAGAACTTTTACGGATATTATGACCTTAGCATCGAAATACATGACTAAAGAGGAGATGAACTCTTTCAAAGATAAGAATAGAAACAAAGCTCCCGCCGCCGGATCGAGGCGGCAAGATAAGGCTCCTGCTTCAAGACCTACAGATTACGATTGGTCCTTCAAAAAAGGAAATGTCTTTCAGCGATTAGAATACAATCGGAACGATCAGGATAAAAGACTTAATGTCTATCCTAGATCAAGGTCAGCCGAACCAGCTATGAAGAATCGAATAAACCAGGTAGAATACCCCCGATTGACTGTTCCAATCGAAGAAATTCTTGTAGTACTAGAAAGGAACAACTTTATTCCACCGGCGAAAAGAATTGCACAACCTAGGCTCGGTGCGCGAAACTACAATCTATATTGTAGGTATCACCGCGCCCATGGACATCGCACCGAAGACTGTTTTCACTTGAAGCGGGAAATTGAAAGGCTAATCTAACAAGGAAAGTTGGACGACTATCTAGAGCGAAACAATCGTAAGAGGGATAGAAGCAGGAGTCCTCGAAACAATAATTAAAGAAGAACCCCGAGAAGAAGGTCCCCTAATAATGGTTCGCCACAAGAATTGAACAGTGATCAAATTAACGGCACCATCCATACAATCTCAGGAGGACCAGCCGGGGGAGACAGTCGTAATGCTCGACGGAGAACCGCGAGATCTTTAGTAGGAAATTTTAGATATCCTAAAGAAGTATGGACACTAGAGAGCCACCGAAAGAGCAACTAATTAGTTTCAATGAGAGCGAAGTGCCAAGGAACTTCGTTTGGGATATGAAAGAAGACAACCTTGATTTTCCGATGGTGGTATCACTCGAAATAGCAAACTACAACGTTAAGAGGATCCTAATCGACAATAGAAGCTCAACGAACATCATATCTAAGGGGGTCCTAACACAGATGAATTTGGGGGAAATAACATTCCAAAAAGTAGCCACTCCTTTAGTAGGATTTGGAGGCTCAGAAATAGTCCCCTATGGGACAATAAATTTAAGTGTCTTGCTGGGAAAGAAACCACAGCGCACGGTGAAACTGATAAAGTTCCTGGTCGTAGAGACTCCCTTTGCATACAATGCGATATTGGGACGACCTGCCCTCAACCTATTCCGAGCAGTTGTATCAACATACCATTAGAAGATAAAATTTCCGACAGACACGGGAGTTGGAGAGATAGTAAACGATCATTGTATGGCATGGGATTGTTACAACACCTCCTTAACGCTGGTGAACCGTTCCAAATCATTTACCCCAGCTAAAAGGAAGCTCGAGGACGACATCGAAAAAGCCGAAGTTGAAATCCCCAGCGCTGAAAGGATAGATCAAAAAGGAAATGAGCCGGTCGATTTAAGCATAAAGCCACCAGAACATAAGGATATTATGCTCGTAAAAGGAGATCCTTCGAAAACGACCAGGATTGGAACTGAACTCAGTTCGGAAGGGGAAGTAATACTAGTAAACTTTCTCAGGAATAATGTCGACATCTTCGCATGGAGTGTGAACGTCATCGAGGGTATTGACCCAAGGGTAATTACTCATTCGCTAAAAATCGATCCAATGGCGAAACCAGCAAGACAAAAGAAGAGGAATCAAGAGCCAATAAAAGACAAGATAATCAAAGCAAAAGTCGAGAGGCTACTCAAAGCTAAACAAATTTGGGAAATACACTTCTCGGAATGGCTATGCAATGTTGTTTTAGTGGCTAAAGGGGAAAAAAAGGATAATAAATAGAGAATGTGCAACGATTTCACCGACCTTGATAAGCTATGTCCACGTGACCCTTATTGATGTACCAAGTCTTGGTCACTTAACATTTCACACCGAATCGATGGACCATGAAATAAAACTATCAATAATATCGACTACAATCTCACTCCGAGAGTCATACCTCTCGAAGTCACGTCGATCTCACGTCGAGGATATCGATATATTGCTCATTATCTCCATCGATATAATTACTATCGATACCCGCTTATTAAACGTGACCCACTTTGCTTTGGGATCCATATTCTAATCTAGATGTCTAATCACGATTCGACCCGGAGATCCATTAGTAAAAACTATAAATAACCCTCATAAATGAGATAAAAGGTACGCACTCTCTAAGTAATAAATATTGTCCGATCTCTTCTCTTATCTTGACACTTACTTAAGCATCGGAGGGTTATCGCCGGGTCACCACCAGCATTGACCTAACGTGGTTATCTTTGATTACAGGTTAGGATCCACATTACAAATTGAGGAGAAGATTGATTGACCTACTGATCCTCACATTGGCGAGTTGTGTTAAACCTACACTAAAAGACATTGACCTAAGAACTATTAACTTACCGAAAACACTCTCATCACTTATCCTCTCCCGAGGATAGACTTGTTGGTCGACTCAACTGCGGGTTTCGCTATTTTCAGCATGATGGACACTTTCCAAGGTTTCTATCAAATCTACATGGATGAGCGAGACCAGGAGAAAACTGCTTTTATAACAGAGTAGGGTGTATATTGCTTTATTGTTATGCCATTCGGCCTAAGGAATGCTAGTGCCACTTACCAAAGACTGGTTAACTTAATGTTTAGGGAGCTGATCGGAGAGATAATGGAAGTATACGTGGATGATATGTTGGTCAAAAGCATGAATGAAGCTGACCACGTAAAGCATCTCGATCGTTGTTTTCAGATATTGAGAAAATACCGAATGAAGCTAAATCCCGCAAAATGTACTTTTGGGGTAAGATCGGGAAATTTTTTAGGATATATGGTCCATCAACGAGGAATTGAAGCAAATCCCAAAAAGATTCGAGCTATAACTGAAATGAGAAGACCTAAGACAGTCTCTCAAGTACATAGTTTAGTAGGAAAAATTGTGGCATTGAACAGATTCATCTCCAAGTCGGCCGACAGAAGTTTGCCTTTCTTTCAAACTCTACGGAAGGCGAAAAATCTTGTTTGGAACGAAGAATGCGATCAGGCTTTCAACCAACTAAAGGATTACCTAACCTCTTCCAAACTACTAGCCAAACCAACTGAAGGAGAGCCGTTATACATCTACATATCCATCTCCGCGGTGGCCATCAGTTCAGTTTTGGTAAAGATAGAAGGCGCAGAGCATAAGCCTGTTTACTACCTAAGTAAGTTACTACAAAGGGCGGAAAAAAATTACTTGGAGATAGAGAAATTTGCCTTAGCCTTAGTGGTGGCAGCACGCAAACTTCGACCATACTTTCTAACCTATAAAATTGTAGTACTTACGAATCAACCACTAAGACAAGTACTGGCAAAGCCAGAAGCTTCAGGTTGATTGATTAAGTGGGCCGTCGAACTGGGACAGTTCGAAATTGAATATAAACCGCGAATTGCTATTAAGGCTCAAGTTATGGCCGACTTCCTATTGGAAACTCCGACCTCGATACAAGAACCCAATGACGCGACCAGTACTGGAAATGATATCTTGATAGTAGAGAACCATACCTGGTTGATGCATGTCGACGGTGCCTCGAGTAGAGAAGGAGGAGGAGCTGAAATCAATTTTACCGGCCCAAATAACGAAGATATAAACTATGAAATCACGTTAGACTTCGTGGTGGCCAACAATGAAGCCGAGTATGATGCGTTAATTGCAGGAATGGAAATGACGATCAAAGCCAACATAAAATCTCTCAATGTATTGACTGATTCGGAGTTGGTACAAAGAAAACTCTATAGAAGGAAAACTCTATAGAAGATCGGTATCCGGAGTTCTACTAAAGTGCATTCCTGAACCACAAACCAATGATATACTTCATGAAATACACGAAGGGGAGGCAGGGAATCACAGTGGAGCCAGGGCTTTAGCCTTGAAATGCCTCCGAACAGGTTACTATTGGCCTACCATAAAAAAGGATGCCGTTCAATATGTGCAAAAATGTCATCATTGCCAAATTCATGCAAATATAAGCCATCAACCAGCCGAAAACATGCACCCGATACATGTATGCTGGCCATTTGATCAATGGGGAATGGACATAGTGGGACCTTTTCCAATAGCCAAGTCTAAGAAAGCGTATGTTCTAGTCGTTGTTGAGTATTTCAGTAAATGGATAGAATGCATCGCTCTTGCTTGGATAACTCAATTTCAAGTAATTAATTTCCTATGGAAGTTCATAGTATGTCGGTTTGGCATCCCGCGAATCCTAATCTCTGATAATGGAACTCAATTCGCGGGAAAACAAGTATCGGAATGGTGCACTAAATTAGGAATTCAACAAAACTTCACTTCAGTAGGACATCCGAGGGCAAACGGACAAACTGAAGTAGCAAACCGCGAAATAATAAAATCTTTGGAGAAAAGATTAGGGGCAGCCAAAGGAAGATGGCTGGATGAACTCCCCGGAGTACTTTGGGCAAATCGGACAACAGTCAGGACCTCAACCGGCGAGACCCCATTCAGTTTGGTATACGGCTCGGAGGCTGTAATCCCAGTCGAAACACTAGTCCCGACCCCGAGGATCGAGATGTATGATAGCCAGGAAAATGAAAAATCTAGAGAAAATGATGTCGACCTGACCGAAGCTTTAAGAGAGAAAGCTGCCATACAACTGCAGGTCGCTAAATCGAATATGGAAAAGGCATACAATCAAAAGGTGCACATACGAACCTTCAAAAAGGGGGACTTAGTATTGAAAAAAGTAGAGGTGTCCAAGCACGTAGGAAAACTGCAACATAATTGGATGGACCATACATCGTCGTTGGTGTAGGAAAGAAAGGTTCATACAAAATTGCTTACTCGGACGGAACACCCCTACCAAGGACTTGGAATGCTGTCAACCTGAGAAGATACTATGGAAAATGAATCCTAGTAGTTATCCTTATTAATCTTTTTAAATTAGGTTTATTTTAACTTTTTCGTGCTATTTGTTGTAATAAAGGCTTTGGCTTAAGATTTCTTCTGAAATAATCAATGTTTATGAGTTATCAGCTGAATCAAAGATTCAAAAAGGGTTAAACCAATATTTGGTAAATAACCGAACTTACAGAGTCGAGTAAAAATCGATCCGCTCGATAAACGCTCCTCGATCTCCATACCAACGATGACTAAATAGGTTAAAACCAAAAAAATTGGTAAAAAACCTAAGTCCTAAAGAGTTGAGTAAAATCGATTCGCTCGATAAACGCTCCTCGATCTCCATATCGACAATGACTAAATAGGTTAAAACCAAAAATTTGGTAAAAAAACCTAAGTCCTAAATAGTTGAGTAAAATCGATTCGCTCGATAAACGCTCCTCGATCTCCATACCGACGATGACTAAATAGGTTAAAACCAAAAAAATTGGTAAAAAACATAAGTCCTAAAGAGTTGAGTAAAATCGATTCGCTCGATAAACGCTCCTCGATCTCCATATCGACGATGACTAAATAGGTTAAAACCAAAAATTTGGTTAAAAAACCTAAGTCCTAAAGAGTTGAGTAAAATCGATTCGCTCGATAAACACCCATCGATCTCCATATTGACGATGACTAAATAGGTTAAAACCAAAAATTTGGTAAAAAAAACCTAAGTCCTAAAGAGTTGAGTAAAATCGATTCGCTCGATAAACGCTCCTCGATCTCCATATCGACGATGACTAAATAGGTTAAAACCAAAAATTTGGTAAAAAACCTAAGTCCTAAAGAGTTGAGTAAAATCGATTCACTCGATAAACGCTCCACGATCTCCATACCGACGATGACTAAATAGGTTAAAACCAAAAATTTGGTAAAAAACCTTAGTCCTAAAGAGTTGAGTAAAATCAATTCGCTCGATAAACGCTCCTCGATCTCCATATCGACAATGATTAAATAGGTTAAAACCAAAAATTTGGTAAAAAATCTAAGTCCTAAAGAGTTTAGTAAAATCGATTCGCTCGATAAACGCTGCTCGATCTCCATACCGACGATGACTAAATAGGTTAAAACCAAAAATTTGGTAAAATACCTAAGTCCTAAAGAGTTGAGTAAAATCGATCCGCTCGATAAAGACTCCTCGATCTCCACAAGAGAGAGTAAATAGGTTAAAACCAATAATTGGTAAAAAACATAAGTCCTAAAGAGTTGAGTAAAATCGATATGCTCGATAAACACTCCTCGATCTCCACAAGAACGATTAAATAGGTTAAAGCCAATTACTGGTAAAAAACCTAAGTCCTAAAAAATTGAGTTAAATCGATCCGCTCGATAAACACTCTTCGATCTCCAAAAGCGACAGATTTTGTATAAAATAATTATTAGAAATCAAAGCAAGAACAAACTCACGAAGACAACAGATATAGAAGATATAAAGTTTTATTCATCTGAATACAAGAACATTCTTCGATTTACATATCGTTACAAATACAAAAGTGGAAAATCCTATCCAATAGATTGGAGTCTTTCACGACAATGTCCACGGAAACTTCGATCTTCGTCCAACTGCCTCCATGTTTCCCTCCAATCACCTATGTAGCGGTCATTCGATCAAAACGAGCTCCTACTTGAAAGATGGGGTTGAATTTTACTCTAAAGCATGATCTCGCGAGGACCGTCGCGAAAGTGAAAATTTACCAGTGCACCCCGGTGGTCAATCACTCCGGAAGTAACATCCAAGAACAAGGATGACTGGTAAGTATGAACCCTCCATATGCTAACAAAATACCATGGACCTCAACCCCGTGAAGATAAAAGCTGAGGCCATATGGGACCCGTCAGTACTAGGTGGGGCATCAATGGGACCTGTCAGTACAAGGCAACTAATGCTTGAGTTATTGCGACATAACGGATCATGATAATGTGACTTTTTGAAAATTATGGGATCACTGGGCAAAATAAAACCCAACGAAACTGATATCTCCATTTTGTATAAATATGGGAAGAAACTGAATGTCTATTTATAGGGAAATATTAAGTTAATCCTATGGTTGGATTGAAATTTGATGAAGGGATGAAATTGCGACTTTTGACTTACCAATTTAATGCGAGTAAATTGGAACGGCGCTAGGATTGTCAATAAAGTTGCTCGATGAGAATGAGGTATCAAGGTCAAAACGACCAAGAATGGAAATTCCATATACATTCCAGTGGATTATTACTTCTACCAAATATGAATGATCTATAAGCGGAAAGACAAAATAGTTGATCGCTTTGACAACAAATAAAAGCCTGACAACATAAAACCCAGCTTTCCTTTCAGAGTCCAAGAGATCTGACAAAATAATAACATAGACAATGATCCTTGCTAGAGCTAACTTGTCACTGACTCACATCCCAAATAATTACTTAAGGAGGTCTGAACAAGCTGGATCTACTTAATGGTTCGACATTTTCCAATTCCTCTCATACCAACCATAGGACTTGAAGGATGGATGGTTGGTTTATTTGAGGAAAATGAATCTTACAACCAGCACACAAAAGCTTGGAGTTCAAAAGGGTAGAATATAATCTTTTCCAGGAAATTCAAGTCCAAAGAGGAAAGTTATGCTTATAAGAGGGTGGTAATGAAGCCCTTATATAGAACTTCATAACAGACAAAAATTATGTCTGACAACGATGATTGATCGATCATCGACAAGCGTGATAAGCTTACAGTTCTTTGAAAGCTGAATACAAGAAAGAAGTATAGAAGAAATATTCATTTTCGAACAATCAACAATCTCCAATGTCCAAGGCGACTAAAGGAATTGACTAAGGATTGTGCATAGTCAATCAATGACCTTATTTACTTGCTCATTTACTTACATTCTGAAAATACTCACGGCTGATCAGCAGCCATAAACTACTCTTTCAGACAAAGTTGATCGCCCTCAAGTCAATATCAGATAAGTTTATATCGATTTCTAAATTCGAATCACCTACTTGTTGAAGAGATTTGTATTTGATTATAACTGTAATGAGTTAAAGATATATTAAGTCTAAACTCATCTACTTGCTAAGATAATCAAGGCAATTTACTGAACAAAAAGTGAAATTGTCATTTAAATTTATACATCAAAATATTTCAGCAAATAACAACATATGGGTTCCAGCCAACAGACTCTAAAAAAAAAAAAGTAATGAAGAAGCAGGTCATCAAGACTGATTGCCATCGCCAGGTTGACTAGAAGGAACACCCCTCCGAGGAGTAGCAGTATCCAGAAATGCCATCAGCTCCTCCTGACGCTTCTGATAACCGGCATCATAACCTTGTTCATATGCATGCCGACGAGACTCCTCTAAATGGGCGTTCAATTGGGTCAGATCATCCCTTTCTTTCTCAAGAGCTAACTTTTCTTAAAGTAACTTCTGAAGATCATCATTAAGTAGCCCAAGTTGGACAATCCGCCCCTCGACCTTCGCGGTCTCCAAGTCCAAGCGAAGCTTCAGGTTCTCTTTATTGAACAATAATTCATCGCCTTGAACACCCAGTTGCAGCGTGTAGTATTTTCCCTGAAAAAGAGATAAGTCGTATGTAATAGGGCAATCCAATATAATACAAGAATAAATTCAGAAAAGATAGATACATGCTCAAATAGTTTGACAAGGGACTGAACTAGGCGAACATTGGAGGTACCCTCATGCTTTTTCAACTCACCGGGCAAAATGGTACTGAGACCCAAATCCCATGACAAAGCATCAGGTTCACAAGAATCACGCAGTTGACTATTAAGGGGAATCTTATCATGGCGTGGAGCTTCTGGCTCCGTTATATCCCTAACTTGTTCAAGGATACAACGATCGTCCAACACACATGGGGATTTCCTCTCATTGGGGCTTACCGAAGTTTCTTTCCCCGAATAAGAGATAACGGTCCGCCGACTGGACCTTGGTCCAACTCGACCTCCTGAAGAACCACCGGCTTCAAAAAAAGTAGCCATAACAGTAGTATCAGTAAGTAAAAAGTTAGGGAAACCCTGAGTTACAGACTGTGAAGAAAATGGATTCAAGAAGGGACCGCCGCTACCCGTTCCCACGGCAGCATCCCGTTGGCTTTCACTAATAACTAATCCAGTAGTAGTAGAGGAATGAATTGGGTTGTCGAGAACGTACTTATGCAAACTATGCTCAGAGGAAGGAACAGTAGAAGAAACAGAAATATTTAAAGATTGCTCCAGGTTGGACATATCCCCAAAGTCAACCCGACCAGGGGAAGGTCTCCTTTCAAACTCAGAAGAGACAATAGGATTTTGTTGAGAAAGATCCGAGCTAATATTCACATCGGACAAACGCTCGGAAAGGACAACAGGAGTCTGAGTCCCCGACCTTTTAATATTCTGGAATCGAGGAGGATCCGTCGAGGGCCCCTCGTTGCGTGATCTCTTAGGTTTAGGGTTTCTGGTATTATCGCGTGAAGAACGCTTTGAGGTGTTACCGAAGAGATTATTCATACTCGAAAATTAAAAAATGATTTTAACTATCGAGAAAGCTTATCGACCTCCCTTGAGAGAATATTCTATCGGAATTGAGTAGTGAGGTAAATAGCGAGTAAACTTTTTACCGTATATATTTATACTGAATGAAAAGACACGAGAGACCTTAATGACGGGCGCGAAACAGAGAACCTGGCCAATGAACAATCGCAAGAATTCGAAAAGACATAAACATAATGGATACGCCTGAGTTAAAGATTTATGTCGCCTGAGTTAAAGATTTATGTCTGAATTACCATAATTCATGGAGAAGCTAAAACATCACACCTGAAGAATACAAATCATCTTATTCAAAAGGATAAAAAAGTAATATTACAAATTATACAGTAATAATCAAAAGTTATTTCTCGCCACTATCCAATGTCCTTTGGTCGCTCCCTAGCAAGACCTGATCGCCAGCTAGAACATCCTGATCGCCTGTCTTTCCTCCTTCATCGTCTGCATTATTCACAACTTCAGGATTCTCCTCCTCACTCTCTTTATCAACAAAATTATTATCGGCTTCGGGATTAATGTCAGAACAAGGATTCGGCAAAGGTTCCCCAAACTCCTCGACCAGATGAGCCAATGGAAAATGTCTGTATTTAACACTCGGCAGATCGGAAGAAGAATACTCCTCACCATAACGATTGAGGCTAACATGGGTGGCCCTGAAATACTCCCTTCGGCGATTCTCGATCAATCCCATAGCGACCATCTGATGGATCGCTTTCTTGAAAGTGCTTTCAAGGAGCGGACCGATCTTCTGGTACACTAAAACGGTATGAACCGGAGAACTAAGGAACTCGCGGATCACCTTCTCGTCTGGATTCCTACTGTATCGATCAGTGAGTCAGCTAAGAGGAAGATCCTTTTCATACTCGTCCAAGGAAGTCTGAAGACTAGCAATCTGCAGCTCCAGCTCGCTGATCCGAGTAGCACTTTAAACTTGACAATTTTCCAGCTCCTTAGCCAGCTGGTTAACCCGCTCTTGAGCGCGAGAAGTCTCTAGAATGTTGTTAAAAATTTCGGGGTCATCAGTTCCCATATCATGAGAATCAGTGGTTGGAAGTGGAAGGGAAGAAGACATAGAAGGACCGGCCTCTGAAGCAATGCCTTATTCCTTTCCTCAAGTAATTCACACTGTTGCTTCCAAAGATTAGCTTCATAAGCGTATGGCGCTAGACACGTATTAGTCTGTGGAATCAAAAGAATGAATCGATGACTAGGAAACACATTTAAGAAAGATAAAAAGAAGCATACGTAATGGTAAATACCTTCTCGACATTAAGAGAAGCTTTCTGTAACTTCTCCAAAGGATCCTTGCGGAGCAACTTATTGATATCACGTGTAAAAACACTAGAAAGAAGGATACGGGTAGCCTTATCAACTGCATTCTCATTCTCGTCATGGATCAAAGAATCATTCTCGGAGTAACCAGCCGCCCTCTTTCCCTGTAAATGATCTTCGATCATCTCGACAACAGTAGGCTTCGGATGCTGTTTGCCAAGCAAAGAGAGGTCCTCACCAGAGCGACCATAGTATTGCTTTCTCCTTTTAACTGGCATGTCGATAGGATGGGGCATCGACTAGCTATGACAACCACGGATACCAAGGGAAGTTCTGAGCTGGAGAGGAGGATAACCCTGTCCAGACCCTGGATGACCCGGAATATCTGAAGACGAAGGTTGCAGAGGAGTTTCTTGAGAAGAATCTGAAGATTCCTCTCTATAATCCTCAAAATCATGGCCCAAATCCAATTTTCTATTTTTGGACACTCTTTGTTTGATTGGATGGTTCTCCACAGTTTTGGTGGATTTTGACAGAACCATCTTCCCTTTTGAAGAGTGCCAAGAATTTTCTACCATGGAAACTAAAGAAAACGAACTCCCGTTAAATAAACTACTCAAAGAAAATATACAGCAAATACAATAATGTAATATAACGCTTACTAAGCGACTGTGAGGAAGAAGAGATAGGAAAGGCGTGAGGACTAAGGCTCGCTTTACGAAGAAAGGCCTCTCCAATAAGAAGGGCACATTGGTACTTGTCAGCATGCATCCCCACTATGTCGTCCACTAACTTCGGATCGCCGGGAATAAAGTGGCCCGTAATGAAGCGACCACCAGAAATCCACTTGGAATCATGGTCCCACGAGAATGGCTTGGTGGAGCCATCTGCTGAGACAAGATACGAAGGGGGACGGACAAAGAAAAAGTGAGATTTCCAAGCAGGATTGCTTGAAACGGGGGAATCAAAAACAGATCGACTAGACTTTTGAATAGCAAAGAAGTATCCGTGATTGGAAGAACTAGAAATATTGAAACGAAACAACTGGGTAAAATTACGAAGATAAGGTTGAAACCCTTTTGCAATCATCAGGATAGAAAAACAAACGACAAAAGCTACAGAATTGGGAACCAGTTGCGTCAAAGAGACGCTGAATATCCTTAAAATATCTAGGAATAAGGCAGACAGAGGAAGACGGAGACTATGATTGAAATTGGCAGTGTAAAAAGCCCAACAGCCTTCCGGCGGAGAGGTAACCCTATCAAAAGGAGATGGAAGAATAATCTCGGAACCCTCCGGGAAATATTTTGCGTAATTATCCATGACCTCATGGAAAGTCTCATCGATATACGTACAGGAAAGGTTCTCGATCAGATCAGAAACCTGGGGGACGGTCCCCTTGCCTTTCTTGGCCTTGGTCGCGACCTCGGCGTCAGAAATGATTCGCACTTTAAAAGTGTCTATATCAGGAATAATTATCTCAGACACTCCTGTCTGTACTAATGAAGGCTAGGAGAAGCCCCCACATCGATAACAGGAGTGACTTGTTCAACAGAAGAAGATGAGGGATTCTTCGAAATAAAGGCCATATTATCCTCGGAAAATAATGGTCGATGAGTACAATATATTGGAGAAATTATCGAGTAAGAAAATTACTGCGAGAAAATGGGAGGTGGAATATAAAAAATGGTTAAAACAACGATCACCTATTTATTTAGAAGGACGAAAAGACATTTCAAACTTCTTGTGACTAATCATATTCCTGCCAATCAGTAAGGAAAAATCGCCTCATCGAAGAAGAAACAACATTACAGATCGGAAACGACAAAGCGACTATCTATGAAGCGTAGCACTCTTTTCCTTGCTTAGGATTTTTTCCAACAGGGTTTTTTTCAAGTAAGGTTTTTAACGAGGCACAATTCATAGAAAAGACAAACGTATGAAAGCATCTACTGTACGAGCTTCTACTGCATATAAATTCGAAGAAGTGAGGGAGTACTGATGGGGGCTAGTTTACACCCCATATAATACTCGGAACGACTAGACAATACTTGATCGACTCGATCAGGAAAACTATTTCGCTAACGAGCCACGCGGTCCGATCAGAGGTATCAATCCGTAGCGATCAAGCCAGAAGTCCGAGTTCCTGAAGGATTATTATATCAAGTCCTATTAGGACTAGGTTTGCTTGTATAGCTAGGATTGATAACATATAAATACCTAGTTAAACATTGTATTTAGACAACTACGATTCAGAATTTACGCCTCCATACTTGGGCAATCTGATAATAAATTTATAGAAAAGTTTTTGCTATACTATATTCAATATTTATCATCCTGTGTTCTTATTTTGCTCTTTACATATTGTTCTTTCTTGAGATTGATCTATCCGGAATAAAGTAACTAGATTCTATAATACATATAATTCAATCCCGTAAATCTCCATTATTGATTTAATTAAACCCTACGAAAAACGGTTAAATCATGTTGCGTCTCAATAAATCTCGACGCAAACAAAATAATTGGCGTTGCCCCATGCTCCAATTCGATCCGTCTTCCACAACTGTAAATAGTCATATTCAACTTCTTTTCATATAAAAAATCCCAACACACTCACACACGTATATAGTGGGTTAAAACTCATTTAACCCCCAGTGTATAATATAATATGCATGCATATTATAGTGGCTTCTAGAAGAGGACCCTTTGGAGAGAAAAAAATGTTTAGATCAGGAAGTTCAGTCACGCCATGAAGAAATGGATCTGAACCAATCACACTACAACATTTAAGGATTTTCCCGGCGCTTTTTAAGTGTGAATATTTTAAGTTTTTTTCTTTTTTTTAAGACAATAATGCCCTTACTCATCTTGTAAAGTATAATAAAAAAAAATAATCAAATATGAATTTTCCTTAAATTTTCTCATCAAAAATTTGGTAGGAAAATATTTTAAGAAAATTTGTAATTTTATTTCCTCCTAACCAAGCACCATGAATATGGAAGAAAAACAAAACAAAATTCAAATTATACTATATTAACTCTAATAAATAAGAAATTAACTAACATCACTTTTATAATTTCATTATTCTTCTCTTATAACACATAAAAATAAAAATAAAAACACTATTATATTGAATAGTTACTAAATTATATATGTAAAATTGTTATAATGTATTATCAAAATATTGTTATGTGCAATGTTGTTATGTGCAAAATATTATTTATATCATTTAAAGATTTAGTGCAATATGTCACTCCTTAAAAAAATTATATTCTCTTAAATATAATAAAACATGTTCAAGTAGAATCGTATCTTACCTATGAATGAACAAAAATGTTTATGACTTAGTGAACTAAGTAATCTTTATTTGACATGAAAAACATTACCTCAAATTTTCATGAAAATCTTTTCGACAAAAACGTGTGAATTAAGTGAAAAAACGGATATGTTGGTGAAACCGTTCAAATAAATTTGATGTAATTGATGAAAATATGTGAAATCGATTTGGATGAAATTTATGAACGGTGAGGTAGGTGAATAAAAGAAGCAAATCAGTAGTAAAAAGTGCCAGTAAAATCGATAAATACATGTGAAATCGATGAAAATTCGGGTGATATTTGTGAAAACATGGGAAACAAATTGGTGAAATCAGTGAAAAACAGGTAAAATATATGAAGAAAAGGTTAAATCATTGAATAAATGTTAAAGTCTATGAAATCAATGAAAATTCAAGTGAAATAAGTGAAATATAAGTTAAACTGATAAAAATTGATGGGGGCTATTTCGCACCCCTTATAATATGCGGATCGACTGAAGAATAAAGGATCGGTCCGACCAGATAAGTCAGCTCGGGATCATCTTATCGACCCAGCCGAATACAACTCTCTTCGACAAGCAGACTACACTCCGGACTCAAGAAGGACAATTGGGCCGAGTCCTATTAGGATTATATTTCCTTGTAATGCTAGGTTTAGTATGATATAAATACCTAGTTAATCATTGTATTAGACACTTTTTGAATACACGGCAAATACGCTACTAAATTCTGCATAACAGCAGAATCCAAGATTATTCAATAAGAAAAGAGCTTTTTCTTCATGTTCATATGATTTTTACGTTGGTTATCATAATTACTTGTTGTTCTTTCAAAATTGTTCTTCTTTGAGGTTGATCCATCCTGAATAAAGTAACAGAGCCCTTTCAATTACATATATTGAGAATCCCCAATATTCCCTATTCACTGATACAATTAACCCGACGAAATCCGGTTAAATCAGTTGGCGCCCACCGTGGGGCTAGGTTAATTATTCGAACGACACATGGCTCGCCCAAGGAAGAGCGCTCGTAACGGAACAAGAAGTAACACGACCAACCAGCATGATGCGTCTGAGGATCTACCGGACAATACCGATAATAACGCCCGTGTATCCAACGACAGTCAGCAACAGAATGAGCATCATCAAAATTAGGTGGAACCACAAGGGATCCCTACTGGCACAATACCGGAAGAACATGTGGCTCCGACGATCCCAGTCCCCCTGTCAGATGCTCAGGAGAAGTTACGACAGGTCGCTATGCTCCTTAAATCACTTTCCCCAGAGGAATTACTTGTACTCGAACAAGTCCCCCAAAACGTTAGAACTGCTAGGGCAAATCCCGCTCAAAGAAAGCCGAGGCAGAACGATCAAATCTCTCAACAAGCTGATAGCCCGGCAAGCGAGCGACGCTCGCTACACAGTCCGCAGCAGGGCAATTCAAAACCCTCCGATGACAACATTCGAAGAAAAACGGATCGAAGGAGACCACAACGCAACGAATCAAAGGAACACACCATAATCCCCATCGAGGATGACGCTGACGAGGCGATCTCGAATCGATCGAGAACGATGCGATTCTCGGAAACAGAAATCGAAAAGATGGTACAAGAACGACTCGAGCAACGCTTAAGATCCGTTCAAAACCCGTGGCCCAGAACCACAGAACTCCAGGAGAGCTTAGCAGCGTGCTCTCCCTTCTGCAGAGAAATAAAAGAGGCACAGTCAATCGGGCAGGTTCCGGGTAGACTACCCAGATATGACGGAACCACTGATCCAGATGACTATATCTTTAGTTTCACAAACATAATGAACTTGTATTCTCACTCAGCGGAGTTCACCACTAAGCTGATGGTGACCACGCTAGAAGGATTAGCTTTGGACTGGTTTGCCAAACAACCAGCCAACTCCATATTCAGTTTTCGAGAATTATGTAACAAATTGACACAGCAATTCGCCAGTCAAAAAAGACAAAAATTGCCAATGAGCTATTTAGGAACCATTTATCAACAAGAAGATGAGTCTTTAAGGAATTGGTTAGCAAGATTTAATGTCGAATTACTCAAAATCGATTCCCCCAATATCGATTAAATAATCTCGATTCTCTTCGACCTCACAAAGAATAGGCAGTTTGGAAACGCCCTCAGCCGAAAACAACCAAGAACATTCGCGGACATCATGAGCCTGGCATCTAAGTATATGACCCAGGAAGAGATGAATTCTTTTAAAGATAAGAACAAAAATAAAGTTACGACCTCAGGCGCCAAACGACAGGATAGAATTCTTGCCCTAAGATCCATGGACTATGAACGATCTTTTAGAAAAGGCAACGTCTTCCAGCGATTAGAATATAATAAAAACGACCAGGAAAGACGACCTAACTACTATCAAAGACCTAGAATCAGCGAACCGCCAATCCAGAGCAGGGTCAATCAAGTAGATCACCCAAGACTAACCGTTCCAATAGACGAGATCTTGGCTGTACTAGAAAGGAATAATTGGATCCCAGAAGCAAAGAAAATCACTCAGCCCAGACCAGGTGGACGAAACTATGACTTATACTGCAAGTATCACCGGGCACACGGGCACCGCATGGAAAATTGTTTTCACCTTAAAAGAGAGATCGAAAAGTTGATCGAACAAGGAAAACTAATGACTATTTGGAGCGGGATAACCGCAAGCGAGAAAGAAGCGGGAGTCCTCGGTATAACCACCCAAGAAGAAATTCACGAAGAAAGTCCCCTAATGAAGGTCCCCCTCAAGAACTAAATAATGATCAGGTCAACGACGCACGATCTCAGGGGGACCCGCAGGGGAAGATAGTCATAATGCTCGTCGAAGGACTGCTAGATCCATAATCGGAAGCCTAAAATACCCGAAAGAAATATGGACCTTAGAAAACAAAGCAACGACGCACCAGCTGATTAGTTTCAACGAAGGCGAAGTACCCAAAAACCTTGTTTGGGACACGAAAGAGGATAGCCCCGACTTCCCGATGGTGGTTTCCCTAGAAATTGCAAATTACAACGTCAAGAGAATCCTAATCGATAATGGGAGCTCTGCAAATATCATCTCTAAAGAGGTACTTGCCCAGATGAACTTAGGGCAAATAACATTCCAAAAGGTGGCTACGCCGTTAGTAGGATTCGGAGGATCCGAAATTGTCCCCATTGGAACAATTAATTTGAGTGTTTCACTCGGAAAGAAATCATATCGAACAGTGAAACTGGTAAAATTTTTAGTGGTAGAAACTCCGTTCGCCTACAATGCAATTTTAGGGCGACCTGCCCTCAACTTGTTCCGAGCTGTCGTCTCGACTTACCATCAAAAAATAAAATTTCCGACCGACATAGGTATCGGGGAAATAGTGAACGACCATTGTATGGCATGGGATTGCTACAGCACATCGTTAACTTTGAAAAACCCCCCTAAAGCGATTACCCCGAGCAAAAGGAATCTCGAAGATGACGTTAGTAGAAACGAGGTTGAAATCCCTAGCACTGACTGAATAGATAAAAAGGGAAAAGAGCCGGTGGATTTAGCCTTAAAACCACCAGAACATAAGGATGTCGTACTAGTACGGGGGGACTCATCGAAAACAACAAGAATAGGTACGGAGTTGAGCAAGGAAGGGGAAGTAATGTTGATCAACTTTCTCAGAAATAATGTAGATATCTTCGCCTGGAGCGCGAACGACATTGAAGGGATTGACCCTCGCATAATCAGTCATTCCTTAAAAATCGATCCTCTGGCAAAACCTGCCAGGCAAAAGAAGAGAAATCATGGGCCAGTAAAAGATAAAATCATTAAAGCCGAAGTAGAAAGGCTACTCAAAGCAAAACAAATTCGAGAAATACACTTCTCGGATTGGCTATGTAATGTCGTACTAGTAGCAAAGGGAGACAAAAAGGATAACAAATGGAGGATGTGCAACGATTTCACCGACCTTAACAAATTATGCCTCCGAGATCCATATCCTCTCCCAAGGATCGACCTATTAGTCGACTCCACCGCTGGTTTTGCAATTTTCAGTATGATGGATGCTTTCCAAGGTTTCTATCAAATATACATGGACGAGCGGGACCAAGAGAAAACTGCGTTCGTAACTGAGCAAGGAGTGTATTGCTTTATAGTAATGCCGTTCGGCTTGAGGAATGCCGAGGCGACCTACCAAAGGTTAGTTAACCTGATGTTCAAAGAATTAATTGGAGAAATAATGGAAGTATACGTGGATGATATGTTGGTCAAAAGCATGAACGAAGCTGATCACGTAAAGCACCTAGAACGATGCTTCCAAATATTAAGAAAATATCGAATGAAGCTAAACCCTGCCAAATGCACTTTCGAGGTTAAATCAGGAAAGTTTTTGGGATATCTGGTACATCAACGTGGAATTGAGGCCAACCCAGAAAAAATTCGAGCGATAACTGAAATGAAGCCCCCGAAAACGATCTCCCAAGTACAGAGCTTGGTAGGCAAAATCGTGGCGTTAAACAGATTCATATCCAAGTCAGCTGACAGGAGTTTGCCGTCCTTCCAAACGCTTCGAAAAGCGAAAAACTTTGCCTGGACTGATGAATGCGACCAGGCCTTTGAACGATTAAAAGAATACCTAACGACGCCCCCACTTTTGGCCAAACCGACCGAAGGGGAACCATTATATTTATACATATCGATATCAGAAATGGCCGTTAGTTCGGTACTAATTAAAGTGGATGGCTCAAAACATAAGCCTGTTTATTACTTAAGAAAACTACTGCAAGGGGCCGAGAAAAACTACTTGGAAATAGTGAAATTCGCCTTAGCCTTAGTAGTGGCAGCAAGAAAACTCCGACCCTATTTTCTGACCTATAAAGTTGTGGTATTAACCAATCAACCATTAAGACAGGTCCTAGCTAAGCCAGAAGCCTCTGGAAGATTGATCAAATGGGCGATCGAACTCGGTCAGTTCGACATCGAGTACAAACCAAGAATTGCAATTAAAGCACAAGTCCTAGCCGATTTTCTATTAGAGACTCCAAGCCAGGAAGTTGAAAATCCTGAATCAACCAGCCATGCACATGATATCCTGATCCTAGAAAAGCAAACCTGGTTAATGCACGTCGACGGCGCTTCTTGCCGAGAAGGAGGAGGTGCTGGGATCAATTTTACCGGGCCAAATAAGGAGGATATCAATTACGCGATAACATTAGACTTCGTCGTAACAAACAACGAAGCAGAATACGAAGCATTGATCGCAGGAATGGAAATGGCAATCAAAGCAGACATAAAGAATCTTAAAGTATTAACCGATTCAGAGTTAGTACAAAAACAAATAGAAGGCCTATATGAGGCTAAGGAATTTAACATGGTTAAATATCTGGCCAAAGTGAAACAACTGGCTGAAAAATTCGAAGAATTCGGGATACAAAACATTCCAAGATCGGAAAATAAATGGGCCGATCAACTCTCTAGATTTACAGCGTCCAACGACGGAAAGACTGAAAGAGTAATCACATGGCTAATGTCTAATACACCAGCAATCGATATCGATGAAACACCGATCACACGAATAATGGAAATCGAAGAAGTTGGAGCAAATTGGATGACTCCGATGATAGAGTACCTTCGAGAAGGAAAATTGCCGCTCGACCAAAACGAAGCTCGCAAAATAAAATATCGTGCTCCAAAATATATGTTGATAGAGGAAAAACTTTACCGAAGATCGGTATCGGGAATTCTTCTAAGATGCATCTCCGAATCTCAAACCAATGATATACTCCGAGAAATACACGAAGGAGAAGCAGGGAATCACAGCGGAGCAAGGGCGTTGGCTTTAAAATGCCTTCTAACAGGTTATTATTGGCCTACCCTAAACAACGATGCCATACAGTATGTTAAAAAATGCCATCATTGCCAAGTCCATGCTAATATATGTCATCAACCAGCCGAAAACATACACCCGATTCCAGTATGTTGGCCGTTCGATCAATGGGGAATGGACATTGTAGGACCTTTCCCCACAGCTAGATCCAAGAAAGCATACGTTCTGGTCGCTGTTGAATACTTCAGCAAATGGATAGAATGCGTCGCCCTTGCACGGATAACTCAGTTCCATGTGATCAACTTCCTCTGGAAATTCATAGTATGTCGATTTGGCATCCCGAGAATTCTAATCTCTGATAATGGAACCCAATTTGCGGGAAAACAAGTAATAGAATGGTGTTCGAAACTAGGGATTCAGCAAAATTTCACTTCGGTCGGGCATCCTAGAGCGAACGGACAAACTGAGGTAGCAAATCGAGAAATAATAAAATCCTTGAAAAAAAGATTAGGGGCAGCCAAAGGAAAATGGCTTGATGAACTCCCAGGAGTACTTTGGGCTAATCGAACCACTGTCAGGACCTCAACAAGGGAAACCCCATTTAGCCTAGTATATGGCTCCAAAGCTGTTATTCCGGTCGAAACTCTAATTCCAACACCGAGAATTGAAATGTATGACGATCAGGAAAATGAAAAGACAAGAGAAAATGATATTGATTTAACAGAAGCTTTAAGAGAAAAAGCCGTTGTACGGTTGCAAGTCACTAAAGCAAACATGGAAAGGGCGTATAATCAAAAGGTACGCATCCGAACATTCAAAGAAGGGGACCTGGTCTTGAAAAAGGTAGAAGTATCCAAGCATGTGGGAAAGTTACAACAAAATTGGGATGGACCTTACGTTGTCATTGGCGTAGGAAAGAAAGGTTCATACAAAATTGCACACTTGGACAGAACAGCCTTACCAAGAACCTGGAATGCAGTCAACCTTAGAAAATACTATGGTAAATAAATTTCAGTAGATTATGCTGCTTTTATTTTAGTAAGTTTTAATCTTTGTAATAAAGGCCTTAGCCTACAGTTTAATTATTAAAGATTTTAGCGATTTAAAATATTAAATCGAGATTGAGTACAAATCGATTGATTCGGTAAACATTCCTCGCAATCCTACGATAGTATTGGTCAAGTTCAAGATATAAACGAGTCGAGTATACATTGATCCGCTCAATAAACACTCCTCGATCTAACAACAAACGAGTCGAGTATACATTGATCCGCTCAATAAGCACTCCTCGATCAAACCATACAACGAGTTGAGTATACATTGATCCGCTCAATAAACACTCCTCGATATATTTTCAACGAATCAAAAAAGACTTCTGGTATTAAAAACCTAAGTCTGAACAAAAACAACGAGTTGAGTAAACATTGATCCGCTCAATAAACACTCATCGATCTGTTTTCAACGATTAAAAGACTTTTGGTATAAAAACCTAAGTCTAAATAAATAAAAAGAGTTGAGTATACATTGATCCGCTCAATAAACACTCCTCGATTATTTTTCAGCAATAAAAAGACTTTTGGTATAAAAACCTAGGTCTCAACAAAAAGAGTTGAGTATACATTGATCCGCACAATAAACACTCCTCGATTATTCTTCAACGACTATAAGGCTTTTGGTATAAAAACCTAGGTCTCAACAAAAAGAGTTGAGTATACATTGATCCGCTCAATAAACACTCCTCGATTATTCTTCAACGACTGAGTATACATTGATCCGCTCAATAAACACTCCTCGATTATTCTTCAACGACTATAAGGCTTTTGGTATAAAAACCTAGGTCTCAACAAAAAGAGCTGAGTATACATTGATCCGCTCAATAAACACTCCTCGATTATTCTTCAACCACTGTAAGGCTTCTGGTATTAAAAACCTAAGTCTAAATAAAAAAGAGCTGAGTATACATTGATCCGCTCAATAAACACTCCTCGATTATTCTTCAACGACTATAAGGCTTCTGGTATTAAAAACCTAAGTCTAAATAAAAAAGAGCTGAGTATACATTGATCCGCTCAATAAACACTCCTCGAACTATTTTCAACGATTTAAAAGACTTTTGGTATAAAAACCTAAGTCTAAATAAAAATGAGTATAATTTGATATACTCGATAAATGTTCTTCATAAATTAGATTAAAGACGAAATCAACAACAAGAAGAATGCAAGGAATAAAATAAAGTTTTATTCATCTGTGAATATGTAACAAATTACATACAAAAGCTTTGATTACATTACAAAGGTCTACATACGATTTACACATCGTTACAACTGTTTAGAATAAACGATCCTATCCTATAGATCTGGGATCTTCACGACAATGTCCACGGAAACACCTATCTCCTCCCTAGTATCTCGACTATTATGATAGACCACCTAAGAAGCATGCTGCTCAGGATGATCGACTTCTTTAGTTCGATGGCCAGGGACGGAAGATCAAATGTTCCTCCAGACGAATTGGTCATTACCAGCCAGATAACTGGCAATACTCATTCACCCACATCAAGATACTGCTTCTACATTAAGAGTTAAAACATTTTACTCTGAAGCATCATCTCACAAGGACCGTCGCAGTAGGCACATTCACCAGCACACCCAGGTAGTCTATCACTCCGGAGGTAACATCGAAGAGCGGGGGTGACTGGCAAATATGAACCCTCCATGTGCAAACAGAAACCACGGACCTCAAATCTGTGAAGACAAAGATTGAGGCCTCATGGGACCCGTTAGTACAAGGTAGGGCTTCCATGGGACCCGTCATTACAAGGCAGCAGAAACATAAGTTATTATGACTTAAATCACGATAATGGGACTTTTTGAATATTATGGGATCAGAAGGTAAAATAAAATTTAAGGAAACTGAGATCTCCGTCATTTTTTAGAATTGCAAATGAAGTATGCAAACAACCGCCCTATTTATAGGGATAGATCTAAGTAATCCAACGGCTGGATAGATATCTGATCAAGAGACAGAAATGCGACCTTTTGACTCCCCGAAATTAATGCAAGTAAGTTGGAACGGCACCTATCTGATCGACTCAACAGATCGATAACAAAAGAAACCTTAGATCGAAGCGATCAACGAACTATCGAAGTAGACCTAAAGGAGCTACGGACCAGAAAGGTTTGCACGCTCACATATGATAGTCGCTCGGCAGAAAACTTAAGATCCTCAACGAAGGCATGCAAGTTTACACCGATTGTAAAAAGAATAAGCTACCTTTTTCTCTATCCGGAATATTCTCCGCAAAGATCAATATCAGATAAGTATGTTAATCTATGTTGATTATTTCATGAAGTTATATTTATGCATAACAGCAAAATGTGCATAACAAAATACATCTACGGAATAAAATTGATCAAGGCAGGGATCTGCCTGCAAGAGATCATAGTTGTTAATTACAAAAACTTCAGCCCAAGCAGCTACACAAAAGAGTTTGGGCACTAAAAAAAAAAGGGAAAAAGGAAAAAGCCGAGTCGAACAGATCACCGAGAAGGGTTGTTATCAACAAGCCGACTAGCAGAAATAGTCCTCCGAGGAGTCGAGTTACCTACAAACGCCATCAACTCCTCCTGATGCTTTAGATAAACGGCATCATAACCTTCCTCATAGGCCTGCCGTCGAGACTCCTCTGCTAGAGCAGCGGCCTGAACCAAGTCATTTTTCTCTTTCTCCCAGACAGACTTTTCTCCTTGCAATTTTTTCAGATCATCATTGGCAAGCTGCAGTTGGAGGCTCTGCCCTGTGACCTTCGCCGACTCTGATTCCAAACGACGTTGATAAGCACTTCTACTTATCCACAGATCGTCGTTTTGCACACCCAGCTAGAGTGCAAAATACTTAGCCTAAAAAAAAGAAAACAGTCCTCATATAACAAAGCAATCAAAATAAAAGCGGGAAAAATAATGAAAGATAGGTCTACCTGCTCGAACAACTTCACCAGCGACTGAACAAGGCGTACGTTGGAAGTACCCTCAAGTTTCCTCAACTCACCGGGCAGAATAGTGCTCAGGCCTAGATCCCAGGACAAAGCATCAGGCTCAACAGAGCCCGGCAGTTCACTAAGAAGAGGGACATTGTCAGGGCGGGGACTCGCTGACCGCAAGATATCCTTAACTTGCTCAAGGATACAACGATCATCTAACAGACGAGGGGATTCCCTCTCATTGGGGCTAACCAAGGTTTCCTTACCCGAAGCAGAAAAAATGGTCTGGCGACCGGGCCTTGACTCAATTCGACCTCCAGAAGGCCCGCCAGATTCAAAGGAAGCAGTAACAGCAGTTGTATCATGAAATAAAAAATCAGAAAAATCATGAGACACATATTGTGTCATAGAGGAATCTAAAAAAGAATCTCCACCAATTGCCCCCGCAGCGTCTCCCCTTAAGGGTCCGCTGACAAGCTGGGCGGTAGAAAGAGAGGAAGGAACAGAGTTGTTAGGAACCTCTCCGTGAAAAGCATCCTCAAAGGAAGAAACACCTGAAGTAACAGGTATATTATAAGTCTGCTCCTCATTTGACATATCGCCAAAAACCACCCGACCAAGGGAAGGCATATTTCCAACTTGAGTGGAAGAAGAAAAGATTGGTTCTGCAAACGATGAACTAACTACAGAAAAAGGTTCGGAGGGGACGACAAGGGTATCGCTCACCGACCTACTAACAGAAGATGAACGAGGAGGTTCCATCGAGGGTCCTTCCGTTCGAGACTTCTTCAATCTAGGATTTCTAGCGTTCTCACGGGAAGGACGCTTTGATGTATTACCAAAAAGATTAGTCATGATCGGAATTCAAGAGATAAATTTAAAATATCGAGAAAGCTTATCGACCAAATAAAGAAGGAGTATTCTGATGAAAGATAAAGCAAAGCGGTAAATAGCGAGACAAATTTTTACCTTTTATATTTATACTATACAAAAAGACGCGATAGACCCAAGGAAAGGGCGCGAAATAGAAAAACTGACCTTGGAATAAACACTAGAATTTGAAAAGACACACGCATGATGATTACAACGAAGTTAATGACTTGTATGAATTATTATGGCAAAGATGAAAAGACGCGACTGTCAGAATATGAAACGTTTAACGTACAAAGGGGCGAAAGTGTAAATTACATTTAGTCCTACGATAGATAAATACAAAGATATTTTTCATGGATCAATATATCATGTAGCCTGATCGCCCTCCGGAATCTTCTATTCGCTAACGACGCCTCCTTCTTTTGCTGGCTCAATAACCTCTTCCTCTTCCTCTGGATCGATAAAACTGTCATCGAGCTCATCATTAATATCAGAAGGAGGAATCGGCAACGGATTTCCTAACTCTTTGACGAGGTGAGCCAAAGGAAAATTTTTATAAATGACGTCCGGAAGCTCGGAAGGAGAGTATACTTC
Organism: Penstemon barbatus; assembly: GCA_003313485.2. Taxonomy (NCBI): domain Eukaryota; kingdom Viridiplantae; phylum Streptophyta; class Magnoliopsida; order Lamiales; family Plantaginaceae; genus Penstemon; species Penstemon barbatus. The sequence goes on from CM064882.1 coordinate 12,094,330, forward strand.
GCCATAGCGGTTTAACCGAATATGTGCCGTTTTAAAATATTCTTTTCGGCGATCCTCTATCATTTCAAAAGCAACCAACTGATGAACCGCCTTCTTGAAAGTATGTTGGATAAGGATGAAGATGAAGGCACTAAAGGAAGTTTGATAAGGGAGGTTTTGATGCATTCCAAAACTTCATATTTGGCTAAGTATGGAGTAACTTAGCTGATAAACTTATCAAGGAATTTTGACTAAGCAAAGAAGACATCAGAAGAGTCAAAATCTCAAGGTCCAAGACTTCTGATCTGCTGAAGAAAAGTTATCAGACTGGTGAAGATCAGCCGACTCAAATCAGATTTGTTCAAGTTTGAGATCAGCTTTGTTCGCCATCAGACGCGTACTTTTATCAGCCAAGTGAAGAAGATCATTAAGTGTTCCCAACGGTAATAAATGCCCTTTGAAGTAATAAATGCTGAAGTACAAGGTTATTAAAGACAAATGATTGAAGAAATGCTTCACATCAGCTGGGTGCATTTAATGCTGCATGCAGAATAGTACTGTTCACAGTACGGACAGACTGCAAAAGAGCCGTTCGCGGATTTTAAGGACCAGTACTCGAGGAATTTGAATCTTGTCTCTCTTCAACGGACACTTTTCAATCCTCAAGTATAAATAGCTGAAAGAGACGAAGAAGAAGTAAGCAACACAATCTCTGAGAAATTTTCGAAGCAAAATTCTTTAAGTCTCAAGAACAGCTCACTCATCAGCTAAGTCATTTGTTGACGAAAGCAGAGTTGAAGAACCAAGCCAAATACATCTTCTGAGTGAATTTGTAAACATTGAGTGTTGTGAGAAGTAGATATCCGTCTTAGTGAGTGATATTACTTCAGAGAAGTAGGATCTCTTTGTGATTTCTTACTGCGAACTTACGGCCTGTTCATTTGTTGTAAGGCGTAAGCAGAGTATACTGATTACTGTGTGTTTTTAGTATAACTCAAGATCTTTGTGACTTGGAAGAGTGGACTAAAGGATATTCAAATCCATATAACCACTATAAAAATTGTTTGTGTTTTTATTTGCATTTTACCTGCATATTTTTCAGTCGCATAAAACACATTAAGTTAACTGTTTGAAAAAGAATTCAAAAAGGAGATTTTACAAATCTGGGGAAACACTTTTCAAACTGCTAAGTTTACTTGTGAAAAACACTTTGAAAATCCGCTGCAAGTACTCTAAGTATTAAAACTGATTTCTACAAAATCAGCTAAGTAACTATCAGACGAGTGGTCAACAAAGTTGTTCAAAGATTTGTTCGCGAACAGAATTTTAACTTACTAATCTGATCAGCTTAGTCTGCTCAGTGAAAGAAAAGTTTTAAAGTTAAAATTCGAAGAAAATTTTAAAGAGGTTTATTCACCCCCCCTCCCCCCCTCTAAACCTCTTATGACCACTTGGGACCAACAAGTGGTATCAGAGCAGGTGGTTCATTTGAATCAGCTGCCTGATCAACGAGCTTGATCCAAGTGTTTTTCAAAGGTTTAAAACTTTTTCAAAAGAGCATAATTTTGAAAAATTAAAACTTTTTGAAAAAATGGACTGTATCAGCCATGTTCCCCACATTGCTGGTATGTCTTTTGAAGACTGGAAGATTAGAATGGAAATCTTTCTAGCAGCTTACAATGACAACATGTACACATGTATCATTAAAGGTCCATTCAAATTCACCAAGACCATTATAGTTGATGAAGCTGAACTGGTGGTGGAAAAAGACTTAACAGAGATGACAGCCGAAGAGATAAAGTTGTTTAATCTGGATAAAGTTGGGAGATTCATCATGACTAAAGCCCTGGACAATGATCGGTTTGACAAGGTCAAACATTGCAAGACTGCAAAGGAAATGTGGGATAAAGTCAGAGACATGAGCGAAGGAAATGATGCAATAAAGGAGCATCAGCTCACTGTTGCTTTGGAGAAGCTGGACAACTTCAAGATGAAGTCTGGGGAAATCATTGATCAGATGGATACCAGATTCACCAGAACTCTGAATGAAGTTTTAAAGTTGGGAAAGACCTTCACTGACAAAGAGATCACTGTCAGAGTACTAAAGGCCCTACCTCCAAAATTCAACATGAAAGTGACAGCAATGGAAGAATCAAGGGATTTGGGAAAAATCTCTCTTACTGAGCTGTTTTCTGTACTCAAGGCATTCGAGTATAAACTGCCTAGAATGGGAATCGAAGAAACCTCAACTTCAGGACCCACAGCTGCACTGGTTGCTGCTTAAAACACCAGAAGACCAGCACAGAAAAGCAAAGAAGTGGACTCATCTGATGAAGCCACTCTACTCAACAAAAAGGAGTACACTGCTGGAGATGTTGCACTGTTGATAAATAATTTTAAGAAGTTCTATAAAAGAAAAATGAAGAACAAATACAACAATGCTTCTACTTCTAAACCTAACTTTTCTTCTCAGGATAAAGATGATTATAAAGCAAAACTAATGTGTTACAACTGCAGGAAATTGGGACACTTCATCAAAGACTGCCCATATCCAAAAGCATAAAAGTACACTGAAGAAGAGAAGAAAATGAGAAAAGAAAGAAAGCATCAGAGAGGCAAGGCTATGATGGCTGAAGCAGAAAAGCTTGCTGCTGTCTACTCATCTGATTCAGATTCAGACACATCTGATGAAGAATCGTCTGATGAAGAAAAACCTGCTCTCCTGTGCCTGATGGCAAAGGAATCTGATGACTCAGAGGATGAGGTAACTCCTCTTAACAATGAATTATTTAATTCATTTGAACAAATGATGCTTAACAATACTGGTATTGCTGAAGCATATAAAAAGCTTAAGGAAGAGATGATATTGCTTAAAGAGCAAAACAGTTCACTGAAACTTTTAGCTGAAAAGCCAAAAGAATCAGCTGAATATAAACAGCTTGAGCAAGAGCATGAATCTCTAAAAGCTTAATGTGAGGTCTATAAAGGAAAAATCATGGAACTTGAGAAAATTATTGAGTCTCATGATAAGTCAACTGTAGCATCCATGCATACATCTAGTAAACAGGAGACACCTTTAGAAAAGGATAAACTAGAATTGAATCATACTGAAAAATTCATTTCTGCCGACAATAGTAAGGTCATTCTGTATGTTCAAACTTCTAAACCTACCTCATCTGAGAAAGTGGTAAAGGAGAAGAAATCTCCTAAGGCTAAAAAGAGCAAAGAGCCTAGTGTAGGAAAACAGACTAGTAAACCCAAACAGAAGAGTCCTAGGAAGTCTTCTGATAAGGTTAAGACTAATCAGACTAGTGAGAAAACTAAGTCGTCTGTTAATGAGCAAGCTGTAAGTAAACCAAAGAAGCATAAGAACAAGAAAAATCAAAATGCTTGGTATGGAAATGAGTCATATTATGTGCAACCTGCTGCATATCATCCTATGTATCATGCACCTCAATTTCCTAGTTACTATGCACCTTATCCTGCTCATCCAATGCATGCATATCCTGCTTATCATGCACCTTACCCTGCTTATGAACACTATTCTTATCATACTGATCATCAACACGACTTATCTGCTAATTATGATAAAAAGGAAACTGTTTATGCTCATGTCAAAACTCAGAAACCTAAGAAGCCTAAGACATCAACATCTTGGGTTGTCAAGGGTGGAACTAATCCTTCAGGACCCTCTCAATAAGGTTACCTAAAACAATTTTATTTTTGTTTTGTAGGTTAGGATTAGGAGTAGGAGTAAAGTAGAGAAGATCTGGTACTTGGACAGTGGATGTTCAAGACACATGTGTGGAAACATACATGAGTTGACTGATGCAGTTGCTCTGGATGGTCCAATTGTTACATTTGGAGACAGCAAAGAAGGCAAGATTGTAGCTAAAGGAAGAGTTATCAAAGGAAACATTGAGATATCCGACGTCTCATATGTTAAAGGCCTAAGGTACAACCTGCTGAGCATAAGTCAATTTTGTGACAAAGGATATTCAGTCATCTTCTCAACAGATAAGTGCTACGTTGAACAGATTGGTACAAAGAAGGTAATTTTATCTGGAAGACGACAAGGGAATATCTACATAGTCGACTGGAATTCTGCTGATAAGAATTCAAGTGTTTGTTTGGTGGCATCTGCACCAAGTGAAGTCAGCTGGCTATGGCACAAGAGAATGAATCATCTAAACTTCAAGACCATCAACAGATTAATCAAGAACGATATGGTAGAAGGGATTCCAAAAACAGTCATGAGCAAAGACAAGCTCTGTGACGCCTGTCAGAAGGGTAAACAAATCAAGTCATCATTCAAAGGCAAGAAGCACCAATCTTCTGGAAGGATATTGGAGCTACTACATATGGACTTGTTTGGACCCATTGATCCAGTCAGCAATGGTGGAAAGAAATACTGCCTAGCTGTTGTGGATGATTATTCAATATATACTTGGGTGATTTTCATGAAGAAGAAAAGTGAAACCAAGGAACATCTTACAAATATGATGGAACTGATCCAGAATGAGAAGAGTATCAAAATATTGAAGATCAGATCAGATAGAGGGACAGAGTTCACAAACTCTACAGTTGAAGAGTATTGTAACATCAAAGGAATACATCATGAGTATTCAGCTACTAGAACCCCTCAACAAAATGGTGTTGCTGAAAGGAGAAACAGAACACTAAAAGAAGCTGTCAGGACCATGATAGCTGAAGCTAAGCTGCCACAAAGATTTTGGGCAGAAGCAACAAATACAGCATGTTTTACCCAAAACAGATGTATGATCAACAAAAATCAGAACAAGACTCCATATGAAGTTTGGAACAACAGAAAACCAAACATTCATTACTTTAAGATTTTTGGTTGTAAATGTTTTGTATTGAATAATGGGAAAAATCACCTTACTGCATTTGCAGAAAAGGCTGATGAAGCTGTTTTTGTAGGATACTCAACTGTTAGTAAGGCTTATAGAGTTTTTAATAAAAGAACATTACTAATAGAAGAATCTATCCATGTAGTATTTGATGAGCCAAGTCAATCTTCTGAAAAGAATCAAAGTATTAATCAGGATCTGTCTACTGATGTACAGAAGTTGAATGTTGGAAATAATGAAGAATATGTTCCCATCATACTACCTGATCTAAACCCAGCTGATAACTCAAGTGCTGTTCAAAATCACAGTGCTGATTGTCTAACAGACGAGTTGCAAACAGCTGAAAGACCAGAGACTGTTCAACAGACAACAAATGTTCAACAGACTACTACTGGATCTCCAACAGTAGTGTTGCAAGATCAAGACAAAGGACAACATTATGATTTGCAGCCTGATCTCAGATGGCTCAGAAATCACCCACCAGAGTTAGTGATTGGTGATCCATTAGATAGAGTGAAAACAAGAAGAGATGCTGCACAAGATGCTATGTTTGCAAGTTTTCTATCTCAAATTGAGCCCAAACAAATTGAAGAAGCTCTAAATGATTCCTTCTGGATAGAAGCTATGCAAGAAGAGTTGAATCAATTTGAAAGGAATGAAGTCTGGTACTTAGTTCCTAGACCGAGTCATCAAAGAGTAATTGGCACTAAGTGGGTTTTCAGAAATAAGATGAATGAAGATGGTATTGTTACCAGAAACAAAGCAAGATTAGTGGCCAAAGGTTATTGTCAAGAAGAAGGAATAGACTTTGATGAGACATTTGCACCAGTAGCAAGACTTGAAGCAATCAGACTGTTTCTAGCCTATGCTGCTGACAAGAACTTCACTGTCTATCAGATGGATGTGAAGTCTGCTTTTCTCAATGGAGAACTGCAAGAAGAAGTATATTTTGAACAACCTCCTGGATTTGAAGTCTATCAAGAAGAGGACAAGGTACATCGTCTGAAGAAAGCCCTCTATGGACTGAAACAGGCTCCAAGAGCATGGTATGACACCATATCTGATTTTCTTTTAATTAAAGGATTTCATAAAGGTGAGGTAGATAAAACCTTGTTTACAATTGAATGGGAAAATCATATATTACTTGTGCAAATATATGTGGATGATATTATTTTTGGTTCAACAAACCAACAGATGTGTGATAAGTTCTCCAAGCTGATGCAGAATAAGTTTGAAATGAGCATGATGGGTGAACTTAATTATTTTCTTGGTCTGCAAGTTAGACAGTTGCCTGATGGAATATTCATCAGCCAAGCAAAATACACAAGAGATCTGTTCAAGAAATTTGGTATGGAAACTAGCTCAACTGCTACTATTCCTATGTCTACAAGTCTTCGTTTGGATAAAGATGAAGATGGCAAATCAGTGGACATAACCAAATATAGAGGCATTATTGGTTCATTGTTGTATCTAACAGCAAGTAGACCTGATATAATGTACTCAGTTGGAGTCTGTGCAAGATTTCAATCAAACCCCAAAGAATCTCATCTCTTAGCTGCCAAGAGGATATTGAAATATGTTAAAGGCACTCAAGAATTGGGATTGTGGTATCCTAGAGAATCTGGATTTGAGCTTATTGGTTATTCAGATTCAGACCTTGCTGGCTGCAAGATTGACAGAAAGAGCACAACAGGTGCCTGTCAGTTCTTAGGTAGTCATCTGATCTCATGGATGAGTAAGAAACAGACTTCAGTTTCTATATCTACTGCTGAAGCTGAATATATAGCTTCTGGAGCTTGCTGTGCACAGATACTTTGGTTGAAACATCAACTAGAAGACTACAACATCAAAATCAGTGGAATTCCAATCTACTGTGACAACACAAGTGCAATCTCTCTTACTCAGAACACTACAAGTCATTCAAGGACTAAACATATAGAGATCAAGCATCACTTCATTAGAGATCATGTGGAAAAAGGCAATGTTATGATAGAGTATGTTCATACTGAAAATCAGATTGCTGATATCTTCACCAAACCTTTAAGTGAAGTAAGGTTTTCAACTCTAAGAGTTGAGCTAGGACTACTTAATTTGGATGCATAAGCTGAGGGGGAACTCATCAGAAGACTGCAGTTCAACAGCTTAATCATCACTGTTATCTTCAAGGATTAACTTTCAACAGACTAGTTAACTTATGAAATCTTAAACTCAGGGGGAACGTGTAAGACTAGCGGTACTTCTGAATTAAAGATGAAATTCGTTAATGTCAGTTAGTTGAAGTTATGTTTTCAACAGAAGACTCAACTACCGAAGAATAAAGCTATACTATCTGGCTGGATTGACAAACAGCTGAGGAAGGTTATCAGCTATTGGCATTCTCTGATAACAACTATGTCATCAGGACAGTAGTCAATCAGATAAGTGTTTATCTTACTCATCTGATTACTGATATAAAAGCGGAACTATTTAAAACATTTTATCCAAAAATACGCTTTTATAAGTAACTAAAGGGCGGTACATATTCCCGCTCCTCATTAAATATCTTTTGAATTTGAAAGGTCGTAACTGACGCCGCACAATCAGCACTGACAAGAAAACGGATCTAACGGTTGGCGAATATCACGGGAACCAACTTACCCCAACTCTATAAATCCCAATCTGATCAAGTCGTGTAGTTCTTTACGAACCCTAAACTTTCAAAAGTACTTGTGAGAAATTTTGAGCAATTTTTCTGCAAAACTCTCTTCGTTTTTCTTCCTAATCTCTACAGATCTACAATGGCTGCTGAAGGTATGTACCTTGTGTATGATTCCTACTACCAATCTGGTACGGATCTGATGAAGGAACTGCTCGAAAATTTCAAAGCTGCCTCGCTGGTAAATTTCATGGAATACCACGAAGGAGTCATCTGGACTGACCAAGTGATGGAATACTACAACACACTGGAGATTAAGGCTACAGTGGGAGAAAAATCCATCTCTATTACCCCAGCTGTTCTTCACGAGACGTTTGGGCTTCCTAACAGTGGAAGACATGACGTCACCGTACTGACGGAGGGTAAGCACCAACAGTTCTGGGCGATCTGCGCCAAAGAGGGAGAAGTACTCTCTGGAAATATAAGGAAGAAGCAACTGAAGGATGAGTATCAGCGTATGGCTGATATGGTGTCCAAGCTGATTGAAAATTGCACCTTCTCACTGGATGCTGTTACCATGAAGAGGTTCAGCATCATGGCTGCCATCTACTATGGAATGGAAATCAACTGGTCCATCATAGTATGGTACATCTTGGCTGATTTCCTTGATGAAAAGAAAGGAAAAGGTCCTCACACCAACCACAGGATTACGCTCAGTTATCTGCTGTTCAAACTGGGGTGTCCTATGAAGAATGGCAAGGAAATTCACAAGTCCAAAGCCATGAACAAATATCTGCCAGTTCTGAAGAGGAAGGCTGATGAGCCCGAGGAAGCTGATGATGAGGGACAGAAGGAGGTCCCTGCCAAAAGACAACGAAGATTAGTCAAAACAGCTAACTTGGCTGTTGAGACTAGAAAGAAGAAGGCTGCTGATGAGCCTAAAAAGAAAGAAGTTAAGCAGATGGAGAAAGTGACTTCTGCTACTGAGGCCACTAAAATTATAGAAAATATAATTTCTGATGTAAGGACTGGATCCCCTGCATCACCATCAAGAACTCCATCAGCTGAAAAACCTGCTGAGAATGTCTCTCACAGGACAAGGAGCCAAATAAGGGATACTGCTGCTTCAAGACCTATTCAGGGTCTGTCAAAGAAGTCAGCAAGGAAGCAGATGACTTTTGTAGAGAAGGACACTGAATTGGTAGATTTGGTGAGATCAAGTCCTGAGTCTGCTGAAAGACCCCTTGACACTGTTGGAACAACTGTTGCTGACAAAGCTGATGCGCAACAGATAAATCAAAGTGCACCAACAGCTGAGGTTGCCCAACCTCAAGAAGACCCAGATGTCCAAATCATCTATCCTATAGCTGCTGCTCCCATCTCTTCTGCTGGTCCAGCCCCTGCTCCAGCTGATAAAGGAAAAAGAAAAATAGTGCTTAAGAGAAAGAAGATTTCCAAAGCTGACAAGAGAGCAAGAGAGGAAGCTGAACAGAGGAAGCAAGATAAAGCTGAAGAGAAGAAGGCACTTGAGCTAAGTAAGGCTCAAGCTGCTAAGGATGAGGCCAGGAGAAAAATGTCTGAAGCAGAGAGAAAAGCTGTTGAGGATGCTGAACTGGCCATGGTCATTGAAAAGAGCAAAATTGATGCATATGGACCTGCAGAAAAACCAAAGGAGAAGTTTGAGATTAAGAAAGCTTTCAAGATCATATACAACAACAAAGAGCTTTTCCAGAAGTTTGAAAAATCCTTAGCCAACTACAATCAGAAGTTAATGCTGAAGACCATGTTCACTCAAGAAAAGCCTAGATATATCAGATGGAGAGACAGTAGGCTGAACAGGTCCATCATTGAACTTCAGAATCTGAAGGAATTAGTTGCTGAAGAAAAATGGGTACTACAGTGGCTAAAGACAGATTCTATCCAAAAAGCTTTGGATCTTCATCATGTTAGGGATGCTATGCATCACTATGCCAGGGATTTTGCCCTTGAGGAAGCCAAACTGATTCAAAGTACCTTGCCTGAGAAAAGAAGAAAGACTGATGATGTTGAAGAAAGGGCTGTGAAGATTGCTGTTATCACTGCACTGAATAAGTGGGCAGAAAAGGCCAGATATCAGCAAGGGCATTCAAGTGAACTCCCTCAACTGCCAAGTATTCAACATGTAATTTTTGGTAGGGAAATGAAAGATTTCAGTGAAGTGCCAGAGGGTAACAATGCATTTGTCAACCCTTGGATCATTGTGAGGCAAATCCGTCAGACAACTTGTTTCAATGATGATGGTACAATCACTAATCTGTTCTATGATGACGTCACTGATGAACACAAAGCTGCGGCCAAGCCTGCTGAAAAGTCTGCTGATCAGACTGCGGACAAGCCTGAAGACAAGTCTGCTGGCCAAGTTGAAGACAAGTCTGCTGATCAGACTGCTGATAAGTCTGCTGACCAAGCTGAAGACAAGTCTGCTGAGAAGGCTGCTGAAAAACCCTTAGCCATTGAGTGGAACGCTAAGGATTCTGAAGATCATCAGGACGCAAAGATGGAAGATATTCCTGTCCACCAGGAGATTGAAGAAAAGGATGAAGCTGCTGCTTCTGCTTCATCAGGTGATGAACACTCAACACTGATGGAAGCTTTCCAGATGTTAATGGAGAATTCTATGAAGGAACTGGAAGAGAAGCATCAACAGCAGCTGATGAAGGTCAAGGAGGAGCTGAAGACTGAGCTTAAGACAGAATTGACAGAGTCAAATAAACTTCAGCTGGAAACTGTGCAACAGTCTACTGAATAGATCATCAAGACTGAAATCACAAGTATTCCTATCCCTCAAGATCATTCCTTGCAGTTAGTGAACAGCTTGAATGATATGAACAGAAATGTGGAAGATGTGAAGAGTGATGTTAATCATCTTCATGCTGCACTTCAAAGAGCTGAACACAAGATCGCTGATTTGACTGCAACCTTCATTAAAGTCAGTGAAGAGGAGAAGGAAATCAATTTAGGAATGTTGCGCGAAATGTCAAATGCTGCACAAGCAATCCAAGATGAAATTGCAACTGTAAACCTGAACATTGACTACTTCAATGATAAGACTGACGATATCAGCACAACTATTCATCACCTTACAGCAAGTCACGATGTAGTGAATCAGAATTTGAAGACTTTATGTGCTGGAATGAAGATTCCAACAGTTGCACTCAACCCTACTGCTAAACCTGAAGAAGTCATCCAGTCTGATGATGACAAAAAGGGGGAAGAGAAAAGGGATGAATCAACCAAGGAAACCTCTACTACTGAAGCCAACAAGACTGATAAAGCTACTGAACTGACCAAGCCTGCTGAAAAAGATCTTGGAAAGGAACAAGGCAAAGACAAGTCTGAAGAAGAGACCAAGGAAAAAGCCAAAACTGATGAAGTAATGGCTAAATCCAAAGACTCTGCTGCTGATCAATCAGAGCCTTTGACTAAGTACAAAAATACAGAATCAGCCAGGAAGGCCATGGAAGCTTTGAAGGAACAAAAACTTAAAGAGAAAATGGAAGCTGTCAAAGCAAACATGGACCTAGATGATGAAGCTGATGATGAAGAAGAAGATGACGAAGAGTCATCTTATGAGTATGAAGAAGTGCTTGAAGGATCAGATGAAGAAGCTGATAGTTAGAATTGAGAAAATCTTGTAATCAGTTTACCTTTATCTATCTTTCAGACATCTCATCTGAAGAACTTGTACTTGTACTTGTAACAATCTGATCATATCAATAAAAAGTCAAGTTCATTCCAACATACTATTTTCTATCTCAGAAAATTTTTGAGGATTACATTCTTTAGCTTAGGTATTCAACATGTACTTAGCTGAAGTTTTGTCATCATCAAAAAGGGGGAAATTGTTGGATAAGGATGAAGATGAAGGCACTATAGGAAGTTTGATAAGGGAGGTTTTGATGCATTCCAAAACTTCATATTTGGCTAAGTAGGGAGTAACTTAGCTGATAAACTTATCAAGGAATTTTGACTAAGTAAAGAAGACATCAGAAGAGTCAAAATCTAAAGGTCCAAGACTTCTGATCTGCTGAATAAAAGTTATCAGACTGGTGAAGATCAGCCGACTCAAATCAGATTTGTTCAAGTTTGAGATCAGCTTTGTTCGCCATCAGACGCGTACTTTTATCAGCCAAGTGAAGAAGATCATTAAGTGTTCCCAACGGTAATAAATGCCCCTTGAAGTAATAAATGCTGAAGTACAAGGTTATTAAAGACAAATGATTGAAGAAATGCTTCACATCAGCTGGATGCATTTAATGCTGCCTGCAGAATAGTACTGTTCACAGTACGGACAGACTGCAAAAGAGCCGTTCGCGGATTTTAAGGACCAGTACTCGAGGAATTTGAATCTTGTCTCTCTTCAACGGACACTTTTCAATCCTCAAGTATAAATAGCTGAAAGAGACGAAGAAGAAGTAAGCAACACAATCTCTGAGAAATTTTCGAAGCAAAATTCTTTAAGTCTCAAGAACAGCTCACTCATCAGCTGAGTCATTTGTTGACGAAAGCAGAGTTGAAGAACCAAGCCAAATACATCTTCTGAGTGAATTTGTAAACATTGAGTGTTGTGAGAAGTAGATATCCGTCTTAGTGAGTGATATTACTTCAGAGAAGTAGGATCTCTTTGTGATTTCTTACTGCGAACTTACGGCCTGTTCATTTGTTGTAAGGCGTAAGCAGAGTATACTGATTACTGTGTGTTTTTAGTATAACCCAAGATCTTTGTGACTTGGAAGAGTGGACTAAAGGATATTCAAATCCATATAACCACTATAAAAATTGTTTGTGTTTTTATTTGCATTTTACCTGCATATTTTTCAGTCGCATAAAACACATTAAGTTAACTGTTTGAAAAAGAATTCAAAAAGGAGATTTTACAAATCTGGGGAAACACTTTTCAAACTGCTAAGTTTACTTGTGAAAAACACTTTGAAAATCCGCTGCAAGTACTCTAAGTATTAAAACTGATTTCTACAAAATCAGCTAAGTAACTATCAGACGAGTGGTCAACAAAGCTGTTCAAAGATTTGTTCGCGAACAGAATTGTAACTTACTAATCTGATCAGCTTAGTCTGCTCAGTGAAAGAAAAGTTTTAAAGTTAAAATTCGAAGAAAATTTTAAAGAGGTTTATTCACCCCCCTCCCCCCCCCCCCCCCTCTAAACCTCTTCTGACCACTTGGGACCAACAAAGTACTTTCTAGGAGCGGACCGACCATTTGGTATACCAACGCCGTATGGACAGGAGAGTTAAGGAATTCACGAATTACTTTTTCGTCAGGATTCCTGCCATAACGATCCCTGAGTCCACTAAGAGGAGTATCCTCCTCATACTCCTCTGAAGAGGCTTGAAGACTTGATACTTGAGATTCCAACTCACTAATCCGAGCAGTACTCTGAAATTGGAACTCCTCTAACTTTTTAGCCATTTGGTTGGCTTGTTCTTGAGCACGGGAAGTCTCCAGGACCCTGTCTATAATCTCCTGGTCTTCGGTCCCCGCAGCCCGAGTCTCTACAACCGGAACGGAAGAAGACGTTGAGGGACCAACCTGTGAACCAGAAGACTTATGAAGCAAAGCTTTGTATTTCTCATCCAGAAACTCACATTGTTGTTTCCAGAGAGCAGTTTCATAAGCATATGATGCTAAACAAGTCTTAGCCTGAAAAAGAAAAGGGGTAAAACAAGAAATGAGTTAGCAAACTAAAGAGATCTTTGAAGGAAAACATCCTATAAAGCAAACTTAAAAAGATTACCTTTTCAGCATAAAGTGAAGCTCGCTGAAATTTCTCCAAATGATCTTTCCGAAGAAGCTTATTCATGTCGCGAGTAAAAACGCCGGACAAAAGAACACGAGTTGCCTTATCAACCGCATTCTCACTCTCGTCGTGGACAAGTGAATCATTCTCAGAATAGCCGGCGGCTCTCTTTCCCTCTAAATGATCCTCGATCATTTCGACCAAAGTAGGTTTTGGATGATTGTCGCCGAGTAAAGAAAGATCGTTACCAAAACGACCATAGTAGCTCCTATTTCTCTCCACCGGATTATTATTAGGATGAGGCATCGACCAGCTGCGACATCCACGAATACCCAAAGATGTTCTAAGCTGGAGGGGGGGATAACCGGATCCTGTCCCCTGACGAATAGGGGATTCTTGAGAAGAATCTGGAGATTCCTCTCCATTTTCCTCGGAGTCATGACTTAACTCTAGTTTTCTCTTCCGAGACGCTCTCTTCTCGATAGGGACGTTCTCTATGGTTTTGGAGGATTTGGACAACACAATTTTTCCTTTGGAAGAATGTCGGGAATTTTCTACCATATGAGCTGAAAAAGAAACAAGACAAAAGTTAGATCTTCTGTAGAAAAGGGATCATCACGACACTAAGCTGAAATAAAATGCTTACCAAGTGATTCAGATGATGAAGCAATTGGAAAACCATGAGCACTCAATCCCGCTTTACGAAGGAATACTTCCCCAATCAGAAGAGCACTCTGATATTTGTTGGCACGCATAGCATGGATTTCACCGATGAACTGAGCATCATCAGGAATGAGTTCACCAGTCGGCAAGCGACCTCCGTAAACCCATTTTGAGCCATGATCCCATGAGAAGGGCATGGTCGAACCATCCGCCAAACGAAGACGAGATGGGGGACGAACGAAGAAAAAATGAGATTTCCAAGAAGGGTTGCTAGAAACTGGGGAATCGAAGATTGCTCGACTAGGCTTCTGACTAGCGAAGAAATATCCGCGATTGGAGGAACTGGAAATGTTAAACCGAAAAAGTTGAGTAAAGTTACGAAAGGAAGGTTTGAACCCTTTCGCGATCATCAAGACAGAAAAACAAACCACGAAGGCCACAGAATTAGGAACTAATTGTGTCAAGGACACACTGAATATTTTTAGAATATCAAGAAAAAGGGGAGACAATGGAAGACGCAGACCACTATTAAAATGGGCCGTGTAAAAGGCTCGACATCCTTCCGGTGGTGATGTAACCTATCAGAAGGAGAAGGAAGAACTATCTCAGAACCCTCCGGGAAATATTTGGCATAATTGTTCACAACCTCAGGGAAATTATCCACCGTGTAAGCACAAGCTAAGTCCTCAATCGGTTCAGAGATTTGAGGAGCAGTGCCTTTGCCTTTTTTGGCTCGGGCAGCGACATCTGTATCAGAAAGAATTTGTACCTTAAAGGTATCTTCAACAGGAACAACAAATTCAGAAACTCCAGTTTGCTCGCTCAAAGGATTAGAATGCAACTCTTCCTCGTTATTGGGAGCGACATTCTCCCTAGAGGAGGAAGAAGATTTTCTTAAAGAGGCCATATTTTTGGATTCTCGGAGGATACAAGTCGATAAAAGGAAAACTTTATATGATGAACGACTAAGCAAGAAAATGACTGCGAAGTATAAGGAAGTATAAAGTAAAAATGACAAACTTAATTGTCACCTATTTATACTGAGAAGAGAAAAGACGTTTCGAACTCGTCACAACTAATCATATTCCCGCCTAAAACGGAAGAAGATAAAAAGCCTCCCCGAAGGGACGCGTGGCGATTCATAATTGGAAAGAGAAAACGACTATCTATGATGCGTAGCACTCTTTTCCTTACTTAAGATTTTTTCCCACAGGGTTTTTTCTTAAGTAAGGTTTTTAACGAGGCACCACTCATAGAGGATAACAGTAGTAAGAAACCATCTACTTCTACGAGCTTCTACTACCTATACGCTCGAAGAAGTGAGGGAGTACTGATGGGGGCTATTTCGCACCCCTTATAATATGCGGATCGACTGAAGAATAAAGGATCGGTCCGACCAGATAAGTCAGCTCGGGATCATCTTATCGACCCGGCCGAATACAACTCTCTTCGACAAGCAGACTACACTTCGGACTCAAGAAGGACAATTGAGCCGAGTCCTATTAGGATTATATTTCCTTGTAATGCTAGGTTTAGTATGATATAAATACCTAGTTAATCATTGTATTAGACACTTTTTGAATACACGGCAAATACGCTACTAAATTCTGCATAACAGCAGAATCCAAGATTATTCAATAAGAAAAGAGCTTTTTCTTCATGTTCATATGATTTTTACATTGGTTATCATAATTACTTGTTGTTCTTTCAAAATTGTTCTTCTTTGAGGTTGATCCATCCTGAATAAAGTAACAGAGCCCTTTCAATTACATATATTGAGAATCCCCAATATCCCCTATTCACTGATACAATTAACCCGACGAAATCCGGTTAAATCAAAAATAAATAAAAGGAAAAAAGTTTAACTAGCAAAACAGTGTGAACTAAACCACTAGAAAATTTTTGTCTTTTTTGTTTGAATATGAAAAAACAAAAGAAACTTGACGAAAAATAGGAAAAACAATGTACAATATGGTATAATTGATAAAAAACGAGTAAATCAGTGAAACAATATAAAACCATTAAAAAAAAGCAATGAAAATTGAATTAAACTAATTAATATAATAAGTGAAATGATTTAGATCGATAAAGAAATATCTTTCAAATGATAAGGTAAGTGAAATAATTTGAGATATACTTAAAAGTAATTGAAGATGTATAATTATTTGAGTTGAAAATTCGATAAATTCATGTGAAATCTATGAAAATTCAAGTGAAATTAGCGACAAAATGGATGATATCGGTGAAACGATGAAATTTCGTAAAAATGATTAAATAGGTGAAAAATGGGTAAAATCGGCGAAAAAAGTCTAAAGTCGGCGAAAACATGTGAAAATTGGTTAAATTGGTAAAAATGAGTGAAATCAATATAACAAAAAAAATTCAACCAACAAGAACAAAATCAAACCAAAAGATAAATGGTTTAAACTAAAAAAAATAAAGAAGTAGATGAAAATTCCCATGATGAAGTTAATAAATTGAATAGCAGTCATTAATATGTGGTATTTTATGATATAATGAAGTTAAATTTACTCTGATTTACAATAAAATACCACTGAAATTAAATAGACATGTACAACGTATGTAATGGTATGTGAAATCATAAATACATTTGAAATCGATAAAAAAAAAAAATTGGGTAAAATTTGTGAAAAATGGATGAAAACGGGTAAAATCGATTAAAATAAAGGTAAAGTTGGTGAAAATATTTGAAATCAATGAAAATTAATTCTAATGGAATTTCTAAGAAAAATGATGAATTCAATAAAATTTGGTAAAACCGGTGAAAAAATGATAAAATCGGTCAAAAAACGTAAAGTTGGTAAGAACATATTTAATCAATGAAAAATTCTGGTGAATAACATGTGAAATTAGTGAAACACATGAAAAATAGATAAAATTGGGTTAAAATGATAAAAATGAGTGAAATAAGTTAAAGGAATAGTATATCTGGTGAAATCGGTAGAAAAATTGTTTACACTAAATAAGAAATACAAAAGAATGGACTAAAAATGAGAAAACAATGAAAAATATTATAAGCTGTAAAAAAAAAGGATAAATCGCTAAAAAAAATAAACCGGTAAATTATTTTAAAGAAATGGATAAAATCAGTCAAAAAAGCTTGAAGTCGGCGAAACATGTTTAATCGATGAAAAATTTAGGTGAATAACATGTGAAGTAGGTGAAAACGAGTTAAAATTTAACCGACAAAAACAAGGTGAAATCAAAAGAAAATGGTTTAAATTGGAAAAAAAAGATCGACGAAAAAGGAAAAACAATGAAAAATATTATAATCGATAAAAAACGGAAAAATCGACAAAAAAAAATAAACAGTGAAAACATATGAATCGATGAAACTTCGGCTGAAATTGGTGAACACTTGTGAAGTTTGTGAATAAACCGGTGAAACCAGTAAGAAAAAATGACCATGAAATCGATGAAAGTTCAAGTGAATTTATGAAGAAACGGATGAAACATGTGACATCGGTGAATAACGGATAAACTTGACATGAAAACTACTATGATGTAATGAACTAAAAAAGTTCTTATGATCTTATTTGAACCAATTTTATAAGATGTAATGAATAAATTAGTCATCATTTTATATTTATTATAACTATTCAGAGTCATCATTTTTTTTATAAATTAATAATAATTAATAATAATAAATTTCATAAAAAATAAATTGACCAATATATGATATTCTATAAAATAAAGATAGCTAATTTTAATCTAATTTATGAAAAATATCCATGAAATTAAAACTAGACACGTACAACGTACGTGCACCTTTCTAGTATTGATAAAAGGATGAACATGCTACACTATATTGATAAGAGGGACGAACATGCTACACTATATTGATAAGATGGACGAATATGTTATACTACGTTGATAAGAGGGATGATTCTGCTACAAAAAATTTAAGAGGGACGAAAATGCAAAGTTAACCTATAAGAAGGTGATCCAGATGAAGACATTGAATCAAGAAAGGAGAGGATGATCAATAAAAGGATAAATATTGACACCGAATCAAGAACTATGGATTAATTATTAATTCATGAACTTCACTTACCTAAGTAGTAATAAATAAAATACATGTATGTCCCTTTGTTTTCATGCATGTATCATTAGATTCATGAATAACCTTTGGGATTCATACATGAACCTATTCATAGGGGATGTCCATGATATCCTATAAATATCCCATTCCCCATTAGGCTAAATAATTCAATCAAAAATAATAAAGAAATTTATCTTTTGAAGAGTGATTCTTCTTATGTTCATCTCTTATCTCTCTAGTGAATTCTATAGAGTGGCGAGTTGAAATTATTCAGATGTTTGCTTGCTTTATCCCTTCCAATTCTTCCCGAATTCCGTGTCAAAGTGGTATCAGAGCTTGACGATCATGGCTGGACGACGTGGAGGCCGTGGTGGGCGACCCCCACTTAACCGTGAGCGAGAGCTTCGTGACATCGAAATGGATGAATTAAGGAGGCAAGTGCAACAACTGCAGCAGCGTCTAGAACGCTACGAACCTCTAGATCATGATGATTCCCGTCATGATTCAGAGCATGAGTTAGAAGATATCAATCCCTTTGGAGGTCATCAAGACCGATCATCAAGTGACGAGTCTATGCCAAGGCGTCAACGAAGAAATCTTGATTCTCAAAGGAATTTTGACATAAGAGTTGATATTCCAGAATTCGAAGGTAAAATGCAACCAGAAGCATTTATTGACTGGCTCAACACAGTAGAAAGAGACTTTGACTACAAAGACGTCGACGAAGATCACAAAGTAAAATTGGTAGCTCTTAAATTAAAGAAGCATGCATCTATCTGGTGGGAGCACTTGAAGAAACAGCGTGCTCGAGAAGGCAAGAAAAAAATTTTCAAATGGGAGAAGATGAGGAAAGAGCTAACAAGGAAATTCATGCCTGATAATTATCGACAAGATTCCTTTCTCAAATATCATCATTTGAGATAAGGTGAATCATCAGTGGAAGAGTTCACAACGGAGTTTGATAATCTCCGTATGGTGTGTGATCTTAGTGAGCCGGAAGAACAGACAATCGCTCATTATCTAGGAGCATTACGTTCAGAAATCAGCGACGTGGTCCAACTACAACCATATTGGACTTACAACGATATAGTGAAACTAGCATTAAAAGTCGAAAAACAAATTAAGACAAAACATGGCAGCAGTTCGAAATCTTCTCCACGAGATGAAGGTAAACCCCGTGAAACCTCTTTCATCCCTAATACAAGTTCGAGAAACAAGGTTACGATGTCAAAATCTCCCAAGCAAGAAGGATCTTCAGGTACTAGTCGATCTTCAACTACTCGATGTTTCAAATGTCAAGGTGTGGGTCATATTGCGTCCGAATGTCCAAATAGAAAAGTTGTCACCCTTGTGGAAGAAGTAGAAGATCCAGCCGATGAACCTACCTTTGATGAAGAGATTACTTATGGTGACGAAGGTGAAAGTTTAGTCATTCAACGAAGCTTGAATGCAATGCACTTAGAAGAAGACAATTGGCTCCGCAACAACATTTTTCGCACAAAGTGTACATCACATGGAAAAGTATGCAATATGATTATCGACGGAGGAAGTTGCGAAAATGTGGTGGCTGCTGCGATGGTAGAGAAACTGAACCTCAAGACAATTGATCACCCTCACCCCTACAAATTGTCTTGGTTGCGTAAGGAAAATGAGGTAAAAGTAAATAAACGATGTTTGGTTCAATTTTCTATTGGTAAAAATTATAAAGATGAAGTGTGGTGTGATGTTGTTCCAATGGATGCTTGTCATTTATTACTTGGTAGACCATGGCAGTATGATAGAAAAGTCATACATGATGGTTTTAAAAATACTTACTCTTTTGAAAAAGATGGTTCGAAAGTTGCGCTAGGCCCAAACAAGATGGAGAGCAGTCCCAAACCATCAAAAAGAGAAGGAAGCAATTTGTTTTCTAAGTCTATTGTTGTTGAGAAAATACGAGAAGCTTATATTCCTACGGTATTGGAGGATCAATCTCTTAGTAATGAAGGATTTTTGGTCGATGTCTCCTTAGTGAGAAGTAGTCAAGAATATATTGACTTCGTTATTGGCACATCATATCTTCATGAAAAATACCTTTTTTGGGGATGTCGTTATGCTTACTGGATGGAGTATTTCAAGCCCGTGACGTTAATATCATATATTTTTATTGAATTAATGAAATTCTTCTTTACATTAATGAAGAAGTTGATACGGATTCGAGGGCGAGTTTTCTCCTACAAAGCAAAATCGACGTGGGAACTATTTGATGGAAAGACAGTAAAGCAAACTCGAGGATGAGTTATCACGCAGCAGAAGCGTCTGACACCGAATCAAGAACTATGGATTAATTATTAATTCATGAACTTCACTTACCTAAGTAGTAATAAATAAAATACATGTATGTCCCTTTGTTTTCATGCATGTATCATTAGATTCATGAATAACCTTTGGGATTCATACATGAACCTATTCATGGGGGATGTCCATGATATCCTATAAATATCCCATTCCCCATTAGGCTAAATAATTCAATCAAAAATAATAAAGAAATTTACCTTTTGAAGAGTGATTCTTCTTATGTTCATCTCTTATCTCTCTAGTGAATTCTATAGAGTGGCGAGTTGAAATTATTCAGATGTTTGATTGCTTTATCCCTTCCAATTCTTCCCGAATTCCGTGTCAAATATGAGACTGATTATTGGGTGGAAAATGAAAGAAAGATGATGATAAATGTGATTTCTTGATTTCTGAATCTGATTTGATATTTGAATGGGGTGTTTCTAAGATTATGTATATGAGAAAAAAATGAATCTGAGTGGAGATTGAATGAGAATAGGAATAAAGGTAGATGGAGATTGGTTTAGAAGTTTGATGAAGAACTGAATCAAGAACTGAAATATGAATGAAGGCAGACAGAAAAAATTACCAGAATTTGAATCTGGATGAAGATCAGAACCTGGATTTTGATTATTTGAAGAGCAGCAAGCTTGAATGCAGCGGATGAAGAATTAAACGGTTACTACGTACTGATACCATGTTAATTCATTAATGGAACTGTAAATGAAACTGTAAATGTGTATTGATGAATCTGAATTTTAAATTGTGTAAAATGTGTACATCTCTACAAGCAAACGCAATTTATTGTAACTTTGATTTCAATTATATTTATGGGATGTTTTTCCTTCGGTTGTTGAATCCATGATCGTGATATAAATAATTGTCGACATGCTTAATTGTGAAGAGAATTAGTAGAGTTAATGATAATTTACCTCTTTATGGTTGGCATAATGTTAAATTTACTTATCTTTGATTTGAAAAAATATATTCTACCCCCTGTAATTTTATAAGAGTTTTACGCCGTCTCCCTAACATTTTTAAATTTACAAAAATGTTGAATTGACAAAACTATCATGTCTTATATGTGGCACTTTACCCAATGTGTTACAAAAGATGTGGCACTTTATACAGGTGTTATAATAATTGTGGCATTTTACCCTCTTTGTGTTTTGATAAATGTTGTACATACTCTCCTATATTACAAAAACACATTACATGACAACTATCAATTTTGGCGAGTGAATTACACTCTTCGGCTGAAAAAAGGTAAATTTTTCATTTGAAAAATTCATGGGAAGTAAAATGCATTTTTTTTCATTTAACAAGGGAATAAATTGAACATTGTGCACACAAAGGGGGTAAATTGACATTAGCATAAATTTATCATTACCTCCATCCCATATTTTTTTTTTTAAATTCATAATCCAGAGAAATAGCGCTTGCTACAAATCTAAATTATCTAGTTCTAGTGAAGAATCTGAACATGGAGAGTCAAGTGGCAATGAGTTTGATTGATGATCGATGATGTTTTAGACTTAAGAACTTATATATAATACTTTGGGTTAATTAATTGTTATTAACTTCAAGAACTTTTAGTTTATTTGCTTGTTTTTGGGTATTTTGGTATAATGAACTAAAATGATTTGGTTTTATTGTTTTTATATGTTTTGTTCGAGATTTATGATTATTATTTTGAAAAATATATAAAATGTGTTTTATTTTCAAAAGTCATGCGCTATGCGCTACAGCCCCAGGAGCCTTTGCGTGTCAATTCGCCTGTGACTACTATGCACGTTTTTGTAACCAAGATTCGTTCCGTAAACGATATCGAGGATGGATAAATTATGTTAATTCGGCTAGATTTGTATTGCTCGATATTTACTATACTAAATTTAAATATAAAAAATGATGACAAGTGTGCAAATAAATCTTGAAGTCCATTTCATACATTCTAGTAGACTGCATGACAAACACACACATCTATAGTTTATGAGTGTTAACCTTCACCTCTCTACATGTCCATGTTCATTTTTAGCTTGCAACATGAAAATGCACTAACCTTTTCCATAAGTAGACATGGATATGGGACTTAACATATTTATGAAAAAATATGTGAGACTTGTGAGTTAAAACTAACTTTGGTGCATATTTTGTGCTCATTAGCTCATTTGAATAATTAGATGCTACCAATGAGTAATTGCTCAGAAAAGCGGGATGTCTATTAAACATCATTTGACGAAAGCTACAAAAGGCTCACTAATAAGCAATCTCAAACAATAAAATATTGGGATGATACGACCTTATTTGACGACGAATTTTGTAATAATTCTCCCCTGCTGAGGAAGAAACTCAATCTTATGATATGAGACCAATAATTCCATCTTCACTAGAAATTGATGAATTCTTGATTGCACTGATTGACACAGATATGACATTATAAAAGACATAGGAGTTTCAATAATATAGCACATACCACAATCAACATATCTTAAGTTAATATATGTATATGTATGTGTATGTATATATATATATATATATATATATATATATATATATATATATATACAAAGATAACACCATTTATTTAGCAATCAAAATTATGGAATTGTAGATTAAGTGAATGTATATCAGATGATAAACTGAAATGCTTATTTCTAAAGTATTTAAGTAAATGAGTAAAATTAATATGGTAAATCAGCAATATCTTTATATAAGAAACTATATGAACAAAATTGTGACAAATACAGCTAAAATTTTGGTAAGGAAGATCAGATTATGCAACTTGAATTTATAGATCATCGTATATGAAAAATCTAGAGAGCTTCACACAAAAGTGTCAATATGAAAAATAACTTATAAGCTGGGATTGCGGGTTGTGTGGTAGGTGTTGCTTCCCTTGGCCTTTGATCGAGTTGCTCTGCAACTTCGTGACTTTTGCACGTAGCTTGTGAAATTTCCATGTTTAAATGAATGTCTTATGTTGCACTTTTTTTATATTGAGTAATGGTTGATCAAATAAATGTAGAAAGTTTTAATTGGAAATATGTCGTATTTGATATGTCAATTCCTCATAGGATATATAGTTAAATACTTACAGTTTTAGATTATTATTGTTCATGGACCTACTTTTTTCAGCACAATTCGGCACCCTGCTTTTGTGTTAGAATATTTGGTAGGAAGTAAGTAACGAACTGGAGTTATGGAATCAAGGCGTGTTGCAATGCCACTTTCCTTAAGACTTATTTCGCCCCCACCACACGGTATACAATAGGGATTTGCGATTAGCCTTTAGGATACAATGAAACTCAATGTTTAATTCTGTTTTGTACTCACAGAAATAAACCACAGGGCACACACAGAATTGGCAAAATTATCTAACTTATAAGATATTTTTCTGCAGTAAAATATTTATAAGTAACTTGGAGAAGAAGAGAAAAAGTTGTATCAAATTCAGAATTATACTTGTCTTATATAGACATAGTTGTGTCTATTCCGAATAGACACAATTATTTGAATTTGGAGCCATAATTTAAAAGTCACAACTTTCCAATTTAAATTCAAATTTGAATTAATTATTGGAAGTTATTTGGTAGTTATTTTGAAAATAACTCCAACAATCCCCCACCATTTTCAAAATCTCCAAATTTTGATAATTTGTGGAATGTATGCATAAATGAATGTATCGGTTCGATTTGAACAGTCACTTAGTGAAATGTTTTACCTTGGGATGATAATTTTAGTGCTTCCAACCATTTATATGATGTAATATGTTTCATTGAACTCAAAACTTGAAGTAGCAACTAGTGTTGAGTTGAGCTTACACCACTAATGATTTTAGTTTGTAGGCTTTAGTCCCATCCCCTTTGATGTCTTAAAGACTAGATCCCTAGTGAGGCCTTTTGTTAAGGGATCCGCCAGATTTTGATTTGATCGTACAAAATCAATTGTGATTACTCCATCAGTGATGAGTTGTCTCACATAACTATGTCTAACCCCAATGTGTCTAGACTTGCCATTATATACATGACTATATGCCTTTGACAAAGTAGCTTGACTATCACAGTGAATAGATATTGGTGACATTCCTGTTTTCCTTGCCTCTACGCAGTTCGAGCAGCCCCGAACCATGTCACCAGGGACCAAAAGCCGAATTAAAGTATGAAGATGATTGTTCCGAGCACATAGGAGAGCCATAGATCGAAGGACGCTCTTGGGCCAAGCCCAGGCCCAAGCCCACAAATTTGGCTATAAATACTCCATGCATTTATTACACTGGGGACGACTTCCAAGACACTCCAACCTTGAGACTGCAGCTCGAGTTTACTGGAGAATATTAGTATAGGCTTTATCATACATTTTTCACCCTCTAGCTTGTACGGCATCCAATAATGCTCGAATAGGACCTTTGAATACTTGTACTTGTACTCATTCGATTCGAATACAATTACATTTGATCTTTACTTTACTTTATTTATTGTTATCATAATCATACATCCCACCCTTGATCGAACTAACGAAAACAAGTAAGATCAATTGGCGCCCACCGAGGGGCCTTATTCGGGTATTAGATCGAAATATGCCTACTATGAGGAGGAATATGTATGCCAGCTGAAGAATTGCTAATCCGAAACTTCATTGTTCCTCCTCCGAGGCGAATCATTCGACCCTTGGGGGGTTCATCGTTTCAGAGATGAAGAGAGGCCTATATGATAGTTTTTCTTTTAAGTTTAAAGATAAGGATCAAGCCTGTGGTCGCACAGCTCATTTGTTTCTTTAACAAATCTATTTTTAGGAGCGAATAAGAAACTCAGCAGGTATCGTCGAAGGTTTAAAAGATCTATGAAGTTGCAGTTCGATATTAAAGATCGGAATTTATTTTTCCGTTCTTCGTATTCTTAAACTTCGATGACGAATTCTTCGAATCGAATTCTTTTGAAGATCATTGGCAAAGTCTCAGTATACTATTAATCGACTATTTGTATTCTTCTCAAAGTCGGCCGGGTTAAATTGATTGTTTAAATATCTGCAATCGATTAGATGAGTTCTCGAACTAGTAAAGGGTATATTGGTTATCTTTTTGACCAATAATGAAATTCGAGTAAGAAGATTCGATTAGAAATAAAACTTTATCATTGAAATTCTTCAAACAAATTACAAAGTAAAGCTCCGAAGGAATCTCGGGCTCAAGAAACGCAGTACAATCATTCCTGCCCTATTACAAAATTCTATAAGGAAATTCTATCCTATTAGGTGCTCGATCTTCATTTCCGAAGAGCGCCCCAAATCCAGAACTCAGCAGTGATCCTCCTTGCCAATCACTAGCAACGTGTCGCGCGTCCGCCCTCGTGCTGGCTAAAGGCCGGATCGGAAATCCTCGCGGGGGAAGCAGACCGACCTTAGATCATCATCTGTAAACAATGATTGAAATACTCAATCGTTATTTACAGGTTGATTCAAACCGGAGCAGCAAAAGGTTATCCCAACAAGAGGCAATCCAAGAGAACTCGAGGAAACTATCTAGTAAGAAAGCCCTCGAGGAAGCTGATGCCTCAGATTTAAAGAACTCTTCTCGGAATAACCAGCTGTCCGATCAGGTACTGCCCCAGAATACCAGAATTCTAACCCGCACCAGACAAGATATGTCAGGCAAAACGGGTTGCCTGCCGGTATTCTAGGCGCAATTTCTTTTGCCTGTCGATATTCTAAGCGAAAAGCTCATCCAAAAGGAAACGAGATCGGAAAAGAAAGTTCGAACCCTGATCTCAAACTCTTCTATTTGGGACAAAATACGAATCAAATCTAAAACTCGACCCATGATGATCGGATGGGGCATAAGGAGAAAAGCAAGAAGTGTTGTATACATGAGGGGACCTATTTATAGGGGTGGGGAATTTAAAATCAACGGCCCAGATAACATTTTATGAGCGATTGGGATGTCCGCATTAAATGGAAGGACCGTTACATTCCCCGAGAAATTGGGCCCTGTTTGGTAACAAAGGACGCGATTCAATGAGGAATATAGAAGAATAACAACGTTCTATCAAACTTTACATAGTTATTGAAGGATGGCATGTCGGATTCATATTCGATTATTTTGGATTCTCGACCTGGAAGTCATGCAATTATGGAAATTCAGCAGTGATAAAAATTTTACGGCATGGTTTTCCTTGTCAATGTTAGGACCGCTAAGATGTTCATTTATTATCCAATTTGGCAAGCGTTATTCTATTATTTCTTGGTCGATATTGGAAGATCGAGATGGAATTGTGAAAGATAAGTCTTTATCTAGTTATATTAGATGATATCAACAAAACAAAGAAGTAAGGTATTTATATCATCTCGGAAAAATACAGGATATGGGAAATACATATCGAGTGTAGCATAAGCCTTTACATTACGTCACTACATTGATACAATCCTATAAAACTCTCGGTCTCCCGTCCTATCGTTTCCTCGGAATAATTCGGCTCAAAACACGGAATGTCCTTAGGACCCGCAGGCTTTTAACTTTATTTGCATTCTACTGAAAACAGAGGATCGAACGCTATCGGCCCAACGTCTTCCTAAATGCATTGGAGCAACAAGGCCGTGGGCCTAGCTTATTGGCTTTCCAGATGGAAACCGCCTTTGCCTGTCGATATTCTAAGCGTGGCTGCTGTAATCTTTTCCGCTCGGCGACTCTTCCGCTTAAAGATGGTTCGAAGTCCGAACTCAAACAGTTGAATTAATCGAATAGTTCTCTTGACCACCATGATCAGATAAAAAAAAAAAAAAAAAAAAAAAAATTTTCTCGATGCAACGAATAAGATAATTTCAGCAATATGCCAGCCTTTTATAGCCAAAAACAGAAAAGAATCCAACGGCGTATAATTCGCAAAATGAGCGGACAAGATTCGTCGACCGTTGCATTTCCCGGTAAAACGGGAACCGCTTAGAAAAGGTCAAAACTTATCAAAATTGGGAACCGACAAACAAGGAATTTTCTCGACAAAACATAAGAATTGTTCGAAGTTTAGGGTTATTCACTACTAGCTGATTACCCATAATTCATACTTTCTCGTGGTCGCGGAAGACTATTTTTCTCATCAAAATTTATTTCAATCAGAGTTATGTATTCAATGGAAACTGATCCCGTCAGTATTTATATTCGCTCATCTCTCCCTGATATTATCGATCTCTCTATCTATACTTGTCCTAATCTACTATGATCTAAGGGTGAAAGCCTCTGCTATGCCCCTTAGATCGATATTATTGATTGGGTGAAAGCCTCTGCTATGACCCTAGGGCTAAAAATGCTCTAAAAAAAAAACGACTAAGGGTGAAAGCCTCTGCTATGCCCCTTAGATCGATATTATTGATTGGGTGAAAGCCTCTGCTATGACCCTAGGGCTAAAAATGCTCTAAAAAACGACTAAGGGTGAAAGCCTCTGCTATGCCCCTTAGATCGAAATTATTGATTGGGTGGAAGCCTCTGCTATGACCCTAGGGCTAAAAATGCTCTAAAAAACGACTAAGGGTGAAAGCCTCTGCTATGCCCCTTAGATCGATATTATTGATTGGGTGAAAGCCTCTGCTATGACCCTAGGGCTAAAAATGCTCTAAAAAACGACTAAGGGTGAAAGCCTCTGCTATGCCCCTTAGATCGAAATTATTGATTGGGTGGAAGCCTCTGCTATGACCCTAGGGCTAAAAATGCTCTAAAAAACGACTAAGGGTGAAAGCCTCTGCTATGCCCCTTAGATCGAAATTATTGATTGGGTGGAAGCCTCTGCTATGACCCTAGGGCTAAAAATGCTCTAAAAAACGACTAAGGGTGAAAGCCTCTGCTATGCCCCTTAGATCGAAATTATTGATTGGGTGGAAGCCTCTGCTATGACCCTAGGGCTAAAAATGCTCTAAAAAACGACTAAGGGTGAAAGCCTCTGCTATGCCCCTTAGATCGAAATTATTGATTGGGTGGAAGCCTCTGCTATGACCCTAGGGCTAAAAATGCTCTAAAAAACGACTAAGGGTGAAAGCCTCTGCTATGCCCCTTAGATCGAAATTATTGATTGGGTGGAAGCCTCTGCTATGACCCTAGGGCTAAAAATGCTCTAAAAAACGACTAAGGGTGAAAGCCTCTGCTATGCCCCTTAGATCGATATTATTGATTGGGTGAAAGCCTCTGCTATGACCCTAGGGCTAAAAATGCTTTAAAAAAAAAAACGACTAAGGGTGAAAGCCTCTGCTATGCCCCTTAGATCGATATTATTGATTGGGTGAAAGCCTCTGCTATGACCCTAGGGCTAAAAATGCTCTAAAAAACGACTAAGGGTGAAAGCCTCTGCTATGCCCCTTAGATCGAAATTATTGATTGGGTGGAAGCCTCTGCTATGACCATAGGGCTAAAAATGCTCTAAAAAACGACTAAGGGTGAAAGCCTCTGCTATGCCCCTTAGATCGATATTATTGATTGGGTGAAAGCCTCTGCTATGACCCTAGGGCTAAAAATGCTCTAAAAACGACTAAGGGTGAAAGCCTCTGCTATGCCCCTTAGATCGAAATCATTATCCTTGATCAACCGGGATCAATCAACGTTCTATTCTATTATTTCTCCTTGATTATTCGATCGTCTAAAGTTAACAGCCATCTTTACAACGCTTAAATCAATGCTATAATTCAAGATCGATCGACACCCTATTCGAATATTACATCATAGTTATTTGCCCAAGTTAGAGAACTTGGCCCTTCGGATTAAAATTATTACTTGAAGGTCATTTTGTATTCTTCTATTTTGATATCTTAATTATTTCATGGGGGAATAAAAGTCTCCAACAAGTTATATTCAAAAGCGAGGAATATCGATTATCATCTATCATCTAAACATTTGTCAAAGTAAAGAATGGCACTCGATCATATTTTGGAGGCAGAAGAAATCGATGCTCGATAACAACATACAAAAGCAATTTTACGGGATAACACGTATGACGAGAAAAATAAACGTCTTATTAATGACATTACAAGCAAAGCTTGAAATTACAATGGCAAGGAAAAATCGAGCAAAGTCAAGGCTTTACATTTTATGTAACCCTATTACAAATCAACCCTATGCTAGAAGTTTCTCGTGATCGAAGGAAGAAGTCGAGGTTGGGCTAACACTTCCACCCTTCATCCTTCACTTCCTCGGTACTTGCTCCACGCCGGGCCAGATCGAGAGAAAGCAAGGCAACCCCTAGAGAAATTATTCCATGCAAATCTCGAAGGCGACATTCTTCAAGAAATATCTTGAAGAAGTAGAGATCGAGTGCAGGAAAACTCCTCCAGCAGTTGACCCACTATCCCGACTGGATAGAGATCAGAGTACAGGAGGTCGAGCCCGCCTCAACGACTTGGAATCAGAGAGAGCTGGTCGCCTGCCGGTACCCCAGTCGCAATTATTTTCGCCTGTCGATACCCTAGTCGAAATAAGTTTCCATCGGAAGAAAGCGAAGTCTGTAAATAGTTCGAAGGAAAAACTCGAACAGTTCAGTCAGAAATGGCAAACGGAACATAATGGCAAGAGAGAGTAAAATCTCATTCATAGGGCCGATCAGAAATGTTACTGAAATGTAAAATTTGAAGGTGAATACGGAACTATATATAGTGGAAGGAAAAGGCAATCGACGACTCAGATTTGATAATACTAACGGCTAAGATAAAAGCGGTAAATGCGCCGACCGTTACGATTCCCGAGAATACAAAAAATGCCTCGGTAAAAGTGAATAAAGTGCCAGAGTCATTCTGCTCGAATTTATCTTATATAGTCTCAGTTCCAATCATCAGAGGAAAATCACGAAGAAATCAAAATACAACCTGTAAAGAAAGCGTTACCAATAATTGGCCCAGGGATAAGTAAAAGTCGTTATATTCCGAGCCCGACATTTCTATCGATTACAAGTTACAGAAACGTCAACTACAATTACATACAAGGCCAACCTTTTGATACTAAGTACCTTCTAACCCGATATTCGAAATATTGGGTCGTGCAACAAAATCTCCTATTCAGCATGATCGAAGGAGTCTGTTTTCGAAAAATATGATAAGAATGCAAAACGAAGAGCCCCATTTATAGATACTATTCTCAAAAATCCAACGGCTATCAGAGAACAAAAGAAACGGTCAAGATTAAAAGATTGTCGCAACTCCCGAGAATTTCACCGGGATAAGAAAGTGAAGTCACTTTTGGAAATTAGGCAGAATTACTACGCCAAGATCGAAAGATCAAGAAAGCAAGCTAAAGAATGATCAAAGAAAGAACACCTAAGAAGAACATGCGATTCGAGAAGAAAGTAAATTATTACAAGCCTTAGAGAATAAAATATCTGGAAATTATTCGGATCGCACAAATAAAAACACTGTACTACAAGTCCGGGTAAATAAAAGACAACATCTAAACAAGCTTATTGTCAGAAAGAATCTTTCGAAGCTCAGCATTACGAGCCTCGACTCCTGCCTCAAATCCACGAGCATAAGCTTCCTTTTCTCGGCGAACGGACTCTTGCTTCTCCTGCTCATGAATACTCTTTAGTTTCTCGAGCTCATCATTCAGTTGCTTATGGATCTCCTCTCCATGCTCGTTAGCCTTCTTCTCCTTCTCTAAAGCAAGTTTCTCTGCGAGGACACGGTCGAACTCGACTTTCTTCTCCTCCAGCTCGAGGGAAATAGTAGCACGATGGTTGATCTCCCGCTCTGCAAACGTTTTAAGCTCAATGAAGTCTTGTCCGGCCTGTTAAAAGGATCAACAGCGTTAAAAAAAAAAAAAAAAAATGGGAAAAAGGAAGGATAAATAATGTACACCTGAAAAAGGAAGTGCTGCCCAGACTCGAACAACTCTTCTATGTTTCTCTCTTTGGACATGTTTCTTTCCTTGGGTATATCAGTCTCTGAAGAAGTAAAGGTAGCTTGCAACAAGTTACCCATGGGATCAACCTCAGAAGGAGATCCATCTTTCAACTCCCCGTGCAGGGGAGAAGCAACCTTTTGAGGAGAGGAATTGACAAAGGGTCGGGGAGGATTATCAATTCCTAGAGCTTCAGCGAAAGCCCCCCCACCAGTCTCTAACTTGGATTTTTTGCTGGGATTCCCCGAGGGAGGAACCATCGAAGCATCGGAGGATGACTTGCCACCAATGGCAAGATTTTGCAAAGCCTCAATGGGCGTAATCCCATCAGAGTAAGGCCTCTTATTCGAAGAGGGAACAGGAGCCTTTTCTCGGACACAATCCTCACTCTTAGAATCAATCACTTTCGGGGAGGAACCTCCGAGCTCAGCCTCGAGCTCGGCCTCGAGCTCTTCGTCCAAAATGGACTTGCTTGAGCTACCCTTGTTTGGTTTCGAGGAGGCGCTTTTCTTATCTTCTCCCCCTTTAGGAGCTTTCGGGGAAGACACAGAGGTCTTAGAAGAAGATTTGGAGGGTTTGGCCTCCTTGTCAGCTTTTTGTTCTTTGTTCGATTTCTTATTCTTCGAACCACCAAATAGCGACTTGGGATCGATAGCTTTGCCTAATACATTCTCCATGGTAAGCGAATTCGGGATCGACAAGCTAAGTTCTTTACTTTTCAAGGAATTCAGAAAATGCAGAAAATATGGGGAGAGCTCCGATCACTGTAAGGAAGGATGTTGTGCGAGTAATGAGAAGAGATCCTAATATTTATAGCCGCTACACACTACAATTGTGATAATGAATCGACGCAACCGTGAAGAGAAACCCCACTCGGATAAACAAAGTTCGAGCAGAAAGTGTAAAAAAAATTATTGATATTTATAAAGTTAGAATTCAGGAGTTACACGAATCAAATCAAGAAATATAAAGTTAACTCGTTTACAAAATTGAGTTGCTTGAGTAGATACAATTGATTCCTAAACAAAATTGATTCCTAACTCGTCTCCCTTATCCGGACGCGTTAGAAGGATCGTCGCAGGAGTACTCGAGCACATCAGGGTTAGGCATCGGAATACCATACTCCTCGACTAAGGATGCAAAGCGATGTTCTTGCCAGTTAGTATTCGCTTTGGGAAGAGAAGAAGTTTTATAAGCCTTCCCTTCAGCGTTTTTGAAAGGGTCCATATACTTGAAATATTCCTCCATGTCGCCCGGAATTTTCTCGGCCGCGACCAATTGTTGAACCCCTTTATAAAAAATCGTCTGAAGAATTTCTCCCGTTTTTCTTTGAACTAAAGGATCTAAGACAGGAGATTCCAAGAATTCTCGTATGGCAGGGATCTTGGCTTCTTCCTGACCTTGGGCATATGCACGCTCGGAGTCTTGCTTCGCCAAATCGAGTTCTATCTTTATTTTCTTTAGCTCCTCCTCAAGGGCACTTCTCTCTTTAACGGACGCAAGCAAGTCCTCTTCTAATGAGGAAGAACGTTTCGTATTAGCTTTCTCGAGCTCCTTCTTTACTTGGGATAGCTCCCGCTGGCCTTCTGCTACCTGAGCTCGAAGAGTTTGGTTATCAACGAGAATTTGAGCACACGCGTCGTGAGCATCCTGCGATTCCTGCTCCAGTAACGCCAAACGATATGATTGAAGGGCGAACAAATCCCCGACCTACAAGACATTTTCAAATATCAATAAAGCTAGAGATTCTCAAGAAAGAAAAGGGAGAAAAGGCAATCACCTCGTGATATGTTCGGGAGAAGTCACTCAAAACCTCAAAATCACCTTTGACGGTGTGAAGCAACATATCCCGCTTGAACCGACCAGCCATAAAAATCCTAGCGGCCTTGTCAAATTCGTTCTCCCCACCCGCGTCCAGATCGGTCAGAATGGTGCCATCTTCAGGGTATCCAGCAGCTCTGCTACCTCGAAGATGCTCTTCCATAAAGTCTGCCACATCAGGCTCCGACCTACCTTCTCGACATGGAACAGAGTCAGTTTTCGCACCAAAAGGTTTTACCCTCCTTGAGGGCCCGGGATTTCCAGCATTTCTTTTTCGACTTAGGAGCTTCTCATACTCCTGGACGCCCTGAATTCGATTCCAAGAGTGCTGGCTATAGCCAACTGATGAAAGAACGGAAGTATCAGGGGAAAACAGAGCTCGGAGTGGTCCGGCAGAGGCGAAATTCAAGGAACTCATAGTACCAACGCCTCTCAGATCGGGAATCGCGACCGGAACGATAACTGAATCTCCGCCCGAGTTACTGGTACCTACTCTATTTCCGGAAGTACGAGGAAAAGGATCGAGATAAAATGGTTTATCTTCAATCGGACTGGCAGCGGATACTCTGAGTTCCTCCACAACTCGACCTACAGGGATAATACAATTCGGGCATGAGATTAAGCAAGAAACACTGTTCGATAAAACCTTAAAGTAGATGAGAGAAATAAACACACTCAAAGAAAGGGTGGCGGAGGACGGATCACTAGAGATTGGCAGATTATTGGTCCGCATAACGGATCCTTCGGAAATTCGACCGGGAAATTTAATCGCCGGGGCAGGATAATCGCAGTAGCTCAGCCCAGCCAGTCGCAAAATGCCTTCTTGAACCAAGTACCTAGTTTGATAAGGGTTAGACTCCAATCGCCCCAGGAGTTCATCAGAAAGACGATGGCTAAGTTTTTCTTTTATTTTGCGAGAACCGTATGTCCAAGTATTTGCGCCGTCCCATCGATAAGGTCTCGTTTTCGAACTACCCTCTGAAACAGGAACGTCAGGGCCCTTCACGAAAAAGAATCTCCTCTTCCAACCTAAAGTTTTCTTTGTTGTTATTTTGGTAAGAAAAGGCCGTTTAGACCTTGGACGAACAGACACAAAGCCTACGTTCGAACCTTTGCAGGGATCCATTCGGAATATCTGCCAGAAGTTGCTAAAGGAAGCTTCTTCTCCTTTTGCCTCCATAAGAGTGCAAAACGCTAGTATATATGCAACGGAGTGCGGGAGAAGCTGAGCCGGGGAAAGCGAGAAGAAATTCAAAACATTTCTGATAAGAGGAGCGAACGGGATACGCAAGCCACAGGAAAATTGTCCCTCATAAAAGGCTTGACATCCAGCGGGAGGCTCAATGGCACGTTCGGTGTAAGAAGGAACGATAATCGAAAAACCTTTGGGAAGAAATTTCCCAAAATCCTCCTCAAGGCGAGCGCGATCTTTTTTCGAAAAACAACAGGAAGTTTCACTAGCAGGAAGTTCTGACTTACCCGAGATGACGGCTTGCGAGGCTTGCCTATGTTCAAAAATCCTGACAAAAGCACCTTTGCCGATACTACGTTTGTCGATCTCATTCTCTTCGAGATCCTCGCTCGGATCGTCGTCTTCGCCGTCTTGACGAAATTCCCCATCCTCAAAGTCATCTACAAGCTTAAACAAGGGATCAGATTCTTGGTTCTCCTCAACCTTTTTCTTGCCTTTCGCGCTTCTGGAGCTCGACATAATGGATTAAGAAATAAGTACACAGGAGGCAAACGCTGTTTCGAGCTCAAACACTTCGAGTTCAAGAAAGTTGTTATATGTAAATATTTTTCAACGAAGTCAACATATATATATACGGGGTTAAAAAGGTAAAATTGCAAAGAGGTCCCCGAGTAACCGCGACGGTTGAACTTACCAAGGGTAAAACCTTAGGGTCATCCCTCTCAGAATTGCCTTTTGGATCCTTCATTCCCTAGAATTGCGGAATATGTCCTTGCAATTTATCCCTAAGGTTCTCAGAAGCCCTCCTGGTTATAATCGGAAATTATGGAAAGCATTCATCAAGGGATCGAACAACGCAACATGAAACCGAAAAGGGTGTTACTATTCCAGCATCCCCCGACGAGGGTAATTTCAGAGCGCGCCAAAGTATGCTTCTTATATATGCACTCTTTTTCCCTAACTCGGTTTTTATCCCAATGGGTTTTTCCGAGTCAGGTTTTTAACGAGGCATATCCTAAAGACATACTGAGCGGCTCGTCTCATCGTAGCATGGAACGTACTTTGTACTTCTTCGAGCGCTTACTTCGCTTCACACTCGAGAAGTGGGGGAGTATTGATGAGGGGTATTTCGGATCCCCTGTTTTCCTTGCCTCTACGCAGTTCGAGCAGCCCCGAACCATGTCACCAGGGACCAAAAGCCGAATTAAAGTATGAAGATGATTGTTCCGAGCACATAGGAGAGCCATAGATCGAAGGACGCTCTTGGGCCAAGCCCAGGCCCAAGCCCACAAATTTGGCTATAAATACTCCATGCATTTATTACACTGGGGACGACTTCCAAGACACTCCAACCTTGAGACTGCAGCTCGAGTTTACTAGAGAATATTAGTATAGGCTTTATCATACATTTTTCACCCTCTAGCTTGTACGGCATCCAATAATGCTCGAATAGGACCTTTGAATACTTGTACTTGTACTCATTCGATTCGAATACAATTACATTTGATCTTTACTTTACTTTATTTATTGTTATCATAATCATACATCCCACCCTTGATCGAACTAACGAAAACAAGTAAGATCAACATTGGTTTTGGCCACAAAGGAATGTTATAGAGTAAGTCTCTTAACCATTCTGCTTCTTTACTTGCTGAAGCTAATGCAATAAATTCAGCAGCCATAGTAGAATCGGTTATACATGTTTGTTTCTTGGAACCCCAAGAAATAACACCACCACCGAGCATAAAAATCCATCCACTTGTAGATGCATGATCTACTCGATCTGTAATCCAACTTGCATCGGAATATCCTTCCAAAACTGAAGGATAACCTGAATAACAAATACCAAAGTTCATTGTTTTCTTTAAGTATTTCAATACTCTATAAACTGCATTCCAATGCAATTTACCCGGATTACTTGTATATCTACTTAGTTTTCCAACAGCAAAAGCAATGTCAGGTCTTGTACTTGTCATAGCGTACATTAAGCACCCAATAACTCTTGCATATTCTAGTTGTGCTATTGGTTTTTCTTTATTAGGTACTAATTTTACACTTGGATCAAAAGGTGTAGATACCGGTACACATTCGGATTTACCGAACTTTTTGAGTACTTTTTCAATATAATGAGATTGGGTTAAAGTTATATTATCACCATCTCTTATTATTCTTATTCCAAGAATAACATCAGCCACACCCATATCTTTCATGTCAAAATTATTTGACAAGAATTTCTTAGTGTTTTCTACTTGTTCCAAGTCAGTACCAAATATTAACATGTCATCTACGTATAAACATATCATGACACCTTTACCATTTATGAATTTACTATAGACACATTTGTCTGATTCATTAATTTTAAAATCATTAGATAACACAACCTCATCAAATTTTTGGTGCCATTGTTTTGGAGCTTGTTTCAAACCATATAATGATTTAATAAGTTTACATACCTTCTTTTCTTGTCCAGGAACTATAAACCCTTCGGGTTGTTCCATATAGACTTCTTCATCTAAAACACCATTTAAAAATGCTGTTTTTACATCCATTTGGTGTATTACTAGATTATGAATTGATGCAAGTGCAATTAATAATCTAATAGTAGCAATTCTTGCCACAGGGGCATAAGTATCAAAATAATCGATACCTTCTTTTTGTTTAAAGCCTTTTGCTACTAACCTTGCCTTAAACTTATCTATAGTTCCATCTACTTTCATTTTCTTTTTGAAAATCCACTTACAACCTATTGGCTTGGAACCAAGAGGGAGGTCTACTAATTTCCAAGTTTTATTACCCATTATAGAGTCCATTTCATCTTGTATTGCTTCTTTCCAAAATGCAGAGTCTTGTGACTTTACTGCTTCTGTATATGTTAGAGGATCACCTTCTAAATTGAAGCAATAAGGTAAATGCGTATTTATATTTTCTCTTGTTCCTTCTACCAAAAACATAAAGAAGTCAGGACCATAAGTTTTTTCTTTTCTAACTCTTTTGCTTTTCCTTTGTTCAATGACTTCTTCTTTGTCATTTATTACATTGTCATTTTTTAGAATACTTTCATTGTTAATAACATGATCTATAGGTCTAGGAATTGAATTAAACCTCGTTTCATCAAAGATAGCATCTCTTGATTCAATTACTGTATTTAGAGAATATGAATCATTTTTCTCTCTAACCATGAAACGATATGCTTTGCTATGTTCAGCATAGCCTATAAATATACATTCAATTCCTTTTTCACCCAATTTTCTCTTTTTAGGTTCAGGCACCCTTACAATAGCTCTACAGCCCCAAACTCTTAAGTAATTAAGGTTTGGTTTTCTTTTATTCCAAAGTTCATATGGAGTAGTTTTACTCTTTTTATTTGGAACTCTATTTAGTACTCCCTCTGTCCCAATTATCTTACTCCTTTTATATTTTGCACACTTTTTAATGATGCGTCAGTTTTTAATTATTTTTCCTTCTTTGCCCCTCTAAGACACTTTTTAACTCTGTTTCTTTATTAAAAATGCCGCCAACAAGGGTATTTATGGAAAATTACTTTGCCAATTATAGAAATGGAACAATGATTTGGGACATCCCAAAATAGAAATGGGAGTAAGAAAAATGGGACGGAGGGAGTATATAACAAGCTGTTAATAGAGCTTCACCCCAAAATCCTTTTGACAATCCCGAGTTAGAAAGCATTGCATTTACCATTTCAGTTAATACTCTATTTTTACGTTCTGCTATACCATTTTGTTGTGGTGTATATGGTGCAGTAACTTGGTGAATTATACCAGTAGACTCGAAATACTTAGGATTATAGTATTCACCCCCTCTATCACTTCTTAAACATTTAATAGATAATTCACATTGCAATTCTACTTCAGTTTTATAAATTTCAAATTTATCCATAACTTGATCTTTTGAATGTAATAAGTAAACATAACAAAA
Organism: Penstemon barbatus; assembly: GCA_003313485.2. Classification (NCBI taxonomy): domain Eukaryota; kingdom Viridiplantae; phylum Streptophyta; class Magnoliopsida; order Lamiales; family Plantaginaceae; genus Penstemon; species Penstemon barbatus. Next base: position 12,132,458 of record CM064882.1, read on the forward strand.
TCTAGAATAGTCATCTATAAATGTAGCATAATATTTCTTTCCACCTATAGTTGGAGTACTATGTAAATCACATAAATCACTATGAATTAAGTCAAGTAACTTAGAACATCTATCACCTTTAGGAAAAGGAATTCTAGTTATTTTTGTAAGCATACAAGTTTTGCATTTATCATGATTATTATCAATTTCAGGAATTAATTCTAATTTAACCATATCATGCAATCTTCTATAATTAACATGTCCTAAACGACTATGCCATAAACAAGAAGTAGACTCAACGATATAAGTAGAAATGACTTTATTAATATTATCAATAATGTTGAGTTTAAACATGCCCTCATACATATAGCCTTTTCCTACAAAGGCACCACCCTTGGAGAGTACAAAGTTATCAGCCTCAAAAACTAGTTTGAAGCCATACTTATTAAGCAATCCACCAGATACAAGATTTTTCCTAACTTCAGGAACATAATAAACATCTTTAAGTACAAGCATTTTTCCAGAAGTAAATTCAAGATGAACAATCCCTTTGCCCTTTATTTCAGCAGTAGCCGAGTTTCCCATGAACATAACACTTCCATCATTGACAGGTTCAAGGCTTTTGAAAAGGCTCTTGTCCTTGCAAACATGTTTGGTTGCACCAGAATCTATCCACCATGCTCCAACATCTTGTACTAGATTCACTTCAGAAATCATAGCCACAAAATTGTTGTTAGGGGCTGGAGCATTTTGATTCTTTTTCAGATGACGGCATTCCGCCTTTATGTGGCCAAGTTTTCCACAATGGAAGCAAGGACCCTTCTTTTTCTTTTTCTTGAAATTCTGGCCATTTGGTTTCATAGATTGTTGTTGCTTGTCTTTCTTCTTAAAGTTGTTATTTGGTGGTTTGTTTGATTCTCCCCCTTCAACCACATGGATTTTGGAGACTTCAGAATTCTTTTCAGAAATCTCAAAGGACTTAGAAGTCTCTTCTTGGTTCCGAAAATCTTCCTCAACACGAAGATGGTTTCCAAGATCTTCAAGGGTCATCTCCTCTTTTTTATGTTTAAGAGTTTTCTTAACATCTTTCCATGATGGTGGGAGTTTGTCAATTATAGAGGACACAGCAATGGTATCATCCATTTTTAATTTATATTGTTCATAACTTGATAAAATTTGATCAATTTCATGCCATTGATCCATGACAGAACGACCATCAACCATTTTGTAGTTATTAAAACGACTAACCAGAAATTTTCTGCTACTTGCATCTTCGGACATGTATCTTGCCTCCAATTTGTCCCAAAGTTCCTTTGCAGTAGGCACGTTTTGATAAGCATCGAACAAGGCATCAGACATCCCGTTCAAAATATGGCCTCTACAAATATAGTCATCATTTTCCCACTTTTGCCTTGCACGAGTTTCAGCAACAGTTTCTTCATCGGTTTCTCTAGGCTTTTGTTGAGTGAGCACATAGACAACTTTTAGAGTTGCAAGTAGGAAATGCATTTTCTTTTGCCAGCGGTTGAATTTTCCTCCTTCAAAACGTTCAAGTTTCACAATGTTTGTAGACATCTCTTTGATTGATGCCATTAATGCAGTAACAAAAAATAAGTCTTAAGATTGTTAGAATATTTGGTAGGAAGTAAGTAACGAACTGCAGTTATGGAATCAAGGCGTGTTGCAATGCCACTTTCCTTAAAACTTATTTCGCCCCCACCACACGGTATACAATAGGGATTTGCGATTAGCCTTTAGGATACAATGAAACTCAATGTTTAATTCTATTTTGTACTCACAGAAATAAACCACAGGGCACACACAGAATTGGCAAAATTATCTAACTTATAAGATATTTTTCTGCAGTAAAATATTTATAAGTAACTTGGAGAAGAAGAGAAAAAGTTGTATCAAATTCAGAATTATACTTGTCTTATATAGACATAGTTGTGTCTATTCCGAATAGACACAATTATTTGAATTTGGAGCCATAATTTAAAAGTCACAACTTTCCAATTTAAATTCAAATTTGAATTAATTATTGGAAGTTATTTGGTAGTTATTTTGAAAATAACTCCAACATTTTGTGCGAGCTCCTCAGGACTTTAACTACAATTTCTGAATTCAATAATAAATGAACTGTCACTCGTTGCATTGACTTTAGTGTTGAAAGCTGTTGATATTTCTTCCACGTATCGTTCATCATTATGCTTTAGAGTTGTGTACTATTTTGACATTGTTTCTGCTGTTGTTCAAGAGTTGAGTATTAGACTATGTCATAATGAGACTAGAGATAACTGATTGGTTTGGAACTTTGATCTTGAGCATAAAACTGTACATAACAATGTCAAGTCTGGTATTTATCATCAGCTCTGGACTTTACCCTGTTGCTGATTACCCTAGCCCACTTGTTTTATGAATGCTTATGAAAATTGATCAAAATCATTTTGGGACTTGTGATTCAATCCTTGTAGGAAGAATCATCATGATTTTAGTGCTAAGAACTTTCTCGAAACCTGGCCTTTCAATGACTAGAATTCATATAGTTCTGGAACTGGAAATGTTGGACATCTTCTTCAGTCGATAATCAACTCAATTATATATTAAGCATATCTTGACTGGGAAACTTGATCTCTTTACATCTTATTGTTGGATGCATCAATTTTAATTTTGATATGGTTTAATATTCTGCCAGTATGTTTAATTATAGTAAACAAATTCTTTCTAAATTGGTGTCCTCCTGTGATACATCTCTGCAGATATTATGTTGCACCAACAGGGAAGAGACTTCGATCTATGGTGGAAATACAGAGGTATAACTTCTTCTCGACTGCTATAAGACTATAATAATAAATATGTTGGCTTTATTTGTGATGTTTCTGGTGCTCTCTTTCAAGGTTCCTTAATGAACACCCACGGTATGTAGAAGAAGGCGTTAGCTTGTCACAGTTTTCCTTTCAAATCCCAAGACCTTTGCAAGAAAACTATGTGAGAAAGCATCCTGCTCCTGCTCATGCTGCCTTTCCAAGTGGTGCTGATGCTCATGGGATGCCAGAATCACTTGACCCTTCACAGTTCACAAGGTGAGCTAAAGTCTCACATTTTCCTTGTTACAATGTGCGGCCACATTTCTCTGAAGAATTTGAGATACCATTTTTCAGTGGTTCCGACTTTCCTAATTGGATCAACAATAAATAAATTTCAATATCGGATATGATGAGCAAGACAGACTGCATGTGACCCTAAAATATCTTGCCAATGCAACTTTTATTCATGCCTGCAGTTCATCCAATAGCGTGGTCAAGTCCTCATGTGGACACGGACTTGCAGCTTAGTGGCCCAGGGCTTTCTTCAAGATATTTTGAGACTCCTAGTTTGAAGCCAAAGAAGAAGAAGACATCATCTAAAAGGAGGTACGATGGCGATATAGTTTTTAACGGTAACGAGGCCAATGTAGAAGAGCCTCGTGAAATTTGATCTGGTGCGTATCCCAGTAATTCCATTGTCCAAGCTTTTATGATTTCAGTATACTTTGCACCTTTGTACTGTTAAATCACGTGTAAGTAGTACTGATCTTTGAGGGAACATATGTTGTTACGAAAAACTATTTAAAGATTCTGCTGTTGTATTCGGTAGTTTAATTTAGGATGCATTAAGTTTATGTTGTAAAATTACGTACTAGATTCTACGTAAGAAAACCCACATCCTTGTTTGTTTTGCTTTAAGTTTCGAGTGACCATGATGTTGAGCTTGTTTTGAATGACTGTAGTCTAGGCTTGATGGTTTCCAAAGGGATTAATGATTCTATGCTAGCTGAATTTTGCTAAGCTGTTGATATTGTGCATATTGTGATTTCACTCTACTATCTGTTTGCAATATTATAAAAGGGCACGAGTTTGCGTCAAGGTTCGGGTTATGGAAATTAATGGTTCATTTTTTTTCCAGTGTTTCCCTGAGTTCCAAAAGTATTAAAGTTCATATAGAGTTTGATTTAACAAACTTAAAGAATACAAAATAATTTTCATTTTCGTGAAGTCGCTCGTTATGTAAAATATCAAACTACTGAACTCAATTCAATTAATGTCAGTTTGAGCTCAATCTGTAAAACCGGAGAATATTAAACTCGAATATTGAACTAAATCGTCTCGTTTCATATCATGTCCTACCCAAAAACTAGTACTTATGGATCACCATAAGTAGCATTAACTGTACTTGTGTTTTCTTCAGGAATTTACCTTCGGCAAAGCAATTGCTTATCTAAATCCCAGTCCCACTTGAAATTTCTTCATTCATTTCAAATTTCTCTAAATTTGAAATCTTCAGTACGAAGATAGAAATATTGATTAGAGAGTAAAAACTTATGATTTCTTACATACTATAAGGGAGGAAAGGAGACAATCCGCGGCTCCACTAATAACCGCACCCTGTCCCTTAACGCGCAACAGATATTCCACAGCTCTTTCTGTAATAACCTCGCCAGGAAACAGGACTGGAATCCCGGGCGGATAAGGACATATAAGCTCCCCACATATTTCGCCAATACTTTCTTCAATCCTCACTTTTCTTTTCGATGCAAAAAATGCATCTCTAGGACTCAAAATCATCTCAATATCATCAAAATGTACCAAGTTTGTGACCTCAATCACTCTATTCACCGTGCAAATAGGAAAAAGAGTTGCCGATAGATAATTCAATCCTTCCACAAGCCTCAAGACATGCTCTCTCTTCGTTCCAAGGTTAAATGCTAACGTAATAGATTGTGTCCCAACAAGCTCGGAAACTACACCAAAATCTCTACACAAGATATCGTCAGCTTCAAAACCGGAAAGACCAAGGCCCCAAACACCAATAGTGACTCGTAATGGATCAATATAAGGATAGTTTAAAGAGCCAAGAAGTGAGATTCCTGGGATTTTACCAATCTTACTTTTGGCTTCAATCGCTAATTCAATGGCCTCGTGGAATATGGTTTCTTGGTTATCACTTATTTGAGCTCTAGCAGCGTCTAATGATGCTAACAACAAGTAACTTGGGCTGCTACTTTGAAGCGTTTGAAGGCACTGGCAAATCCTCTCGCGGTCTACGAGACTATTACCCGAACTATGTAGCATCGAGGATTGTGTAAGAGAACAAAGCACCTTGTGAGTCGATTGGACTACAAGATCGGCTCCTTGAGCAAGAGCTGAGATCGGAAGCTGCTTATGGAAGCCAAAATGAGCCCCATGAGCCTCATCGACTATTAAAGGGATCTTACGAGAGTGACATATCTTTGAAATAGCATTTGTGTCACTGCAAATACCATGATAACTAGGCGAAATTAATAAAACCGCAGCTGGTTTTCGACCTTCAGTCGCCAGTTCTTCGATTGCTTTCTCTACCTGTTAAAAATCAATCTTTTATACAACGGATCAAATTAAAAACGACCCCCTATGCTTTGACTAATTATCAAAGAAACCCATGTGTTATTTTTATTAACAAAAAACCTCTGTGCCAAATTTTTACTAGCAAAAAAAGCCCTCCCAAGACAAAATGACAATTATATCCCCAACATAGGATGCAAAAACACCTCTATTCACAAAAAAATTGACAATAACCTCCCTGTTCACTTAAAAATTGACAATAATCTCCCTTTGATTCAAAGAACAAAGAGAGGGGTTTTGTTAATAAAAATAACACAGGGTTTTTTATTACAATTAGGCAAAGCACCTTTTTGCATTTAGCTCAATCAAAAACTGAAAGATGTGATTATCAACAACTAAGTTTACTAAATGGAACTTGCCTGTGAAGGAGTGATGCCACCGGAAACTTCCCAGTTCGGTTCGTAATCAGGGACAATGTACTTTGGTACAGCACCACATAAAACCATAGCAGAAACTGCAGAGATATGAGAATTTCGAGGAAGAACAAGCGTGTCTCCAGGCGAACAAGTAGCCATAATCGCTGCCTGTACACCACACGTACTTCCCCCAACAACAAACCATGTCTCCGATGCTCCAAAAAGATTAGCAGCCTCTTTTTGTGCTTCCAAAATAGGCCCTTCAGGAGCAAAAAGATTGTCGAGTTCTGGAAGTTCGGGTAAGTCGTGCTGAAATGGTCTCGTACCAATGAGCTCGGTTAATGATTCGGGGGCAGCTTCCCCTCTATTATGCCCTGGGAAGTGGAAACTGGCTGCACTTTCAGCCGCGGAATCTTTTAATGCACTTACAAGAGGAGGGGGTCTATAGTTCTTGAATTTCTGAGGATATTTTTGGATGACCTTATCTTTTGTGTCCAATTCTAAAATTTCAGAATGTCCCTTATGTTCTTGGTTCTTCCCTAATATTAAGTGGCAACTTTCCTACAAAATATACAGAAAACCTCACATCTTTTACATTTTTGAATCATTGCTCCAATGAAATCAAATAACACCACTTAATACTTGGCAAGATATATAAATACTCCAATGTTGCAGACTTAGGATTAAAAAAAATCAATTTTTGTAAGAAACCCACCTGGGAAATACAAGCTCTTGGTATTTTGTTGAGACTGAGACTCCAATTCTTGCCAAAATTCAGACTTGAGCTCTGTTCAAAACAGTAGGAAATGTTAGGAGTTAAATATAGCAAAACAAAAACATTTATTGATCTAATTCATTGCTTCTTTTAAGATGTGAAAAATGAATAAATTAAAAAGAAATTGGCCTAAAATTTGTGTCTTTGTGTGTGCACTTTGTTGGCGGGGGGATTCTTATTCACCATATCCAGAGGGAGAGCGGTTTTCCTTTCTTTTCTTCTGTTCAAGCAAAGCTTATGGTTTATGAATCTTTTTATAATTAATTATATTATTGGGCCCGTTCCTGATTGCTACAACTTTCCATGGGCTGGGCCTTCCTTATCCATTAGTGATTTCGGTTATATCTTGAATATATATCGTATTGACAATGGGGTGGATATCTATTTAAATTCGGTCTGACACTCCGACATATTAAGATTTTTCTCCAATTACAAATTTGATGAATCTGATTACGAAGATTCGTAATTTAAAATATATGGAGCGAATATTGATTTGGATTTATTCGATCATTTAAAAATGAGTATATGATAAATAATAAAAAAAAAAGTACCCCATATATTTTATTAAATAAATAACACTGATAATATTTTCCCTATCAGTTTTAGAAAGATACTCCATTAGTAAGTAATTTCATGTAGAATACAATTTTATGTCTATATATATTCATATAAAACATTAATGTTAGTTAAGAAAGTATAAAAATATGAGCTAAATTAAATAATTTGTGACGTTAATAAGCTTATATTAATAAAAAAAATACTAGTATGAACTTTGAAAGTGAAAATTGAATTGGATCTGAATTCATTTTGATATCCGATCATATTCGGGATGACCTTAAAAAATTTAAATCCGAGCAAGATTTGGATCCAATCCGATCCAACATAAATGTAACAAGAGTTATTCAGGCCTAATATGATCCAAACCCGACCCATTGACCACCCCAAATATACATGAAGATGTCATTTTAATTAAGTTTGGATCGGATCGACAATATCCTATGAATATTTTAGTCAGATATCAATGACAAAAAAATGAGCAAACAAAAAAAAAAATTAAAATTGTGTATAAAATAATATGAGCAAAATAAATATACATGCATACACCAAAAAGTATTTAATTTTCGTAGCGTTTTTTTTCTCTTTCTTTTTTCTTTTTTGAGGAACAGTTCGCCAATTCTAAAAAAAGATCGCATGATTTTTGGCCTCCCTTGAGATCTACCAATCTCAGCCTTCAATTTAGTGAAAATAATTATGGGCCGTTTATTTTTGTGCAACTGTGCAAATATTTGTGGTAGTGTTGCACATGTGCGAGACTTGTTGCACAGTCATGACCATAATACCCTTTTGTATATATGAAAAATTAGGACAAATTCCTTATTCTCTCTTCAAAATCAACATCAACCCAATCAGTTGCATCCCTATGACCCGGCCCTCTTTACCACCAGGGAGCAGATACCCCTCAGATCTCGGAACGTCCGCGCGGCAGCCTGAATCGCAGGGCCCGTGGTGGCCCCTGAGGCGCTAAGGCTGGCCGCGCGACGTCCCGTCCGTTATAGTCGGCGCCGACCTTTCATGGTGGTGGTCTTCGTGACGGAGAAGATGGGTTTGTGGGGGTGGAATCTGAAATTTCAAAATATTGCAATTTGACCCTCAATTTTCAATTGTTAACTATATTGGATTCAATTTTAATGAATAAGTCCAAATATTTCTAATTTGTTTCAATTTAGTCCTCCTACTTCATTTAACCCGATTAAATCTTCAAGTGATTAAAAACAATATATTTTTAACTAATATAAGTAAGAATATTATATTTCGTTTTATTTGTATTTTAGTTCAATAATCCTAAAATATTTTACTAAACTATTTAGAATTATATTTATATATATTGCAAATTTTCATAAATTTTTTGATTAAATATTTTGTAACAACTAACACTATATAAACAACATTCCTTTTTTCGAATTTTAATGGATGTTGTTTGTGCGACTAAGGTCATTAGCCCACAATTATTTAAAGGAAAAAAAAGGTAGCCCACAATGTCGACTAAAGTCAATAGTCGATTCAATTATCGTTGCGATTTAAATTTACCTTAGCACAATAATATATAACAATGTAGTTAAATGTTGACTAATGTCAATAGTCAATCCAAATATCGGTCATATTTCAACTAACATTGTTGACTAATGATCAAATACTCAATATTGTTGACTAAGGTTGATAGTCGATTCAATTTCAATTAACCTTAAAACGATTGTATATATAACCATATAGTCAACATTGTTAACTAATGTCAAAGTAGATTCATTTATAGATCCGATTTCATTTAACATAGGCACAATAGTATATAATCATATAGTCAACATTGTTGACTGTCAATGGTCCATTCAATTATAAACCTAATTTCAAATAATTTTAACACAAAATTTATATTAAACTTGAAAAAAATCCACAGAATATCGGCAAAATAATGTTATTTAGCATTCTAGTTAATTAAGTATATGAAAATCAAAGTAGTCAATATATTGGGATTAAATTAAGTCAAGTGAGAAGTTTACAACTAATTAATAACTTAAATTGGATTCAATTGAAAAAATATATAATACTTTGGGGCCAATGTGTAACTTTGTAAAAATGTATAACTTTGTAAAACTTGAAAACTCACTGCCCAACCTCCTTGTCCTTTCCCGATCCCCTCTTCCTCAGACTGCCGTCGCCTGTGCAACGCCCGTGTGCAACGGCCGTTCGCGCAGATGGCCGTCGTCTGTGCAACGGATGTTTGCGCAGTCGACGGTTGTGCTTCTATGCGACGACTGTTTTCTCAGGCGACGGTCAGTTACCGTCCGTTCCCAGCCTGTCAACGTCCTACGACCAGTGGCGCTGCCATTGTTGTCCTTGAGCTCCATCTCCACTGAGGTGTAAAACTTTAATTGGGCAATTGAAGAAAATTAGATTAATTAAGGAGGGCAATTTTGTCTCTTGAAAATTATATTTATAGAATAAATGTAAAATGGGACACGTGTCCATCTATTAACAGGTATCTCAACGGAGGCCAAAATCATGGTATCTTCCACTAGAAGCCCCGGGAACAGTTGCGGTTAATTCCTCTAAATTTAAAAGTAACTTTTTTTTTTTTGAAACTCCCGATATCCTTGCTATGCATTGATATACAAAAATTAAATTGAATAAATATCCATGTATCAAATTTCACAAAATAAACTCTTTCATACAAAGTAGATTGATATGAAAAATAAGCCTTAAAGAAGAATTATGGTAAGAAAAAATAGTAATATTCCAATATTAAGTGAAACAATTAAGATAAAAGCTAACTACGTACATAGGGTAAATACCACTTTTGGTCCCTTTTATCATTAAATTTTTATAGAGTGGTCCCTCTTATATTTTTTTCCGACTTTAGTCCCTACTATGAATTATTTATTTCACTTTAGTCCCTACTATGAATTATGTGTTTCACTTTAGTCATTATCCAGTGGTTCCGATAACATGGGACATGCATATGAATATTTTTTAGGACATTTTCGTCCGTTCACTATTGAGACTATTTGAGACATTGTTTAATTAGTGAGCAATTTTGGTGTTTGAAAAAGATTTTAGGAAAAAACTTTAGTTTGGAACGAAATGTACCATTAAGTTGGATTGGAATGAAAGCCTAGTTTGGAAGAGATTATATATTTAGTTTTTTTTTAATAATTAGAAAGACGAAAATATCTCTGTTAGTTTACTTGAAATGATAAAATTACCTTCATGAGCATATCACATTTTTTTGGAATCGCCTTGGACCACTTGAAAAGGACTAAAGTGAAACAAATAATTCATAGTAAGGACTAAAGTGAAAAAAAAACATAAGAGGGATCACTCTGTAAAAAGTTAATGATAAGAGGGACCAAAAGTAGTATTTACCCTTCATTAAAACTATACATGTATATGGTAGATAGATCTAAAATAAACTAAGTGACATTCGTCCAACAAATAAAGAACTAGACAGAAAATATAAAAAGAAAAAAATGCAATTTCATCTGTATATAAAAGGAAATTCGTATAGAATTCATTGATAAACATAAAATACAATTTTTAATCTTTGAATGGTTTGAAATCTACGTCTTAGAAAAATGTATAAAATACCATTTCCTGGAATATTAATCCAGTCACTGTATAAAATATAAGTCAGGAATGGGAAACATTAACTGATTCTAGAAAAATCCATTGACACATTCTCATTTTCAAGGCATAAAAATCCACATTCAAAACCAGCAAATAGAAACAATCCCTCTAAAAACCCAGGAGACAGTTAAAAAACTAACATTAAAAATAAAATTATACAAATACAAATTTTAACACCATAGGAAAAAAATTAGATAGGATTGAAATACAAATAAAAACTCCACCATTAGTTTTGACTATTCCTTAGAAAAATTAAATTGAATCTAAAATTAAAAATCCTCTTTTTTTTTTTAAATCATATCAGATATCTAGAAATAGTGTAAAGAAAGGGTAAATACTACTTTTGGTCCCTCTTATCATTAACTTTTTATAGAGTGGTCCCTCTTATGTTTTTTTTCCCACTTTAGTCCCTACTATGAATTATTTATTTCACTTTAATCCCTACTATGAATTATGTATTTCACTTTAGTCCTTATCAGGTGGTTCCGATAACACGTGACATGCATATGAATATTTTTTAGGACATTTTCGTCCGTTCACTATTGAGACTATTTGAGACATTGTTTAATTGGTGAGCAATTTTGGTGTTTGAAAAAGATTTTAGGAAAAAACTTTAGTTTGGAACGAAATGTACGATTAAGTTGGATTGGAATGAAAGCCTAGTTTGGAAGATATTATATATTTAGTTTTTTTTTAATAATTAGAAAGACGAAAATATCTCTGTTAGTTTACTTGAAATGATAAAATTGCCCTCATGAGCATATCACATTTTTTCGGAATCGCCTTGGACCACTTGAAAAGGACTAAAGTGAAACAAATAATTCATAGTAGGGACTAAAGTGGAAAAAAAAACATAAGAGGGACCACTCTATAAAAAGTGGTATTTACCCAAAATATTCATATGCATGTCACGTGTTATCGAAACCACCTGATAAGGACTAAAGTGAAACACATAATTCATATTAGGGACTAAAGTGAAATAAATAATTCATAGTAGGGACTAAAGTGAGAAAAAATATATAAGAGGGACCACTCTATAAAAAGTTAATGATAAGAGGGACCAAAAGTGGTATTTACCCTATTATTAATTTAGGTACATAGCATGTATCTTGGCTCATGTGGTAAGACTTTCTCTTAATGAATGAGAGATCTACGATTCAAATCCAAATATTTAGTTTTTTTTTCTTATATTTTTATTGTTTTATGTTATTTAACTCTTTTTCTTTTGTAATAATTATTCATCTTAATTACTTTTTTAATCCCTTTCCTTACTTAATGATTTCTTGTCAATTTTTTTACTTAATAAGTACTTTAAAAAAATTCTTTCTTAATTATTATAAAAAGAATACCGTTTTTTTCTTTATAATAGGAATTTTCTGCTTATTACTTTCTCACTTAGTACATTGCAAAAAAGAATTTGGCCCCCAATAAAATTGGTCTAGCCACATCCATATTTTTTTATGTGTGTGTATATTTTTCTTAGTTTTATATATGATGTATAACTTTTCCTATATATGATAATATATAATTAATAGAGTTAAGAATGTCACGAAATCATAAAGTCAAGCAATAAATTATGATACTTTTAAAAAAATGAAATAGAGTTAATCATGTACATGTACATGTAAAATTTGCTTCGGCTAAATAATGTTCTTAATATTAAAAGTTATACAAAAAAATTCATGGTTGTATCTTTTAAAAATTAAATAAGTTTGTTATTTAATTATCTATCTAAAAAATAATATGTTAGAGAAAATATTATATCAATATTTAATTAATCTTTTTGCCTTTACAAAATAAATTGGTTATAACAAAGAACCCCAAATTTGAAACTAGCCTAGGGCCCTCGAATATCTAGGACCGGCCCGGATGACGAATGTAGTGATCACATCAAACACTATTCAATGATGCTTGCAATGACATCATCAATTACTATTCAATGGCGAATGCAATGACGTCATAGAGCACTGTACACGGTTACAACACGTGCAAACAGTACTCCATATAATTTAAAAAATTCCAAAATTGCCCCTGAATACGCCTATTAAAGGAAGAGCTTGACTCACTTCAAGAATCAAGTTTTTGAGTTCAGATTCACTTCCTCTAGCAAAATTTTCTCTTTGTATCTTCATCCTATAATCAAATAAATCTCCAATTCAAATCTTCAAAATACTATCGAAGGTTTGAATTTAAGTCCTTTATTATTTTAAATTCTTGTATATAGTCTGTTATACCGCCTCACTTAAATTTCGTTTCTTACTATGTTTAAATTAATTTGTTTATAATTCACTTATAATGTTTTCTTCAGTATTTATAATCTTCCTCTATAATTCACTTATAGAGGATATATATATATATATATATATATAATATACATATATATGTGTGTATATATATATATATATACACACATATATATGTATATTATATATATATATATATATATATATATATATAATAAAGTGAATAATTAATAAAGCTATTTATTAATTATGAATTTACTGCTAACTACATTTAATAATTTGCAATTTGACAAAGGAATTTATTCATAATTATGATTCTCAAAAGGTCAATTACCTTATGGATGACGCATTCAATCTCTAATGTCCTTATTTATATGTGCAAAAATCAGCAATTGGAAAGGTAAAAATTTAATCAATGAGTAATTCCATGTAATTAATTATATTAAGGTATTATGCACATTATAAATCAAGGAATGACTGAGAAATACAATTACAACTTAGCTAATCAATGATATTTTTTTTAAGAAAAAAAATAATTGAAAATTCTAGAAAATAAGAATTTTGTTCAAAACAACTTATTGTGGTCAGCTTAAACTCTTCAAATATATAATTTATTGATTGGCTGATTAATTTTATGTATTTTGTTTCTTTAAATAAAAAGATCTGTTGTACTTAAATCCTCAAGAACCCATCTTTGTACTGTAAATTCCTCTCATTCATATGAGTCGTCAGTCACATCATCGCTCCCTTATCTTTTCTCTTCAATCTTGATTCCAAATTCGTAGAAATTCCAAAATTTTATATTAATTCCAATTTCAAGGAGTAGCAATTCATTATTATTCTTTTTCCCAATTCCCCTGGTTATTTATTTTTTAAAATTTCAATCAATTGTTGACTGCTCTTCCAGTTGCATCAAAACCTGAAGAGTCCGATGGTGAATAAAATAAAAAAGAAAATTTCGAGCATAGAAAAATAGAGATTGCATAAACCTAAGTGTTGACTTCTCTATTTTAGTTTATCACTAGGTAGGTTTCTAGGTTTCCTTTTTGTTTCATTTTGGTAATGTTTTTCCAAGAAAATACTCGATATTTATGATGATTTTGTAAAGGGTTCTTGTTGATGTTGTTACACCCCGTAAATTTAAAATATTTCAAAATGAAATTATTGAATTTTTAATACGATTTTGTGTGACGCATTTTATTTTTAATTAATATAGTATTTCTTTAAACCTAAACGTACAATTAAAATTTTCGAGCACACAAATTGGACTCTCTTTTGTGCTTTGTGTGCATTAATTATTTCCTATAGCATATTGGACTTAGAAATAATTTTATAAAGTGGTAAATTCCTTTTAAAAAGAAAAGGGGTCGTTTTATAATATTTTGGACTTAATTGTACAAAAAAATTATTTTGGGGCAAAATTTCACTTTCCCAAAACTTCAGGGGGCAAAGTGTAAAACCGCCCAATCTTTTCAATTCTACAGCAAAGTAATGATGGTTCCCTTCCTTGAAAATCTAAGAGCTGCCATTTTCTCTCTTGAGTGGAGGAAACTTCACCAAATAAGAAACCCAAGCATTGGTGGAAAAAGGAAATGATTGTATTTCCCTTTCCCATGTAGTATGTATAGATGTATATACATCTATAATCTGAAATTAGGCTTATATATATATATATATAGTCACTCCCTCACACTCTACCATTTTTACCAAATACTTAAATTAGTGAGTAAATAATTCAAGAGAGAACAATAAAAGGGAGTTAGAAAAATAAAGTGAGATTAGTGTGTGTTCTCTTGAGAGGAGAAAGAACCACCACCACCAACGCCGGACCGCCACCGTGCTGCCGCCACTGCCGGAATCCACCTCCGCCGCCGCCACCGGAGTCAAGGGTAGTGAGCTTGGAGAAGGAAATCAACTATTTAAGGTTGAGGTATAAACCATTTCTACCCCCTTTTTGGTGTTTTTATTAGTTGTTTTAATAAATGAGTTTAATGTGGAAAATATTATAAATCCTTGTTTACCATTTTAAAACTTCTTGAATCCTAGATCTAGAGTTTCAATTTTTAGATTGGAGTTTGATTTTCTTAGGTGAAAAAGTTTAGTTTTGGGATTTTATTAAAGATCTAAGTTTGAGTTTTCAAACTTTTATTTAAACAAACACATTTTTTATGAAAGTTTGATTTTTATGTTTTAGTTGTTAATGGTGATTGAAAAATGTTATGAAACTTTTTGTAGATCTTGAGATGTTAGTGATGAATATCTTTGGGTTATGAAAGAATGACTCTTTTATTTTAAGTTTCAAAGAGTTTTGTGGTTAAAATGAAGATTTAAAAATATTGGAGATTTTATTGAAATAAAAAGTTTAAGCTATTCTTCAACACTTAAAGTAGAATTTTTGAGAAAATTTTTTGTTGAATCTTATTTTGTAAGTTTGATTTGTAAATTAATTAACCAAAGTTTTGATTGTTTATTTTATGGGTAGAAAATATAAAAATTACATAGTAAAGGGGGTAGAGGTGCAATTTTCGGTGAGGTGACCGGAGCCACCCCACCGTCGGCCGGAGGCTGGCCGGCTGATTGCCGACCAACCTTGGCTGCTGCTGGTGCAGCAAGCAAGCCATTGGGCCTGTTGTCTTGCAACAGGCCCAGGTCTGTTGCATTTGCAACAGACCACCCAATTGCCCGTTTGTGGATTGGCCCAAAGGCCAGTCCACATTAAAAAAAAAAAAGAAAGATAATTAATAAATTATAATTATTTCGAATAAATTAAAATAAATTTGGATAATTATTTTTCTAAATTAAGTAATTTAAAAAATTAATTATAATTATTCCGAATAATAATTTTTCTGAATTTTAATAAGTCTGAAAATAAAGATAAAAAGGTTTTAAAAGAATACATAATCAAGGAGAAGGAATTTAATTATTTATCCAACAAAAATGATAAACAATAATAAATTATTTTTCAAATAAAATTGATACTAAATTAATATTTTTGAAAAGATAATATAAACAAAGTTTAATTTTCAAAAATAAAATGGTTCCAAGTAAAATTAAATTCTAAATTTGAAAATAAGTTATTGTTTGAATACTTTTGAAATATAAAGTTATTTGAAGGTAATAACTTAACTTAAAACCTCTAATTAAACATTTTAAAGCTCAATTAGAACGATTTTGTTCTAGTTTAACTTTCTCGTGGCTATGTTTACCAACGAACCATAGAACCTTTAGATCAGACGTAAATGTCCAACTTTTGATCGTGGTTTCGATATTGAATAACCACGATTAAATTGTTTGCTCGACTAAAGCATTGTTTTAGTCACTCTAGAATCCTTATGGAGTAATTAGATTCTAAGATCATAACATAAACGTGTACAGGAACCGAAGACGCTACTTTTTCGCATTTCCTCGAGAATCGTAAGCTACACAGGTGAGTGTTGTGTGTTACTTGTGTGTCAGTCCGAATGTGCTAGTAAATCGAGTCATAACTGTAACTTAGTCCCTAAACGAACGAGCATGCGATGTATGATGCAATGAATAACTCGACTGCTAGGACAAACTATTCTTGTTGAATTATTATGCTAATGCTTATGTGCTTATAAGTACTTGATATTGTATACCGAATTGTTTTGATTATTATTATTGAGTTGTTTACTGATTTACTATAACTCGATTGTTATTGTACTATATTGTTACTGGATGTTAATGTAATGTATTGTTTGTTATTATTGTGTGGGCCCTATTTTGGTATGCGGAATCGTGGATAACCCGAAAGGTAGGGTCGGAGGGTTACCTCGATCCACCGTAGACCCGAATTGGTTCCTGGTGTCAGTCAATCAAGATTCACCCACTTCACGAGCCAAGTGTGGAGGTTATACTTGGGGAATGAATGTCAAACTCCTGGCATGAAACGTCTATGCGCACAGTTAGTAAGATAGCTCCTTACTTGGAGTGTTCGGTGGGGGCGTCATAATATGGACTGGAGGGTAAGAGGAGGACGGCATCAACAATTGTTGGTTACTTGTTTAATGTGCTTAAATTGTTATCGCATGTGTTTATTTACTGTAATGTTATACATGTTCATGTACAATATGTTGCATCCATGCATCACACGCACAAGTGCACTACAACCTCACTAAGTTGAACGATCAACTTACGCATTCGTGTTTACTTCCTTTTCTGATACAGGTATCCTATTGTCTGATGTCTAGCGTTGGTGTTGTCCGTCTCCAAGATCCTGTTTGTTGATCGTCGAGGGTCATCCTTGTTATCTTTTGCTTTTACGTTGTTATGTTTTGAGACGTTTATGTATTTGGCATGATTAGTACTTAAGAGTGTCTATTTTAGGAAACTTGTTACCGACCAGTTTGCGCTTGTTCTAAATATCGTGCCCGCTCCTGCACATAGCAGTGTTTCGGGTTTTTATGCTCTCATGTTTGAACTATGATTCGAATTAATGTGAATTATTGTAATATGTTGTTGTTTTAAAAAAAAAATTACTCTAAGTTTGGTTGTGTTCACCGAATACGGACCCGGACTCGGGGGGTGGATCCACGTAGGACCTGACCCGGGGGCTCGGGCCGTCACAAGTGGTATCAGAGCTTAGGCTTGTAAGTCAGGTCAAGGATCCTCGGAAGTCGTCTGTTGTGTCGTGTCTTAACTATCTTTTCGAGTCCTTTCGTGTAATTATTATATGTTATGTATTTGTTTCATATCTTGTGAGTGTGATAGAATGTCGAGTCAAGATAGTCTTCGCTCAAGCGCAAGAGAGAGAGAGACATGACTTTTGAGGTTGGGTTGGAGACTTATTGGGCCAATGCTGCCCCAACTCGTAATGACTTTCTTCACTAGAGTTTGAGGATAATATCCATGCGTCGGTTGTTTCCAAATCATGGTTCGCTACCGCAATCTCTGTTTGGGTTTCTAATAAGCCCATGTGGCTTATGGTTTTCCCCGAGATCCAGTAAGCTATATAAGTTTTACGACCCCTACCAACGCAAAATATATTGGCTTGAGTTGCTAGAGTTGGATGAAACTACGGTGTGCCATGCCAAAGATGGCTGGTTGCTGCTGAGCAAGCCCAAGCTTAGGAATTTATTTTCTTTTGCCCTTATACCCAAGAGTTGATCAAATTACCCAATATAGATTTTTCTTATTAAAAAGTCAAAATTGCCTTTTCTACCTCTCCAAAATATACTACTTGTGTAGTTTTGTCGATTAGATTTATTAGCTCCAATATTGTTCCTCCCAGCAATTGGCGCCCTGGGGCAACTAAATGATCTACGGTCTTTTACACAAACCCTATGGAATTTCATAAAAGCCTCTGCAATAACCTAGTGTTTGGCAATGGTCATTTCTATTACTCTTGTATCACGGATTGGGTGGGGGTAGGGGTTTGTAGACCAGCCTTTAATGCTTGGTCACCGAATTGTCCTGGGGCTTTCTTCGACTGGAATTGGTGTACAAAAAAATTTGTGGTAGAGCATGACGAATAAATCCACGCTTAAACAAAGCGTGGATTTATTCGTCATGCTCTACCATAAATTTTTTTGTACACCAATTCCAGTCGAGGAAAGCCCCAGGACAATTCGGTGAAGGAATTAAATAAACGGACCGAACATTAAAGGCTGGTCTATAAACCCCCACCCCCACCCAATCCGTGATACAAGAGTAATAGAAATGACCATTGCCAAATACTAGGTTACTGCAGAGGCTTTTATGAAATTCCATAGGGTTTGTGTAAAAGACCGTAGACCATTTAGTTGTCCTAGGACGACAATTGATGAGAGCAACAATATTGGGGCCAACAAATCTAACCGACAAAACTACACATCTAGTAGATTTTGGAGAGGTAGAAAAGGTGATTTTGACTTTTTCGTAAGAAAAATCTGTATTGGGTAATTTGATCAACTCTTGGGAATAAAGGCAAAAGAAAAGATTTTCCTAAGTCTGGGCTTGCTCATCAGCAACCATCTTTGGCATGGCAAACCCTAGCATCATCCAACTTTAGCAACTCAAGGCAATGTTTTGCGTTGGGAGAGGTCGTAAAACTTATACAGGTTAATGGATCTCAGGATAACCATAAGCCACAGGGGCTTATTAGAAACCCGAGCAAATATTGCGGCAACCAACCTTGATTTGGAAACAGCCGAAACACGGATATTATCCTCCAACTCTAGTCAAGAAATTATATTTCCCAAGATATCGGGTGGAAGCAATTATCTCATGGTTTACAGCCACATGCTATTTCCTTCATTTTTGATAGAAATAGTGTCCTGCAAGCCAGCTGTATGGCTAGCATTTTTTGTAATAAATAAGGAACTATTCAATTTCGATTAATAAATGCACTTTATCAAATGGTCATCTTTATCTTATGTAATAATTATCTACGCATAAGGATAGAAGTCCTTAGATCACAGGGCTATGGGACAACCCGTGGACTGATCTCCTAGGCCGTGATCTAGAACATATTCAAGAGTCGTAGAATCTAATCGAGATAGGACATCGTTGGATTCGGTTAGACTCTCACTATTGTTTATACTCTGATGAACTGGAGAACGCTGGGGTCCACGAGCGTGACTGGGATAGTTGATAGACATAAGTGGGTGGTTTGCTGGGATGACAAGCGCACTGAATACCCCAATTAGGAAATAACTCACCATGGAAGCGGTAGTCGCATATCGGGGTTGAAGTTATTCCAATTTGCAATAGTATATATACGAGGAACGATCCCTAACTACTTGAGGTGATAGGGTTTATCTGGTGCGAGAACGTTCATGCTTTGATATGAGTTTCGACTGACTGGAGATCACCAGAAAGTCTCTGTGAACTCATGTTGGGTGTGGAGGAACTCGTATGCAGATTCATATCATCAACAAATGATCCATTGACCCGACTTGATAGGTTGGGAAATTCTCCTATGGATTTCTGTGAGAAATTAATTATTATAAAATCCTTGGCCAAGGTATCTGACGACTTAATTTATGTAAGTAGCTCATAAAGATTAAGTCAAAGAGAATTTATTTCGAGACTAGAATACATAAGGTCAAGACAAAATAAAAGGGAGACCGATGAAAGACCATACCCTTAAGTCTCGACTGGAAGATTGATCTATGGAGATATTATGTCGTATATGGAAATTGTAAATGAGATAAAAGGTTCACTGAATTAATTCACCAGTGATTGGGCTCCATGGGCTTGTGGCTGGACATCGACCGTGGAGTGTGGGAGAATTCCCAAATTAGCGGGGGTGCTAATTTTGGAATGATCAATCGACAGAGTGTTCGATTTATTTAGAGTATATGTTACTCGAATAATTAAATAATATTTAATTATAACCCACGGCCAATTATATGGTGAACCTACGGGGGCATACACAATACACATGAAGCGAAAACGAGGAAAATAGAACAACCGAGTCGACTGGGTCGACTGGGTCAATAATCGACTGGGTCGATTAAAGTGGGTCAATAATCGACTGAGCTAAATATGATCCAATTGGAATTGGATCAAAATCATAATTAAATTGGAATTTAATTTGTGAATTAATTAATTAAGTTGGATTTAATTAATTAAAGGAAAAATTAATTAAATAGACTTGGAGTCTAATTTAATTAATTGGGAGAGTAGTTAATTAATTGGGCTATTTAATTGGGAGATTAAATTAAACCTGGTCAAATTAATTAACTAGGCCATGAATTAATTAGGAAGACTTGGTCTTCTAATTAAAGTGGGTCATGACCCATGTAGGAGAATTAAAGTCCTAATTCTAATAGGACTAGGTTAATGAGATACCTATAAATAAGGGACTTGAAGTCATATCTCACACACAACTCTAAGAGCAAAAACTGAGCAAAGAAAATTCTCTCTCCCTCTCCCTACACACTAGATCAACCAAACCCTCTCCATTTAGGAAGAATTTTTCGTTTTCGATTTTAGTTCCATAGTCGTTCTTAAATCCTAGATATTAATATACCCTATGTTCTAGTCGATTAGGATATATTAATTTTCGTGATATTGTGGTGTATCAACTTGTAGAGGCGCAACACGTGGGACGCTAGTAGTAGGACTTTGGATCGAAACACCTGAGGGAGAAAACGCAACTTTGCTGAGCTGCTTGGATTTGCAAGAAGACAGGTATAATTTGGATCTAATTATCCTTGTCATTTTAATATTCATATATATACACCTAGGGTAGTATCCTGGCAAGATTCCGTAAGAGGTCCTATAAAATTTTAAATTCCGCTGTGCCTAGGGCTGTTTATCTTACCGAATCCCAACAATTTTTGCTCGGTTCAAAACCAAATTGATAGTGCCATGCTAGTTCTTTTTCAAATGGGGATTGTCATTTCTTACGGTTTACTCTTGGCCTTTCTAGCACTTTTATATAAGCCTAAGCCATTTCTCATCCCACGACCAATCAAATGCTTCCTTGATTCCACTTTTATTGGTTACATAGCACTTTCCACGTATATGGAAGATAGAAATTCACTATGCTTTTGGTATTTAATTTGTTTCCACATGATAGCACTATCAAATTTATGTTCATTCATACAATATTTGGGATTTTTGATTGTTTGGCTCTTCAGGTTGAGGTTTTTTATTCGATTACTTGCACATATAAATTTATTTGAGTAAGACGTGTTGCCTGCAATTTTACTAATTAATTTTGCTACAATATCATCCAATTAACATTTGAAACGTGTACTTAATTTGTTCATTTATTCAGTGACTCAAGTGGAAATGAAAGAACTGATCAGGGCCGGCCCAAGTGATACACAACTTGCGCCGGTGCTTAGGACCCCCAGTTCGTAAGGTCCCAAGATTTATATATAGACCTTTAGAAAAATTGAAAAACTAAATATTTTTTATATACATAACATGTATCACTACTAGAAAAATCAAAAATTCCGACCGATTTTGTATAAAATCGGTTGGAAATTTATTATTCCGACCGATTTTCCGACTGCAAAATTCGGTTGTTTTCAACTCGCGTCGGAATCGAATTTCGACCGATATTTCGATCGCGTTTATTATTCCGACTGATTTAAAGTCGGTTGGAAAAATTCCAACCTATTTTGAATCGGTTGGAATAATGTTCGAACCGACTTAGAATCTGTTGGAATTTTTCCAACCTATTTTAAATAGGTTGGAAAAATTCCCAACCAATATATATTTTTTGGGCAATTTTGTTTTTGAATTTAGTTTATTAAAATCCCGTTTATAAATATTCTATAAACTCAAAAAATTAGCAGAACGAACATCTCGATATCAAGAATCGAATACACACACACACACACACACATATATATATATATATATATATATATATATATATATATATATATATATATATATATATATATATATATAAAGTACACGATACATTTTTATAAAAAGTCTTAAGTATTGACTACACATCTGGTGTCTCAGAAACATCATCCGAATTGGGCATTTGAGATTGGCCGTGTGGGGGCGGTTGTTGATTAAGAACATTAGGATCCAAAAACATGGGGAAAGTGTTTGGCCGAAGGATATCAGGGAAGTGTCGATAAATACTAGGCTGTGTAAAATTTTGCACATACCCTTGCGAAGGTTGAGACGATCCTGCTTGATGCTGAAAACCTTCATTTATCGTGGAATTTTGCATAGAAGGTCGATTTGGCCGAAATTGCATGGCATTGAATAACATCATCTTATATTGCTCAATCTCGGCCTGGTGCCTTGCTTGCTAGGTCTGCATATTCTCAAGCACCATTGCCAATTGAGTTTCTACTTGGGCTAATCTCTCAATTGTCTCAGGATGGGGTTGGGGAGTGTTATGCATCCACGCACTTTGTGTAGAGCGATGCGAAGGGCGTACGAGATTAGCCCGACCTGCCAATCCGATCACAGTTCCCTTTTTGGACACACATTGTGTCTCTACCCATACCTGAAATTTAAAATATTTCATTCAATAATATAACAAAAATAAAGTTAGTAAATTACCTCAATTTATTTTAATTTCGTTCATCATCATACTTTCATTTGAATCTCAGGAGGAGGGGTAGCAGGTGCTTCTCCTTCAACTTGAGTTGATGCTTGAGTAGTGGCTATGTTTCCCAAATATCGGTTCTACACAGGAAATTAAGAATTTGTTTAAGCGTAATTATATAATTTATATGGGAAAATATTGATTTAAATTATTCAACTTACGTATGCAGTTTCAGCCCTAGCATTTGACCACTCAGTTTCCCCTTCTTCATCGGTTCTTGTGTACATCCTTAAAAAAACTTCATCAATTCTTGGTTCACGTCTCAATTCCTCTCGCTTATATATAAGTAAACAAGAAAATGACATGTAAACGAATTGAAATATATAAGTAACTTCATCTGGTATGAAGTGTGACAATTAATTCTAAGTAACTTACCATTTTTTCTTCGTATAACGAGGTTTAGCCCCTCCAATATTCACTAAACCTCCAGAATTCACTAAACCTCGTTCGAAATACGAAGAAGAAATGGTAAGTTACTTAGAATTTAATCGTCACACTTCATACACGATGAAGTTACTTATATATTTCAATTCGTTTAATTGTCATTTTCTTGTTTACTTATATATAAGCGGGAGGAATTGAGACGTGAACCAAGAATTGATGAAGTTTTTTTAAGGATGTACACAAGAATCGATGAAGAAGGGGAAATTGAGTGGTCAAATGCTAGGGATGAAACTGCATACGTAAGAATAATTTAAATCAATATTTGCCCATATAAATTATATAATTACGCTTGAACAAATTCTTAATTTCCTATGTAGAACCGATATTTGGGAAACATAGCCACTACTCAAGCATCAACTCAAGTTGAAGGAGAAGCACCTGCTACCCCTCTTCCTAAGGTTCAAATGAGGGTATGATGATGAACGAAATTAAAATAAATTGAGGTAAATTACTAATTTTATTTTTGTTATTTTATTGAATGAAATATTTTTAATTTCAGGTCTGGGTAGAGACACAAGGTGTGTCCAAAAAGGGAGCTGTGATCGGATTGGCAGGTCGGGCTAATCTTGTACGCCCTTTGCATCGCTCTATACAAAGTGCGTGGATGCATAACACTCCCCAACCTCATCCTGAGATAGTTGAGAGATTAGCCCAAGTAGAAACTCAATTGGCAACGGCGCTTGAGAATATGCAAACCCAACATACAAGGCAGCAGGCCGAGATTGAGCAATATAAGATGATGTTATTCAATGCCATGCAAATTCGGCCAAATCGACCTTCTATGCAAAATTCCACGATAAATGAAGGTTTTCAGCATCAATCAGGATCGTCTCAACCTTCGCAGGGGTATGTGCAAAATTTTACGCAACCTGGTATTTATCGACCCTTCCCTGATATCTTTCGGCCAAACACTTTCCCCATGTTTTTGGATCCTAATGTTCTTAATCAACAACCGCCCCCACATGGCCAATCTCAAATGCCCAATTCGGATGATGTTTCTGAGATACCAGATGTGTAATCGATACTTAAGACTTTTTATAAAAATGTATCGTGTACTTATTATTATGATTGTATACTGTGTACTTATTATGATTGTATTGTGTACTTATTATTATGATATATATATATTCGGGTAATGTGTATTCGATTCTCGATATTGAGATGTTCGTTCTGTTAATTTTTTGATTTTATAGAATATTTGTCATTATAAACATGATTTTAATTAACTAAATTAAAAAACAAGATTGCCCAAAAAATATATATTGGCTGGGAATTTATTCCGACCGATTTAAAATCGGTTGAAAAAATTCCAACCGATTCTAAGTCGGTTGGAGTTTTATTCCAACCAACTATAAATCAGTTGGAACATTATTCCGACCGATTCCAACCGATTTTAAATCGGTCGGAATTCGATTCCGACGCGAGTTTTTTCAACCGAATTTTGCGGTCGGAAAATTGGTCGAAATAATAAATTTCTAGCCGATATTATACAAAATCGATCGGAATTTCGATCGGAATTTTTTATTTTTCTAGTAGTGATACATGTTATGTATATAAAAAGTATTTAGTTTTTCATTTTTTCTAAAGGTCTATATATAAATCTTGGGACCCTCCGAACCGGGGTTCCTAAGCGCCGGCCCAAGTTGCGTATCACTTGGGCCAAGCCTGATCAGATCTTTCCTTTCCACTTGAGTCATTGAATAATTGAACTAATAAGTACATGTTTCAAATGTTAATTGGATGATATTGTAGCAAAATTAGTAAAATTGCAGGCAACACGTTTTACTCAAATAAATTTATATGCGCAAGTCACACGTGCTACTTGTTTCCAAATAAAAAAAAGGAATTTTATGTATTTTGTTTCTTTACATAAAAATATCCGTTGTACTTAAATCCTCGAGAACCAACATGTGTACTATAAATTCCTCTCATTCCTATGAGTCGTCACTCATCATAAACTCCCCTTTTCTCTTCAGTCTTGATTCCAAATTTCTAAAAATTCCAAAATTTTATACCATTCGTAATTTCAATTTCAACCAATAGCAATTCATTATTTCTCTTTTTCATAATTCCTATGATTCTTCATTGTTTTTCCTTTTTCATTTGTCTAAAGTTTCAATCAATTGTTGCAACAAAACATAAAGATTTTGTAAGGTTTTAATCACAGAAGCTGAAGCAACGGAGATTGCATAAACCTAAGTGTTGATTTCTTCACTTTAGTTTAACACTGGGTATGTTTCTAGGTTTCTATTTTCTTTCATTTTGGTAATGTTTTTAAAGGAAAATACTCGATATTTAGGATGCTTTTGTAAAGAGTTCTTGTTGTTTCCTCTATTTCTCCTGCTTTTATAAATGATTTCCAAAAGGGATTTTGTTATTTTTTATCAACTTTGACATTTCTTGTTTGGGGACGGGGGCAACCTTATTCAAGAAAATTCACAGCACACTGTTTTCGAACTGATGTACCAAGCCTTCGTCACCTGACGTGGTACTTGAAATATTAATATAAATAGGATTATCAAGGACACGTGTCGAGCTATCGATCATTAGAATGTACACGTCGATTACTATAACGGACACGTCGAACACCATGCATAGATCGACGTGCTCATCGACATTCGTAAGTATCAATAGACATCCGCGAGTATCAATTAATGGGTCCATTTGTAATAGGGTCAAATCGAATAACTGAGATTCATGTCCCAAACCCAGGTGTCTTGTCATGACCCGACCCGGTGTTTGGACGTCTTGTCAAGATCCGACCCGTTGATCTGGACAAAAACTATAAATAGCCCTTATAAATAAAGTAACAAGTACGCATTCTCTAAGCATTAAATGCACATTTCGATCTCACATCTTGTTTTGACACTTACTTAAGCATCAGAGGGTTATCGCCGGGTCACCACCGGCATTAACCTGACGTAGTTCTCTTTAATTGCAGCTTAGGATCCCTTCATACAACTCGAGGAAAGATTTGTTTGACCTGCCGATCCTCACATTGACGAGCAGTGTTAGAATTGACATCTGGACTTGACATTAAAATAATTAACCTACCGAAAACACACTCATCACGAACAAGTTGTATAATAATGTGGGGGTTTGAGAAATGTTTCTTGTTAATTAAGGGCTTTATAATGCGGGTTTCAATTATCATGTTTATAATCCTGGATTTGTGATTTTTCTTGTGCAACCCAAACTTTGTGTTTGAAGTAGTTTCAATTTTCTTTGAGGATTTTGATAATATTATAAACGATTTAGCTATGGCCATGTGAGTATCATTTTATGTAAATTTGATCTTCTTTTTCTTTGTGGTACATCTTTTCATATATATATTTCCTTAAAACTATTATGTAGCGCTCCATTGTATTGAATCCATTTTATAGCTGATTAGAAAATGAAATAGCTTGCAGAGTTATAACCATCTAGATTAGGTGTAATGGTATATCATTGTCTAAAGATCAGTGGTATTTCCTTTTTCCTTATATTTTTCTTCTTTTGTACTTTTCCATAGTTCAACTCGATGTTCTGAGTTTTTTTCTTATTGTTTCAGGCCTTTGCACATGTAAATTCAATTTATCAAAACTAGAAAAATAACTGAGAAAAAAGAAAAAGGGTTGAGAATTCAATTGATGAAGGAAACGAGAAGATGTCTGAATAGGTTTTGAGGTCAAGCACGATAACTATTTCTAATAAGGAAAAACAAGTGACCGAGAGTGAAATAGTTAAGTTGGCGGATGAGGATGAATGTAAGGTGTTTGCATTTATAAAGGAAGAAGATAAAGGGCAGGCAAGTAAGACCCCAAGTGGGGGTGTAGAAATCGAGTGATCGGTAGTGAAATAGTTAAGATTGATCGCTTTGTTTTCTCCATCATCACATTTATTTTACCCCTTCAGCGGTCTCACTCGCCTACCCATCATCATCCTCTTCATTTTCGGTGATATGGGCATCTCAGTTTCATATAAACATTTTCCCTTATATTCTTCTTCTTTTGTACTTGTCCATAGTTCAAATTGATTTTATGATATTTTCTTATTGTTTCAGGCATTTGAACATCTAAATTCAACTTATCGGAACAAGAGAAATAACAGAGGAAAAGAAAAAGGGTATTCAATTGATGAAGGAAATGAGGGGGTCCGAGAAAGGTTTTGAGGTCAAGCACGATAACTATTTTTTATTGAGAAAATAAAGTGATCGAGAGTGAACTAGTTAAGTTGGCAGATGAGGATAAATGTGATGTGTCTGCAGCTGGGTGAGAATGTGTAGGAGGGACCAATTGGGGATGTAGAAAATCGAGTTATCATTAGTGAAATAGTACAAATTTATCACTTAGTTTTCTCCATCCTCACGTTTATTCTTTGCCTTTGGGGATCTCACTCGCCAACCCTTCATCTTTTTCATTTTCTGAGGTGCGCACCGCCATCACTTCCACCTTAATCTATACAATCCTTTACAATTTCAACATCATTTTATAAAAGGGGGTTTATTGGAATGGCGAAATTCATTGGATGAGTTTCAAGCGAGCTTTGTATTTTAAAATCGAGGAGGAGATGCTTCATGAAATGCCAGAGCTACCTGTCTCAAATACTGGAATGTTGTAGACCAATATTACTTTGGGGAGTCTTGTGATCACTTGCAATTAGTGAGAACATGTAACACACAAATTCAATTCAACATTTATGAGATGAAGAGAGATTATTGTGAATGGTTTCTCAAGTACAAAGTCGATCTTTCACCAATTGTTGTAGCTTATCAATTCAATTTCTATGTATTTTGTATCGTTACTAATGGGAAAGAGAATGACTCGTTCTTGGTTTTGTAAATCCCTGCGAAAGTCATATGCCTCAATCTTGTTTATAAGACCTTCAAAAACTTATACAAGCTTGACGACAAAAAAAGTCAGCCTCAAGCTTGTACAAATTTTTGAAAGTCTTATGAACAAGATTGAGATGTATGACTTTTGCAGGGATTTGCAAAACCAAGAATGACTCCTTCTCCTTCCCATTAGTAACGATACAAAATACTGAGAAATCATAATAGCACAAATCCATTACTGCTATAATATTCTTTTATCTTAGGATAAGCAACAACAATTGGTGAAAGATCAACTTTGTACTTAAAAAACCATTCAAAATGATCTCTATTCATCTCATAAACATTAAATTGAATTTTTGTGTTACATGGTATCACTAATTGCAAGTGAGCACAAGACTCTCCAAAGTAATATCTTTGTCTATAACATTCCAGTCATTCGGGAAAGGTACTTCTTGCATTTCATGAAGCAATTGATCCTCAATTTTAAAATACAAAGCTCATTTGAAACTCATCCAATGAACTGCGCTATTCCAATAAACCCCTTTTTGGAAATGATGTCAGAAAATGTAAAACGTTGTATAGATTGCGGCGACAGTGATGGTGTTGGGCACCTTGGGAAAGAAAGAAGATGAAGGGTATGCGAGAGAGACCCCCTAAGGCGAGAAAATGAAGTGATCAGTCTGAACTATTTCACTCATGATCATTTGATTTTCTATATCCCCACTTGGGGGTCTCCTTTGCCTACCCTTCATCTTCTTCCCTTTTATAAATGCAGAAACCTCACATTCATCCTCATCTTCCAACTTAACTATTTCAATCTCGATCACTTATTTTTCTCTCCATCATAAATACTTATCGTGCTTTACCTCAAAACCAATTTAGATCCCTTCTCGTTTCCTTCATAAGTTGAATTCTCAGCCCTTTTCCTTTTCCTTAGTTATTTATCTTGTTCCGATAAGTTAATTTTACTTGTGCAAAGACTTGAAACAATAAGAAAAAATCGTAACATGAAGTTGAACTATGGATAAGTACTAAAGAAGAAGATTATAAGGAAAAAAAATTATATGAAATTGAGGTTCACATGTCACCGGAAAGGAAGAAGATGAAGGGTAGGCAAGATAGACCCCCCAAAGGCGAATAGTAAATGTGAGGATGGAGAAAATGAAGTGATCAATCTTGATCACCTCATTCACTAAATGTAAGATAATGAAGGGTAGGCCTATGATATATTATTATGATATGCTAGGAATTAATAAGGAGATAATTTGTTCCTTAATTATTTTTTATGTTAAGCTTTGTAAATGAACTTTAATGAAAATAAAATTGTAAATTTGTTTATTGATTGAGAGAATACTGTAAGTGTACAAACTTTATCACAAAATAATGAATTGAATTATATGTGAAACTTCATACTGCCTCATCTATTTATAACAGAAACTTAACTACCTAGAGGCGGTGGAAGCAATGATAAAAACGCTAAACTAAAAGCGTGAAGTAAATATAAATACAACTTAATTAGACTTATTTCTAAAATACATTTTGAAATAATAATTCTTCCCCAATTCAAATTCTTAAATTCACCCGCCTTCTTCCTCACCAGTTTCCTCTTTAATTTCTTCTGTAATTTCTGGAATTTGCATTCCTGTTATTTTATGAACCTAAAAATGTAATTGTGTGGATCTACGCTTCCATTACAATATTATTTTCATTATACATCTGGTAATGTTTAAATGTCCCAAATTATTGGTATATACTTTGTTTTTTCATTGATATGGTATTTGAGGTATATAATTTTTTTCCTAAAATTGAGACTATTTATTAGATACTTTAATATGTGTGAAAACATGTAAAACGACAGATAATTTGGAATAGATGGAGTAATATGATAGCAAGCGAAAAGCTCGAGTACTGTATTTCGTGCAACCTCTCTTTAATCCGACTACTACATACGGTTTTGTCCGGATATGATAGGCTTATAGTTCCATGTTTGTTTATTGTGTTTTTTCACGGGAAAATTGTTATTTTGATATAATAAGATAGGCTAACTTGAATTTTTGTTACCATTGAATATAAAAATTCAAATTTGGTGCCATATGATAGGTTTTCATTGCAATTTTGGTACTAAATTCAATTTTCTTCAAAGTTAATGGCAATTTATTCCCTATGAAATGCATAATGTTCAATTTGCCCCTCTATAATTTCAAAAAAAAATCAATATAACTCTTGTAAAAAATTTAATGAAGCAATTTACCTCCTTCAGCCGAAGAGTGTAATTCACTTGTCGAAATTGAGAGTAGGCATGCAAACTATTTTATAGCATTGGGGGATAAATTTCTATATATATCATAATATAGTTTATAAAACAGTAAGAAAATTATTTTTTACATTTTAATTTTCCTGATTATTTAGCTCACTAAATTCCAGGTTTCCAAACATAGCAATACACAACATTACGTCTTTATATACTTCGACTTATTATATACATGTAGATATTGTTGGAAAATGGTTTATTTAACCATTTTATTAGCTTTGGTGAATCAAAAAATTATTACTAAGTTTAATAAAATAGGCTCTGTGTCTTAAGATCATAGAGGAGAGAAGTGTTTTTTTTTTTTTTAACTCCAGAGGAGAGAAGTGACTTTAAGTCTATTTGATTAAAAAATAACTATCCCACAGTTGTTTTTGGAAGATAATTTATTCAATATCCCCATTAATGGAGTGATATAAATAGAGCTTTCATTTGTTTTTTTCAATCACACAAATAAAAAGTTGACTCCTTAGCACACCAGGTTAGCTCGAAAATAGCTTGGTCGAATCTACAAAATAAGTGATTTTAGCTTTTAATTTGACTTTTTTAACAAATGGGAGAAAAAAATGGACAAAAGTGATTTTTTTACAAACATTCAAAAGGTTTTTTTTTTGGATTTCTGGGCATAATTTACAAACACTACCTACTTTTATTTCTCTACAACTTTTAACTTTTATTTTTAGATTTAATAAATAAGCACAATCACAATTTTTTTAAAAAACCACGTCCTAAGAAATTTGTGTGCTACACAGGGCCTCGGAATTCTCGTCGGTCAATTTATTATCTCTCTCCTTTTAATTGATTGCTTTAGTTATTTATTTGTTCTCTAGTTTAGTTATATATAGTATTGTTAGTTTAGTTTAAATGCTTTAGTTTTGTTATTCTTTTGCATTAAATTGTAATCTCTAAAGTCAAGATATTTCACTTGTAACAATTGTAACAAATTATTATTAATAAACTGTGATTGTTATACTATGTTGTAAGAATCTTAAAACAGACTATTCTCAGGAAGCTCGGAAAAAGTTGAACTATATTTCTGAGGAAATATTACTTATAAAGTGTTGAAATTGAAAGTTACGATTTGGAAAAATTATTTATAAGGAGACTGAGTTTTAAGTGGGACCTGTGTGACCCCTCCAGCCTTTCGTGGGAACTATCCGAAAAGTGATCTTCAGTTTGTTTGGAAAAATCGTGTTTGGAAATATAGCATATTTTTCGGAAAATTAGCGTATTTTCTATGCAAAATAGCATAAATTTTTAATTTTAAGATCTTATAATAAACTTTCTTTGGTGCTTCAGATACAAAGATGACAAGTGATAACAATGTTATAGACACAACTTCTGCTATGGCTCATGAGCCAACATTTGTTGAGACCCACGAGTCGAACCCCATTGTGGCCCGAGGACAAAACTCCTTGCCGATACCGATCTCACATGGAGAGAAATCAAAGAAGTTCAACGGATCGAACTTCAAATCTGACGAGATGAATATGGCTAGGTTTTCGACAGAGGATCCTCTGAAGATGGAAGAGAACATAACTTAATTTTCAAGTTATCAATGCAGTAAATGCATGGAAAAACTCTATCTACCTATGCCGAAATTATGTAATGAATGGACTCAGAGTCTCTTTGTACGACTTGTATAGTACAAAGAAACTACAAAAGAGTTGTGGGAGTCTCTGGACCTAAAATATAAATTTGCGGATGTTGAAGTAAAGAAATTTATTGTGGGCCGATTTCTTAAGCACAAGATGGTGGACTCTAAAACAGTCATCGGTCAAGTTCAAGACTCCAAGTGATCTTGCATGAAATTCATGCTAAATGAATGTCTTTGCATGAATCTTTCCAAGTAGCTTTTATTGAGAAGTTTCAGAACTACCTTAAGCATAAACGAAAGGAGATGACTATTGAAGATATTATTGTTAGACTTTGCATTGAAGAAGTAAAAAAAGGAGCTGAGAGGTGTATGGTAAAAACCACTGTTTTGAAAACTGGACCGGACCGGCCGGTTAGCCCGGTTCAACCGTTAACTGGTCCACAATTCGGTCCGGTTTATCCCTAAAAACCAGTTCTCAAATTAACCAGTGTGAACCAGTAAAACCAGCTCCAAAACCGGTAAAACCAGTGAACCAGTGGTTCACTTAATTTCCTTTTTTTTTTTTTTTTTTAAATTTAGAGTTTTTTTTTTCTATTATTATTTATTTGAACCCTTATTTAACATTTAATAGGATTACATTTATATATTTTAATTAGAATAACATTCATTATTTTAGTGTTTTAACAATCAATGAGGAACAATCAATGTAATATTACATTTTTTTTACATAAAGAAGTACATAGCCATTTTCTCATCATTCTGAATAATATTATTTTTTGTATAAAATTATGCAAATCAATTACCATATAAATATCAACTTACAACAATAGAACCCAAATGAACAATCCAAAACTTTGAAAATGAGATGAACTTTTAATTTTGTTGTCTTGTTTTGAATGTATGTATCTTTGAGGGATACTTGAGATTTATATTTTTGACATTGATCGTAATTTTTAAGACATTTTGATTATTTGCATGAAACAAAAAAATTATATTGACAAAGAATGATTTTTTTTAATTATAATTGTATTTTAGATAATCTAAAAATATATATATAAATATTACAAAATAATATAGTCACACCGGTTATACCGATCAAATCAGTGGTCGACCCGATTTAACCGATCGAACCAGTAACCAGTAGAGTTTCCGGTTCAATGACCGGTTCGGTTTTAAAAACACTGGTAAAAACACATGAAACTAAAGCCAATGTGGTGGAAGTTAAAAAGGAGTCTAACAACAAAAAGAGTCCAAGCTAGGACCAAAAAGGGGAGTTTCCAAGCCTCCGAAGTTTCAAAGAATGTGTTTTTCAAAGATAAAGAAAAACAAGCAAGCTAATTTAGATGATGACTTCTCTGATGAGAGTTCTGATATGAACCTTTCAGCAACGATATCTGGCATGAATCTGATTGAGTGGAAGTCAAAAGAATGATGGATTGACACTGGTGCCACCCGACATGCATGCTTTGATAAAGGGAGTTTCTTCTCGCTAGAAGAGGATGAAAGTGGAGAAAAGCTCTTCATGAGAAATTTGCAAAGTATCATAATATTACTCTCATCCCTCTTGGTGTGTTTAGGGGAATTTTAATGAGATTTCAAAAATTATAATGGCATCGCTTGTTTTAAGCTTTAAATTTATTTTATTATAAGGAGAGAATTGTATTTTTGCTACACAGTTATAGGTCAATTCCCACTTTTGGTACACAGGTTTATGTGTCCAACACATTTGATACACCTCTTTAACAAAGTTCGACACATTTGGTACAACCATTAAATAAATTGCAAAATCACCGTTAATTCCGTTAGTTCGACACATTTGGTACACCTCTTTTACAAAATTGGCATGCGCGCGGCACATGGCTGCCCAGAAAAGAAAAAAAATTGAAACTTGATAAACTTTTTTATTATATTTTATTCTTCTTCCAATATTAAACTATAAATGACATTATAGTTTATTATATTTTACATGTCATATAAATAATAAATACATATTTTTTTAATAATTTTATAAATATGATAAATTAAAGTAACTTGTTTGTTATATTTTATTCTTCTTGCAATATTAAACTATAAATGACATTATATAGTTTATTATATTTTACATGTTATATAAATAATAAATACATATTTTTTAATAATTTTTATAAATAATAAACTATAAAAATAATAAACTATCTTTATAAATAATTTTTAAAATTGAAACTTGATAAACTTTTTTATTATATTTTATTCTTCTTCCAATATTAAACTATAAATGACATTATATAGTTTATTATATTTTACATGTCATATAAATAATAAAGACATATTTTTTAATAATTTTTATAAATAATAAACTATTTTTATAAATAATTATTAAAAATTGAAACTTGATAAACTTGTTTATTATATTTTATTCTTCTTCCAGTATTAAACTATAAATGACATTATATAGTTTATTATATTTTACATGTCATATAAATAATAAATACATATTTTTTTATCATTATATAAATATGATATGATAAATATAATATATACATATGATAATTTTTATAAAAGTTTATCAAGTTTAATTTTTTTTTGGGCAGTCATGTGCCGCGCACATGTCAATTTTGTAAAAGAGGTGTACCAAATGTGTCGAACTAACGGAATTAACGGTAATTTTGCAATTTATTTAACGGTTGTACCAAATGTGTCGAACTTTGTTAAAGAGGTGTACCAAATGTGTTGGACACATAAAGCTGTGTACCAAAAGTGGGAATTGGCCTATAGCTGTGTACCAAAAATGCAATTCTCTCTTATTATAAGTTTTCAACTTACATATATACATAATTTGTCAATTAATTTTTTAAATTAAATATTTAAATGATGTTTTCAAATGCTTGAACTTTTATACTAAAAATTCTTTCAAATTACTAAAATTAGTTGATAATATAAAATAATTGATATTTGCATTTTAAGATAAAATTGCTAGAAATGAATAGTATTTGCAAAATAAGAGAAAAAGAAAAAGAAAAAAATCCCACCAAAAACTAGAAGTAATCTCCCGGTTGTGTTTTGTTGTTAACTTAAGTTATCATTTAAAGGAGCTAATTTGTAAGTTGGTTTGGCAAAATACAAACCACAAGCACTTTTGGAGGAAAGAAAAAAACAGAAAATGATGAAAACATCCCTATTATATATTTTCTGTACTAACTAACCCGATCAACTAGTTTGGCCTAAAGTTTAACAAAAAAAAAAATTACCCACTTTATATTAAGCATTTGATTTGCATGAGACTTGCATGAACACATTAATGACGTGTGTGTATATATAAACTAAAGATTAATAAATAAAACCTTAAAAGTACTGTTCTTCAGAGAAAATAAAGTTTGCTATAAGTATATTTAATTAATTATTTTAGAAGAAATAATAATATAAATATTAAATATTGAAATTTTAATGTTGGTTATCGACAAAAGAAAAAAGAGAACTTTACGGGTACGTTTGTTTGGCATTTGGGAGAGCAGTTTGGGAAAGTGGTGGAAGTTCGTGAAATATCTTTGATTTGCATAATATTTTTTGTTTATGTTTCGGTTGAGTGATTTAAGAAATAAAACATGTGTAGGTGTTTTTGGAAGGATTTAGGTTGGAGGTGTAATTGTGTAAGATATGTAAGATTTTATGTCAAATCATGTTTGTTGTGTGAGATAAGTTATGTAAAAGATATGTTACTTTATATTAAATCAATTAGAGTTGATGAAGAATTTTTTTAGAGATAAAAAGATTGTTGTTTGTTTGGTTTTTGGGATAATAGTTTGGGAAAATTGAGATATGATTAATTTATTTCATAAAGTAGAAAATATGTTTATTTCGTCTTTTCCTAAACTCGAAATAATTTTCAAGAAAGGCCAAATGTTATGCCCGTATGTTCGTTTTTTAGTAAAAAAAAAATCTTTTATAGATATAAATAGTTAACTCATGATTTCGATGTAATTTATATGTTACAATTTGGTTAAAATTTGGATATCTT
This sequence comes from Penstemon barbatus, assembly GCA_003313485.2. NCBI lineage: Eukaryota > Viridiplantae > Streptophyta > Magnoliopsida > Lamiales > Plantaginaceae > Penstemon > Penstemon barbatus. Next base: position 12,168,596 of record CM064882.1, read on the forward strand.
ATTTACTAAAGGAATATGGCTAACTACTAGAATAAGATCTAATTTCAACGGATTATTTTCAACCGATTTAAATCAGTTGAAATTGAGTATAAAATTTCAACAGAAAAAAAATCCATTAAAAAATCCGTGGAAATTTCGACGGAAGGTAAATCCATCAAAATATTTCACTCTTTCGATAGAAAATTTCTGTCGAAAATTCAAAATTTTTCGATAGATCTTTAAATCTGTAGGAATTTTTTCAAAATTTCAACGCAAAAATTCTGTTGAAATTCAAATTAGTATGTATACACTCTTCCTTTCTTTCTTCTTTTTTTTTGAAGTGTTATTTTTTTGCTGAAGTTGGAGTGTTTTTCAAACAAATTTGGAATTTCAACAAAAAAAAAATCTGTCGAAATTTTGAAATTTCAACAGAAATTTTCTGTCGAAATTTCGGTCGAAATTTTTTCTGTCGAAAAATCTGTCGAAATTTTGATTTTGATGAGCCTTTCTGTGATGGATTTTTTCTGTCAAAATTCCGTCGAAATATTGAAATATCAACCGATTTTTTGTAAAATCTGTCGAAATTTCAGTTGAAATTCATCTTAATCTAGTAGTGTAAAATCGTCATTCATCTTATGAGGTGAGTATTTCGTATTTTCACTAAACTTAAGGAGATGTGAATGTAAATTATCACTGTTGGTCCCAAGTGGTCAGAAGAGGTTTAGAGGGGGGGGGGGGGTGAATAAACCTCTTTAAAAATTTTCTTCAAATTTAACTTTAAAACTTTCACTTTTAACTGAACAGACTAAGCTGATCAGATTTGTTAGTTACAATTCTGTTCGCGAACAAATCTTTGAACAGACTTGTTGACCACTCGTCTGATTGTTACTCAGCTGATTTTGCTAAAATCAGTTTTAATACTTAGAGTACTTGCAGCGGATTTTCAAAGTGTTTTTCACAAGTAGTCTTAGTAGTTTGAAAAATGTTTCCCCAGTTTTATAAACTCCTTTTTAACTCTTTTTCAAACAGTTAACTTAATTGTGTTTTTATGCAAACAGAAGATATGCAAGTAAAAATGCAAACAGAAACACAAACGATTTTTATAGTGGTTATATGGATTTGAATATCCTTTAGTCCACTCTTCCAAGTCACACAGATCTTGGGTTATACTATAATCACAAAGTTTACAGTATACTCTGCTTGCGTCGAACAACAAATGAAACGACCACAAGTTCGCAATAGGAAATCACACAGAAGACCTATTCTCTGAAGTTTGATCACTCACAAAGATGGATCACAACTCCGCACAACACTCTTGTTTACAAAATCACTCAGAAGATGTATTTTTCTTGATTCTTCAACTCTGCTTTCGTCAACAAATGACTCAGCTGATGAGTGAGCTGTTCTTGAGACTTAAAGAATTTTGCTTCGGAAATTTCTCTCAGTGAGTGTGTTGCTTGTTTCTTCTTCGTCTCTTTCAGCTATTTATACTAGAGGATAGAAAAATGTCCGTTGAAGAGAGACAAGATTCAAATTCCTCGAGTACTGGTCCTTAAAATCCGCGAACGGCTCTTTTGCAGTCTGTCCGTACTGTGAACAGTACTATTTTGCAGGCAGCATTAAATGCACCCAGCTGATGCGAAGCAATTCTTCAATCATTTGTCTTTAATAACCTTGTACTTCAGCATTTATTACTCCAAGGGGCATTTATTACCGTTGGGAACACTTCATGATCTTCTTTACTTGGCTGACGAAAGTACACGTCTGATGGCGAACTCGGCTGATCTCAAGCTTGAACAAATCTGATTTGAGTCGGCTGATCTTCGTCAGTCTGATAACTTTACTTCAGCAGATCAGAAGTCTTGGACCTTGAAACTTTGACTCTTCTGATGTCTTCTTTACTTAGTCAAAATTTCTTCTAAGGGATCATCAGCTAAGTTACTCCATACTTAGCCAATCTTTGAAGTTTTGGAATCCTTCAAAACCTCCCTTAACAAAATGTCTTCAGTGCTTTCATCTTCATCCTTATCCAACAATTTCCCCCTTTTTGATGATGACAAAACTTCAGCTAAGTACCTGTTAAATATCTAAGCTAAAGATTGTAATCCTCAAAATTTTCTGAGATAGAAAAAGTTTATTGGATTGAACTTGACTTTTCATTGATATTGAAAAAGAGTTACAAGGTACAAGTTCATCAGATGAGATTTCTGAAGAATAGATAGAAGTAAACTGATTACAATGAATTTATAATTTCTAACTATCAGCTTCTTCATCTGATTCGTCAAGCACTTCTTCATATTCATAAGATGACTCTTCGTCATCTTCTTCTTCATCAGCTTTTTCTTCCAAGATTGCTTTGGCAGCTTCCATTTTTTCTTTGAGTTGCTGTTCTCTGATCAGCTCCATTGCTTTCTTGGCAGATTCAGTCTCCTTGTACTTGGTAGTTTCTTTTTCAATCTTTTCTTCTTCTTCTACCTTTCCAAGATTTTCTTCAGTCTTGTCAGCAGTGTCTTCAGTTTCCTTGGCTTCACTGGTTGCTTCAGCAGTTTCCTTAACTGTTTCTTCAGCAGCAGGTTCCTTAGCTGTTTCTTCAGCAGCAGGTTCCTTAACTGTTTCTTCAGCAGCAGGTTCCTTAGCTGTTTCTTCTTCCCTTTTATCTTCCCCCTTTTTGTCATCATCAGTTTTGATGACATTAGAAGGTGCAACAGCAGGGTTGAGCGCAACCGTTGGAATCTTCACTCCAGCACACAAAGCCTTGAGATTCTGATTGACAACATCGTGACTAGCTGTAAGATTTTGAATATCAGTGCTGATGATGTCAGTCTTGTCATTGAAGTAGTCAATATTCAGGTTGACAGTTGCAATTTCATCTTGTACGGATTGTACAACATTTCCCACTTCATTCAACAACCCTAAATTGACTTCCTTCTCCTCTTCACTGACTTTAATGAAGGTTGCAGTCAGATCAGCGATCTTGTGTTCAGCTCTTGTAAGTGCAGTATGAAGATGATTAACATCACTCTTCACATCCTCCACATTTCTGTTCATTTCGTTTAAGCTGTTCACTAACTGCAAGGAACGATCTTGAGGAATGGGAATACTTGTGATTTCAGTCTTGATGATCTTTTCTGTAGACTGTTGCACAGTTTCCAGCTGAAGCTTATTTGATTCTGTCAATTCTTCCTTAAGCTCTGTCTTCAGCTCCTCTTTAACCTTCAATAGCTGCTGTTGATGCTTCTCTTCTAGTTCCTTTAGTTGATTTTCCATCAGCATCTGGATTGCTTCCATCAGTGATGAATGTTTATCAGCTGATGAAGCAGAAGCAGCAGCTTCATCCCTTTCTTCAATTTCCTGGTGGACAGGAATATCTTCCATCTTCTCGTCTTGATGATCTCCAGAATCCTCAGCTTTCCACTCAACGGCTAAGGGTTCATCAGCAACCTTTTCAGCAGACTTGTCTTCAGTCTGATCAGTAGACTTATCAGCAATTTGATCAGCAGGCTTGTCAGCAGGTTGATCAGCAGGCTTGTCTTCAATCTGATTAGCAGACTTGACTTCAGGCTTGTCCGCAGCTTTAGGCTCATCAGTAACATCATCATAGACTAAGTTTGTGATGGTGCCATCATCATTGAAGCAAGTAGTTTGTCTAATTTGCCTCACAATGATCCAGGGGTTAACAAATGCATTATTCCCCTTAGGCACTTCATAGTACGGTTGTACTTCCTTGCCAAAAATGATTTGCTGAATACTTGGCAGCAGTGGCAAGTCACTTGAACAGCCTTGCTGATACTTTGACTTTTTAGCCCATCTCTTCAGGGCAGCCATAACAGCAAACTTAATTGCTCTTTCTTCAGCATCTTCAGACTTTTTCTTTTTATCAGGCAAGGTGCTTTTAATTTTCTTGGCCTCCTCCAATGCAAAGCCTTTTGCATAACTATGCATGACATCTCTTACATAGCTGGGATCCAGGGCCTTTTGAATGGAGTTTGTCTTCAGCCAAGTCAGAACCCAACGTTCTTCATCAACCAACTCCTTCATGCTTTGAAGTTCTGCCATTGACTTATTCAACCTGTTGTCTCTCCAACTTATGTACCTTGGTTTCTCCTGGTTGAACAGAGTCCTTAGCATCAGCTTTTGATCATAGTAAGCTAAGGACTTCTCAAATTTCTTGAAAAGCTCCTTATCAGCATATACTATTTCAAAGGCTTTTCTGACTTCAAATTTCTCTTTGGACTTGACTTTGGGGTTAGGCAGTAAGATCTTTTTCTTGTCTTCTTCTTCATTTCTGCCTTCTCCAATCTTGATGCCACCTCCATGGACAGGTCCATAGGCATCAGTCTTGCTCTTTTCAATCACCATAGCCATTTCAGCGTCTTCGGCAGCTTTTCTCTCTGCTTCAGACATTCTTCTTCTGGCTTCATCCTTTTCAGCTTGAGCCTTACTCAGCTCAAGTGCTTTCTTCTCTTCCAATTCATCTTGTTTCCTCTGCTCAGCCTCCTCCCTTGCTTTCTTGTCAGCTTTGGAAACTTTCTTTTTTCTTAGCACAATTTTTCTTTTACCTTTATCAGCAGGGGCTGGTCCAACAGATGAAATGGGAGCAGCAGCTATGGGATGGATGATTTGAACATCTGGATCTTCTTGAGGTTGAGCAGCCACAGCAGTTGGTGCAGATTGAGCAGTCTGTTGCTCATCAGCTTTGTCAGCAGTAGAAGCTTCAACAGCTTCAACTGGTCTTTCAGCAGACTCTGGACTTGATCTCACCAAATCCACCAACTCAGTATCTTTCTCTATGAAGGACATCTGCTTCCTTGCAGACTTCTTGGTTCTTCCTTCACGGTAGTTAGAAGCAGCTGTATCTCTCTGTTGGCTTCTTGTTCTTTTAGAGACACTTTCAGCAGGCTTCTCTGCTGATGGAGTTCTTGATGGTGATGCAGGGGATCCAGTCCTTACATCAGCAATTATGTTCTCAACAATTTTGGTGGCTTCAGCAGCAGAAGTCACTTTCTCCACCTTCTTTGCTTCTTTCTTTTTAGGCACATCAGCAGCCTTCTTCTTTTTAGTCTCAACAGCCAGGTTGGCTGTTTTGACTAATCTTCGTTGTCTTTTGGCAGGGACTTCCTTCTGTCCCTCATCATCAGCTTCCTCAGGCTCATCAGCCTTCCTCTTCAGAACTGGCAGGAATTTGTTCATGGCCTTAGACTTGTGAATCTCCTTGCCATTCGTCATAGTACACCCCAGTTTGGTCAGCAGATAACTGATCGTAATCCTGTGGTTGGTGTGAGGACCCTTTCCTTTCTTATCATCCAGGAAATCCGCTAAGATGTACCATACTATGATGGACCAGTTGACTTCCATTCCATAGTAAATGGCAGCCATGATGCTGAATCTTTTCATCGTAACAGCATCCAGAGAAAATGTGCAGTTTTCAATCAGTTTTGACACCATATCAGCCATCCGCTGATATTCATCCCTCAGTTGCTTCTTTCTTATGTTTCCAGAGAACACTTCTCCCTCTTTGGCGCAGATCGCCCAGAACTGTTGGTGCTTATCCTCCGTCAGTACAGTGACGTCATGTCTTCCATGGTTAGGGAGCCCAAACGTCTCGTGAAGAACAGCAGGGGTGATGGTGATAGATTTGTCTCCCACTGTAGCCTTAATCTCCAGTGAGTTGTAGTCAGCTTTCGCTGTGTTGTAGTACTCCATCACTTGGTCAGTCCAGAGAACTCCTTCGTGGTATTCCATGAAGTTCACCAGCGAAGCAGCTTTGAACTTTTCGAGCAGTTCTTTCATCAGATCCGTACCCGATTGGTAGTAGGAACCATACACGAGATACATCCCTTCAGCAGCCATTTCAGATCTGTAGGAGTTAGAAAGAAAAACGAAGAGAGTTTTTGCAGAAAATTGCTCAAAAATTCTCACAAGTACTTTTGAAGATTTAGGGTGCGTAAAGAACGACTCGACTGATCAGATGAGAATTTATAGAGTTGGGGTATGTCGGTTTCCGTGATATCCGCCAACCGTTAGATTCGTTTTTCTGTCAGTTTTGATCGTGTGGCTTCTGTTACGACCTTTCAAATTCAAAAGATATTTTAATGAAGAGCGGGAATATGTACCGCCCGACATTTATTTATAAAAGCGTGTTTTGAATAAAACGTTTTTAAACAGCTCGCTTTTATTTAAGTGATCAGATGAGTATACTAAACACTTATCTGATGGACTACTGTCCTGATGACAATGCTGTTATCAGAGAATGCCAATAGCTGATAACCTTCCTCAGCTGTTTGTCAATCCAGCTAGATAAGATAGTCTTGATCTTCGATAGTTGAGTCTTCTGTTGAAAACATAACTTCAACTAACTGTCATTAACAAATTTCATCTTTAATTCAGAAGTACCGCTAGTCTTACACGTTCCCCCTGAGTTTAAGAATTCATAAGTTAACTAGTCTGTTGAAAGTTAATCCTTGAAGATAAGAAAGATGAGTAAGCTGTTGAACTCTAGTCTTCTGATGAGTTCCCCCTCAGCTTATGCATCTAATTTTAATAATCCCAGTTCAGCTCTTAGAGTTGAAAACCTTGTCTCACTTAGAGGTTTTGTGAAGATGTCAGCAATCTGATTTTCAGTAAACACATATTCTATCATGACATTTCCTTTCTCCACATGATCTCTAATAAAATGATGTTTGATCTCAATATGTTTAGTCCTTGAATGACTTGTAGTATTCTGAGTGAGACTGATTGCACTTGTATTGTCACAGTAGATTGGTATTCCACTGATTTTGATATTGTAGTCTTCTAGTTGATGTTTCAACCATAAGATTTGTGCACAGCAAGCTCCAGCAGCTATATACTCAGCTTCAGCAGTAGATATAGAAACTGAAGTCTGTTTCTTACTCATCCATGAGATCAGACGACTACCTAAGAACTGACAGGCACCTGTTGTGCTTTTTCTGTCAATCTTGCAGCCTGCAAGGTCAGAATCTGAATATCCAATAAGCTCAAATCCAGACTCTCTAGGGTACCACAATCCCAATTCTTGAGTGCCCTTAATATATTTCAGTATCCTCTTGGCAGCTAAGAGATGAGATTCTTTGGGGTTTGATTGGAATCTTGCACAGACCCCAACAGAGTACATGATATCAGGTCTGCTGGCTGTTAGATATAACAGTGACCCAATAATGCCTATATATTTGGTTATGTCTACTGATTTGCCATCTTCATCTTTATCCAAACGAAGACTTGTAGACATTGGAATTGTAGCAGTAGAGCTAGTTTCCATACCAAATTTCTTGAACAGATCCTTTGTGTATTTTGCTTGGCTGATGAAAATTCCATCAGGCAACTGTCTAACTTGCAAACCAAGAAAATAGTTAAGTTCTCCCATCATGCTCATTTCAAATTTGTTCTGCATCAGCTTTGAGAACTTATCACACATCTGTTGATTAGTTGAACCAAAAATAATATCGTCCACATAAATTTGCACAAGCAAAATATGTTCTTCCCATTCAATAGTGAACAAGGTCTTGTCAACTTTACCTTTGCGAAATCCTTTAATTAAAAGAAAGTCAGATAAAGTATCATACCATGCTCTTGGAGCCTGTTTCAGTCCATAAAGAGCTTTCTTCAGACGATATACTTTGTCCTCTTCTTGATAAACTTCAAATCCAGGAGGTTGTTCAACATAAACTTCTTCTTGCAATTCTCCATTGAGAAAAGCTGATTTCACATCCATCTGATAGACTGTGAAATTCTTGTGAGCAGCGTAGGCAAGAAAGAGTCTGATTGCCTCTAGTCTTGCTACAGGTGCAAAAGTTTCATCAAAGTCAATGCCTTCTTCTTGGCAGTAACCTTTGGCCACTAGTCTTGCTTTGTTTCTGGTGACTTCACCATCTTCATTCATTTTATTCCTGAATACCCACTTAGTGCCAATGACTCTTTGATGACTTGGTCTAGGAACTAAGTACCAGACTTCATTCCTTTCAAATTGATTTAGCTCCTCCTGCATAGCTTCAATCCAGTTGGAGTCACTAAGAGCTTCTTCAATTTGTTTAGGCTCAATTTGAGATAGAAAACTAGCAAACATAGCATCTTGTGCAGCAGCTCTTCTTGTTTTCACTCTGTCTAAAGGATCACCAATCACTAACTCTGGTGGGTGATTTCTGAGCCATCTGAGATCAGGTTGCAAATCATAATGTTGTCCTTTGTCTTGATCTTGCAACACTACTGTTGGAGATACAGTAGTAGTCTGTTGAACATTTGCCGTCTGTTGAACAGTCTCTGGTCTATCAGCTGTTTGCAACTCGTCTGTTAGACAATCAGCTCTGTGATTTTGAACAGCACTTGAGTTATCAGCTGAGTTGAGATCAGGTAGTATGATGGGTACATATTCTTCATTCCTTCCAACATTCATCTTCTGTAAATCAGTAGACAGATCTTGATTAACATTTTGATTCTTTTCAGAAGATTGACTTGGCTCATCAAATACTACATGAATGGATTATTCTATTAGTAATGTTCTTTTATTGAAGACTCTATAAGCCTTACTAACAGATGAGTATCCTACAAAGACAGCTTCATCAGCCTTTTCTGCAAATGCAGTAAGGTGATTTTTACCATTATTTAAAACATAGCATTTACAACCAAAAATCTTAAAGTAATGAATGTTTGGCTTCCTGTTGTTCCAAACTTCATATGGAGTCTTGTTCTGGTGCTTGTTGATCATGCATCTGTTTTGGGTAAAACATGCTGTATTTGTTGCTTCTGCCCAAAATCTTTGAGGCAGTTTAGCTTCAGCTATCATGGTTCTGACAGCTTCTTTTAGTGTTCTGTTTCTCCTTTCAGCAACACCATTCTGTTGAGGGGTTCTGGCAGCAGAGTACTCATGATGTATTCCTTTGATATTACAATACTCTTCAACAGTAGAGTTTGTGAACTCTGTCCCTCTATCTGATCTGATCTTCAATATCTTGATACTCTTCTCATTCTGGATCAGTTCCATCAGATTTGTAAGATGTTCCTTGGTTTCACTTTTCTTTTTCATGAAAATCACCCAAGTATATCTTGAATAATCATCCACAACAGCTAGGCAGTATTTCTTTCCACCATTGCTGACTGGATCAATGGGTCCAAATAAGTCCATGTGTAGCAGCTCCAATATTCTTCCAGAAGATTGATGCTTCTTGCTTTTGAACGATGACTTGATTTGTTTACCCTTCTGACAGGCGTCACAGAGCTTATCTTTGCTCATGACTGTTTTAGGAATCCCTTCTACCAGATCATTCTTGATTAATCTGTTGATGGTCTTGAAGTTTAAATGATTCATCCTCTTGTGCCACAGCCAACTAACTTCACTTGGTGCAGATGCAACCAAACAAACGTTTGAATTCTTGTCAGCAGAATTCCAGTCGACTATGTAGATATTTCCTTGTCGTCTTCCAGATAAAATTACCTTCTTTGTACCAACCTGTTCAACAAAGCACTTATCTGTTGAGAAGATGACTGAATATCCCTTGTCACAAAATTGACTTATGCTCAGCAGATTATATTTGAGGCCTTTGACATATGAGACGTCAGATATCTCTATGTTTCCTCTGATTACTCTTCCTTTAGCTTTAATCTTGCCTTCTTTGCTGTCCCCAAAAGTAACTTTTGGACCATCCACAGCAATTGCATCAGTCAGCTCATGTATGTTTCCACACATGTGTCTTGAACATCCACTGTCCAAGTACCATATCTTCTCTACTTTACTCCTACTCCTAATCCTATCCTACAAAACAAAAATAAAATTGTTTTAGGTACCCTTATTGAGAGGGTCCTGAAGGATTAGTTCCACCTTTGACAACCCAAGATGTTGAACTCTTAGGCTTCTTAGGTTTCTGAGTTTTGACAGGAGCATGAACAGTTTTATTTTCATCATAATTATCAGATAAGTCATGTTGATGATCAGTATGATAAGAATAATGTTCATAAGCAGGGTAAGGTGCATGATAAGCAGGATATGCATGCATTGGATGAGCAGGGTAAGGTGCATAGTAACTAGGAAATTGAGGTGCATGATACATAGGATGATATGCAGCAGGTTGCACATAATATGACTCATTTCCATACCAAGCATTTTGATTTTTCTTGTTCTTATGCTTCTTTGGCTTACTAGGTGCTTGCTCAACTTGTTTAGACTTAGCTCTACCACTAGTCTGATTGACTTTAGCTTTATCAGCAGACTTCTTAGGACTCTGCTGTTTGGTCTTACTAGTCTTATTTCCTATACTAGGCTCTTTGCTCTTTTTAGCCTTAGGAGATTTCTTCTCCTTTAATTCTTTCTCAGGTGAAGTAGGTCTAGCAGTTTGAACATACAGAATGACCTTGCTATTGTCAGCTGATATGAATTTTTCAGTATGGTTCAACTCTTGCTTATCCTTTTCTAAAGGCATCTTCTGTTTACTAGATGTATGCGTGGATGCAACAGATGATTTCTCATGAGACTCGATAATCTTCTCAAGTTCCATGATTTTTCCTTTATAGACCTCACATTCAGCTTTCAGAGATTCATTTTCTTGCTCAAGCTGTTTGTATTCAGCTGATTCTTTTGGCTTTTCAGCTAAAAGTTTCAGTGAACTGTTTTGCTCTTTTAGCAGGATCATCTCTTCCTTAAGCTTAACAAATTCTCCAGCAATCGTAGTATTATTCAACATCATTTGCTCTAGAGAATCAAACAGTTCATTATTTTGAGGAGTTACCTCATCCTCAGAGTCATCAGATTCCTTAGCCATCAGGCAGAGGAGAGCAGGTTTCTCTTCATCAGAAGATTCTTCATCAGACGTATCTGAATCTGAATCAGATGAGTAGACAGCAGCAAGCTTTTCTGCTTCAGCTACCATTGCTTTTCCTCTTTGATGCTTTCTTTCCTTTCTGATTCTCTTCTCTTCCTCAGTGTATTTTTCTGCTTTTGGATATGGGCAGTCCCTGATGAAATGTCCCAATTTCCTGCAGTTGTAACACATTAGTTTTGCTTTATAATCATCTTTTTCTTGAGAAGAAGAGTTAGGTTTAGAAGTAGAAGCAGCATGATTGTATTTGTTTTTCATCTTTCTCTTATAGAACTTCTTGAAGTTGTTCATCAACAATGCTACATCTCCAGCAGTGTACTCCTTTTTGTTGAGTAAAGATGCTTCATCAGATGAGTCCACATCTTGACTTCTATGTGCTGGTCTCCTGGTGTTTTCAGCAGCAACTAAGGCAGCTGTGGGTCCTGAAGTTGAGGTTTCTTCAATACCCATTCTAGGCAGTTTATACTCGAATGCCTTGAGTACGGAGAACAGCTCTGTAAGAGAAATCTTCCCCAGATCTCTTGATTCTTCCATAGCTGTCACCTTCATGTTGAACTTGGGGGGCAGGGCCTTTAGAACTCTGACGGTGATCTCCTTGTCAGTAAAGGTCTTTCCCAGCTTTAGAACTTCATTCAACGTTCTGGTAAACCTGGTATCCATCTGATCAATGGTCTCTCCAGATTTCATCTTGAAGTTGTCCAGCTTTTCCAAGGCAACACTGAGCTGATGCTTTTTGATGGCGTCGTTTCCTTCACTCATGTCACGAACCTTGTCCCACATCTCCTTTGCAGTTTTGCAATGTTTGACCTTGTCAAACCGATCATTATCCAGGGCTTTGGTCATGATGAAACGGCCAACTTTATCCAGATTGAACAGCTTTATTTCTTCGGCTGTCATCTCTGTCAGATCTTTTTCCACCACCATTTCAGCTTCATCTACTATGATGGTCTTGGTGAATTTGAATGGACCCTTAATGATACATGTGTACATGTTGTCATTATAGGCTGCTAGAAAGATTTCCATTCTAATCTTCCAGTCCTCAAAGGACATACCAGCAATGTGGGGAACATGGCTGATACAATCCATTTTTCAAAAAGTTTTGATTTTTCAAAAATATGCTCTTTTGAAAAAGTTTGAAAACCTTTGAAAAACACTTGGATCAAGCTCGTTGATCAGGCAGCTGATTCAAATGAACCACCTGCTCTGATACCACTTGTTGGTCCCAAGTGGTCAGAAGAGGTTTAGAGGGGGGGGGGGGGGGGTGAATAAACCTCTTTAAAAATTTTCTTCAAATTTAACTTTAAAACTTTCACTTTTAACTGAACAGACTAAGCTGATCAGATTTGTTAGTTACAATTCTGTTCGCGAACAAATCTTTGAACAGACTTGTTGACCACTCGTCTGATTGTTACTCAGCTAATTTTGCTAAAATCAGTTTTAATACTTAGAGTACTTGCAGCGGATTTTCAAAGTGTTTTTCACAAGTAGTCTTAGTAGTTTGAAAAATGTTTCCCCAGTTTTATAAACTCCTTTTTAACTCTTTTTCAAACAGTTAACTTAATTGTGTTTTTATGCAAACAGAAGATATGCAAGTAAAAATGCAAACAGAAACACAAACGATTTTTATAGTGGTTATATGGATTTGAATATCCTTTAGTCCACTCTTCCAAGTCACACAGATCTTGGGTTATACTATAATCACAAAGTTTACAGTATACTCTGCTTGCGTCGAACAACAAATGAAACGACCACAAGTTCGCAATAGGAAATCACACAGAAGACCTATTCTCTGAAGTTTGATCACTCACAAAGATGGATCACAACTCCGCACAACACTCTTGTTTACAAAATCACTCAGAAGATGTATTTTTCTTGATTCTTCAACTCTGCTTTCGTCAACAAATGACTCAGCTGATGAGTGAGCTGTTCTTGAGACTTAAAGAATTTTGCTTCGGAAATTTCTCTCAGTGAGTGTGTTGCTTGTTTCTTCTTCGTCTCTTTCAGCTATTTATACTAGAGGATAGAAAAATGTCCGTTGAAGAGAGACAAGATTCAAATTCCTCGAGTACTGGTCCTTAAAATCCGCGAACGGCTCTTTTGCAGTCTGTCCGTACTGTGAACAGTACTATTTTGCAGGCAGCATTAAATGCACCCAGCTGATGCGAAGCAATTCTTCAATCATTTGTCTTTAATAACCTTGTACTTCAGCATTTATTACTCCAAGGGGCATTTATTACCGTTGGGAACACTTCATGATCTTCTTTACTTGGCTGACGAAAGTACACGTCTGATGGCGAACTCGGCTGATCTCAAGCTTGAACAAATCTGATTTGAGTCGGCTGATCTTCGTCAGTCTGATAACTTTACTTCAGCAGATCAGAAGTCTTGGACCTTGAAACTTTGACTCTTCTGATGTCTTCTTTACTTAGTCAAAATTTCTTCTAAGGGATCATCAGCTAAGTTACTCCATACTTAGCCAATCTTTGAAGTTTTGGAATCCTTCAAAACCTCCCTTAACAAAATGTCTTCAGTGCTTTCATCTTCATCCTTATCCAACAATCACTACTTTGTACTTAGTTTATTTGACATTTGTATTCATTGAGAAATTATTTAATGTAATCGATGCACTATGTTATCAAGTACATGTAGTGTAGCTCATCAATTTACTTGTGACATGAGGAGTGATAGTACACATCACTACAATATAAACACATTTTTAAATTTATTTTTTAAACATGATCTAGAACATAAGGTGATGTTAATTCATGTCAAAAGTGTAATAGTGAACCGAACTACGTATACTTGATGACGTGATGCATCGATTGCACTAAATAATCTCTGGAGCCTGATTCTCTATGGTATGGACTTCTTTGATTGGATGAAGATGTTAAAAAATAAAAGAATACCCATTGTTCATGAACTTGTGAGAGAATTTTTTTGGCTAGAGGCAATCTCTCATCTTCGGAGGATGGACATTTGATCTTCTTCCATAAATAAATCATTTGGTGTACCAAAAAATACTAATTATAAAATAGGGTAAACATTATTAATGATTTTTCTTATTATTAACTTTTTACAAAGTGGTCCTCTTGTATTTTTTTTTCCACATTACTCTTCACCGTGAATTATTTGTTGCACTTTAATCATTTACAAGGGATCTTTTACTTATAGTGTTACACTTTAATCCATCATAAAATTATTTTCTATCAATTTAATCCCTCATATTACTATGTCTATCAATTTAATCTCTTTTAAAACTGTTTTGGCAATCTAGTTCACCTTGGATCACCGGTAAATAACCAAAGTGAAACAAATAATTCATGATGGGGACTAATTTGACAATAAAGATGCAAGAGGGACTACTCTGGAGGACCATTAATGGTGTTTACCCTTAAAATAAAACCTTTAGTTTTCTCTATAGAGTGAATAGCATTTTGGTTCTTCTTATGGGCTAAATTTTGCACTTTCGTCCCTCTTAAATTTTTTTAGTAAATTCGTCCATCTTATCAATGTAGTGTATCACATTCGTCCCTCTTATAACACATTCGTTCTTCTTAATTTTTTTGTAGCAGATTCGTCGGTCTTATCAATATAATGTATCATATTCGTCCCTCTTAAATTAAAAATACATCAACTTTTGTCCACTTTAGAATATATTTTGAATTTAAGTGATGTATTTTGTATTTAAAAGGGACTAATGTATTACACTATATTGATAAGAGGGACGAAAATGCTACACTATATTGATAAGAGGGACGAATATGTTATATTACGTTGATAAGAGGGGTGATTCTGCTACCAAAAGTTTAAGAGAGACGAAAATGCAAAGTTAACCCATAAGAAGGACCAAAAATGCAATTTACTCTTTCTCTGTAAGTAAATAAACCATTTGGCGTACGAGGAAAGTCAAATAAATCCATAACACAAAACACAAATGGCGATGGTAAACCCTAACACGATTGACGAGAAAATGAAACCTTCGAAACATATTTCTTTTGATCTCATCAGCGAAAATATTCTACCAAGATTTCCGGTGAAATCCCTCGTCCGATTCACATCCGTGTGTAAAGAATGGGAAACCCTCATCAAATCTCCCGAATTCATTGCAACCCATTTCAAGCGCAATAACCGACCCGAATCCGAAGGTCAGTATCCCCTGATTCTCTCCGATAAATTATCTTTTACTGTTACTGTTAAGAATCAAATACCCATTTACTTTGACAAACTCGGTTCGATGTCGGGTTGTTCCCTGTACGATGATTACCCGGCCGAACATTGCAGTGGTTTGATTTTAATTAAGGTATTTAAGGAGAACTATGGTGGAAGCGAAATTGAATTTTTGTTGTGGAACCCTTTTATTAAAAAATCTATAATTATAGAGAGTTTTTACCCCCAAGTTTATATGCATAAGCGTAGACGTGGTGAATCCGGATACGATGTTAGGGGACTTGGGTTTCATGAATCATCTAATGACTATAGAGTAGTCAAAATTAAGTATACTCATGTGAAGAAGAAAGTTTCTTCTCGAGTGAAAATATATAGTTTGAGAACGAATTCGTGGCGCAATGTTGATTCGAACCCGGATGGACTTATGGGTTTTCGGGGAGGGGTTTTCCTTAATGGGTCTGTTCATTGGTTGGCCACCAGGATGTTCCGTTATGGAGCGTTCATCGGTTGCGCTCCCACTCCCAATGAATATGAGATTGAATCTATCCTATCTTTTGATTTTGAAAAGGAATGTTTTGGAGAGATGAAATTGCCTAAAGATTTTGCTGAAGGGAGTGCTAGTCCTGCTGGATTGGTAGCGTTTAAAGAATTTCAGGGATCATTAGCTGCCGTATTTATTGACGATGATGTTGACGAGTGTTTTGTATGGGTCATGGGTGAGTACGGAGTTTCGGATTCTTGGAATAAAAAGATGACCATTAGGCTTCCGAAGAATTGTAGCTCTCCATTAGGATTCACAAAGAATGGGATGTTAGTATGCGAGGAGTATAGACAAGAGGAAGATCGGCATACGAAGACGATTAGCAAAAAAGTTTCCGGTTTTATTTTCTTGGATAGTGAAAAGTTTGAGGAAGATGTAAATTGTGATGACTACAACATGGAAGATGAATTGTTTGGGGAAGAATCTCATGTTATGGTTATTGATTACATGGAGAGCTTGGCCTTACTCAAGTAAAGATTCTATGAACGTAATGAAGGTATGTAATTGCTCTTCAAATTTCTGTGATTTTTTTTAACATAATATGTTTGTGGTGGTACATGCACTAAATGATGCAGTGTCTCATCTCGGTTATTTCAGTTCCTCAAATTTGTCATGATTCTTGTCCTGCATTGACAACTGAACAAGATAAATATGTATATCATATATTTATGTTTGCTTGTTCGTAAATGATGTTGAACTTCTCGAAAACTTTGTACACTATCAATTTCAGCGCTGAAGAAAAAGAAGTCTAGAGCGATTGTGGAACTATGACATCGCACATGTGATCCGATGGAAGATTACTGCATGTAAATTGATTGCACGTTAATGTGTTTGCCGGCCTATTTTGTTCTGATTCTATCAAACGCAGCTTAATTTATGTTATACTTGATATCGCTTAGAAATGTTTCTCATATAATATGTTCATGTTTTTGTCTTAAGGCTGAATATTTTCAGAAAAATCTCATGAGATTTAGTCATATTATAAGAAATTCCATGTAGTTCTAAAAATTACAAGGACATCCCTTGCAAGGTATTTTTTGTAAATGCTTTTACAAATTGTTGGAGGTGTCCTTGTAAGACTTGTTAAACCATAGGGGGTGTCCTTGTAATTTCTAAAATTACAGAGGGTTTCTTATAATATGACTAAACTCTAGGGGGTTTGCGTGTAAATCAACCTTATAAATTTAAAGGCTGGTGTTTTACTCTAATAGATTGTTTTGACCAAAATTCTACTAATTTTCTTGAATTTTAAGTTTTCCTTTAATAAAAGTGGGAAAAACACTTGTGGTATCAAATTTTTGTTCAGATTATACATTGATACCATTCTTTTTGAAAAATACATTTGCTCTTGACATATTTCATTTATTCGTCAGTTTTTTAACATAATTCATAACGTGCGTGGCATGTGTCTGATAAGTGACATGAGTTTTGCTAGATTTTTACATGCTTTATATATTTGGTGCCAAAACTTCGAAAAAGACACATTTAATATTAAAGTTGAAGGTCATTTGACACATTTGCTTTTACAATTAATTTTTTGGACTGGAATAACCACGTGGACGTTAAATCGCTAAAATTGTACGCTTTTTGCACGTGATTTACTCTAGGGAATATATGAACTTAATTTTAATTTTGTTATAATTTCTTCAGTTATAAGGTCAAATTTTGTGTTCTTTATATGGCTGGAAAATTTCTGACGAGAGCTTTTAAACAGTATATGCATATAGATAATTTCCAGAAAATTAATAAAGTTTTGGGATTAATAAATTCAATTTTTTAACTTACTAAAATTTGATATATAATCTTGAATTTTTTTAGTCATTTGACTAAGGATTAAGATTAATTCAAGTTTAGTACACTAAAGTGTAGATCAGGTAATATCAATTCGGACACTACCGTGTAAATTTTAACAGTGATGTTATATCAAGTCGATACCTCATGCGTTTATGTAACTGGATTTTGGGTAAGAACTCAAAATAGATAATAATATTATGTTTTTCTTGCTCTTGTACTCAATTATCTAAATTTTTATTAATTTGGGGGGTCGGGTGGGTACTTTTATGGGATAGTTTTTGACGAGAGTAGTAATGAAATGAGGAAAGTGGAACTAAATTTAAATTTTTCTGAAGTAGTAAAAAATTATTATAACTATTTATCGAGACAAAAATAATAAAATCGTTAAGTATTTCATAATTTCTAAAAAAAATATTTTTGAAACTATATTCATAAAACTTAAACAAATTAAATTAAATTGTAACGTTAACAAACTTATTTTCACAAAAAAAAAAAAAAAAAAAAGAAATACTAGTATGAATTTCGAAAGTGCAAATTCTATTGCATCCGATTTTTTTATATCTGATCAAATTACGACAAAATTCAATGAAATCGAATAATTTAATATCGAGTAAGATTCGAATTCAATCTAACCCAACAGAAATGAAATAGGATCTTGTTCGGGCTTGATCTTACTCAAACCCAGAGATATACATAGAGATGTCATTGAATTAAATTCGGATCGGATCGGATCAGATCGAATCGACAATGTATCCTAAAATAGTCAAAATAGTCAGATATTAATGTAAATAACTAGTTAATGGTACTCATCTATCAAATCATCTAATAATTCTTTTTGGACACAAGTATTGTAGATAAGAGGGGGTCGACAGCCCCAATAAGAAACCCACCTTTATTCTTGATCTCCTGCAAATAGCCCACTGCACCCTCACCAATCACTTCACCTAGAACCAACACAGGAACACCTGGAGGGGAAAATTAGTACCTACACCTGTAGGATATGGGCAAATTGACTCTCCACCTAAGTTGCACGGATATTTCGAATTTATACGCTGTGCAATATCGTATGCGTATTAGATACTTGGATACTTAGATATTCGTACGATACTTGTGAAATACTTTACCGTGTCAATTTCAATAATAAAAAAATAAAAAAATAAAAAATATACGTACCGGATACAAAGAAAGGCATATCGAAAAAATAAAAAAATAAAAAAAGATACGTACCGGATACAAAGAAAGACATATCGAAAACATCCAGAATACTTGAGAGCGTGTATTTCTACAAATAATTTCTAGATTATGTATATTATCAAAGTAAATCTACATAAAACGCATGAAAATCTGTATTGGGCCAAATATTTTGCCTATGATATTAATACTATGGTTTTACTTGAACATTTATATAAGAGGTAGATAGCATTATTTATTTTAATATGGAATAAAAAGTGAAATAAATATATATATTACATAATTTTTTAATATATTTTTAAAACAATGATTTCTTATTATAATATATTTTTATATATATAGACACGTATTTTTAACGTATCGAAGCCTATAAATTTTGAAAATTCGTATCGCATTATACCGTATCAACGTATCCATATCCGTACAATCTAGCTCTCCACATACCTCTCCAACACACTCCTCCAACTTCAATTTCATTTTTTTTTTTTTTTTGATAACCCAGGTGTACAAGCTTACACTAGACTAATCCTGGACCCTCAGAACCCTTGCCCTAGAATCCTGAAGGATGTAAATCGCAGGATGTGCCTCCACCAAGCCCCGGGTTCCCACCATACTGCTGTACACTCTGCGCACAAAGGGGTCTTCACCACAAATGACCCTTAGATAGACCCATAGAAATGCTTCCATCCAAGTTCCAAATGGGATTGGAACCCCCACCCTTGCCGCTGGAGCAGGCCTTATGAATTATTGGTCGACCAGTTGGAGATATGCCCTGGGGGCTTCAATTTCATTTTTGCTTGCAAAGAATGCGTCTCTAGGACTCAAGCCCATCTCAACTGCTTCATCAAATTTCACATTTCTAGAAATCAAATTCTCTAATTCTTTCTCTTCCGAGTAAAACATGTTCGATATTTGCCTTAATCCAAACACTAACATCCGAACATGTTCTCTAGTCGTCCCTTTACTAAATGCTAAGGTAATAGATTTTGTACTAACAAGTTCCGGAACAATTTCAAAATCATCATCTAGTTTTTTATTAGCCTGAAAACCCGATAGTCCTAAATCCCACACACCAATAGTAATCCGCAAAGGATCCATTTCATCATCATGAGTAAAGGAGCTTGAAAAAAACTGAAATACCGGGAATTTTTTAATCGAGAATTTGGCCTCATCAGCAAGCATAACGCCGTCATAAAAAAGGCCAATATTCGAGATTTTGCTTAGCTGGTGCCTCGCAGCATCCAGTGATGCTAAAAGAAGCCAACTTGGGCTTGTTGTTTGGAGAATGTGAATACATTTGTGTAGCCTTTCTCTATCAATTAATATTTGATAATCATTATTTGAAATGTGTAGCATTGATGATTGTTAAAGAGAGGACAATACTTTGTGAGTTGATTGTATTACTATGTCGGCCCCTTGATCAAGTGCCATTTTAGGCATTTTGGGGTGAAATTTGAAGTGAGCACCATAAGCTTCATCCACAATTAGAGGGATTCCATTTGAATGACATAGTTTTGATATCTCACTCAAGTTGCTATATATCACATTTTATGTAGGGGATGTAAGGAAAACCGCGCCGACTTTTCGCCCTTCCAAAGAACAATCTTCGATTGCGGTGTTTACCTACATATATTGACAGTTTACCCTCTTGTGTTAGTATAATATATGCGTGGGAGGGTACTAATTTTGTCATTATATGCGTGTGTATATTTGAGTTATTGAGTTAGCTTAATATAGAGGTAATTGCATTTTTTCCAAATTAAATTTTACCTACTTTAGATATTTACCAAACTTTCAAAAAAGACATATTTAATACTACATTTCCTTTCTCCGTCAACTTTGTATGACCAAATTTGAGACATGAAATGCTATATGAAAAAACCTTGCTAGAAAACTCGGCCCAATTTTTAGATAATTACACCTCATCCCTCCCCCCTTTTTTTACTTCACTAACATGTGTCAAACCAAATGTGAAAAATGTTGGTCAATTTTTGTATCAAATATGTCATTTTGAAATGTATGGTATGAAATGTGTAAAGTTATCAAAAATTTAATATGAAAAGTGCAATCCCCTCCAATTAAATAGATATTTTAAACACCGTATATAATATGTTACCAATTGGAAAAAGCTTATGATAAAGTAAATTGGAATTTTTTGAGCAAACTTTGAACTTTTTTAATTTTCCTCCGTCGATAATAAAGCTCATTATGTTTTGTATTTCTTGTCCCACTCCCCAGGTCCTTTGGAACAATGAACCCCTCCCATCTTTTTCCCCTAATTGTGGTTTTAGACAAGGTGACCCTTTGTCCCCCTATCCTTTTGTTATGTGTATGGAAAGATTGGCTTATATGATTGATGAGGCAGTAGAAGAGAAAAAATGGGAACCCACATCGTCGTGTAGGGGCGGCCCAAAGCTCTCCCATCTCTTCTTTGCCGATGATTTGATTCTAATGGCCAAGGCTTCCACGAAAAATGCTAGAACGATCAATAAGGTTCTTCAGAACTTTTGTGAGCATTCGGGACTTAAAATCAACTTGTCTAAGTCTAAGGTTTTCTTTTCTAAAGGTGTCGAATCTCGATCTAGAAGGGAACATGCGGCTAGGCTTGGAATTAAGTGCACCAATAACCTTGGTAGATACCTTGGTGTGCCTATTATTCATAGTCGGGTCTCCATGAACCTCTTCAAAGATGTCATTGAAAAAGTCCAAAATAGGCTCAGTTCTTGGAAAGCGAAGTTGATAAACAAGGCGGGGAGGGTGACACTTATCCAAGCTGTTACAAGCGCTATTCCCACTCATGTCATGCAAACAACTTGGCTCCCCACCACGGTGTGTAATAGGTTAGATAAACTAAATAGAGCTTTCCTTTGGTCGAGTAGTGCCGAAAAAAGGAAACTTCATTTAGTTAGTTGGGCTAAGGTGACTAATTCCAAGAACTTAGGGGGTTTGGGTCTTAGAGAAGCTAGGAAAAGCAATGCGTCTTTGTTGGCTAAATTGGGTTGGAAAACAATTAAGGGAGAAGGCTCGGTGTGGGGGGATATTTTTAGGAAAAAGTATCTTAAAGGAGTTGACATCCTTGACTATAAAATAAAAAGTATTGATTCACATCATTGGAAAGAGGTTGTCAAAAGTACTAAAATGATGAGTCCTAACATTAGGTGGAAAATTGGGGATGGGGAAAAGATTTCCTTTTGGTTCAATAGATGGTTAGGAAAAGATTACATTTCTGATTTGTTGGAAGAGGATATAAACAGGGAAGAAATTAGCATAAGAGTAAGTGATGTTATTGATGGTAGTGGGAATTGGGACCTTTCGCGAATTAACACCACCTTGCCTGATCATGTACGCGACGTCATCATCAATACACCAGTGCCACTAAATTTGAATTATGAGGATGTGAGAATTTGGAAAGGGAATAGTAATGGAAAATTCACTTGCAAGTCAGCTTATGAAACAATTCGTTTCGAGTCAAGTAATTTTCCTATTGAAATAAAGAAATGGAAATGGATTTGGAAGCTAAATATCCCCCAAAAGTTCAAACTTTTTTTGTGGCTCATTAATCATAATAGTTTGGTGACTGAATCGCTAAGATTTGATCGTAAGCTTTCGACCTCTGATAAATGCTCTAGATGTAATTTGTATAGAGATGGCTATACCCACGCACTTAGAGATTGTGTAGCTGCGAAAGGGATTTGGGAAGCTATTGTCCCCCCAACCCAATACATGTACTTTATGAACCTTAATCCTATTGATTGGATTTACACCAACTACAAAGAAAACTTTCAAAACCTCGTTCTCCCCAACACAAATTGGACCTTACTTTTCACAGCCACAATTTGGAACATTTGGAGAGCTAGAAATTTATTCACTTTTGAGAATAAAACAATTCATACCAAGGGGATTCTTGCAAACACTTTAGCGTTAGCTAGAGATTTGTCTTTGGCCTCTCCGGTAGGACAGCGAAAACTGACAGAAACATGCGTTGATACTAAGTGGGGACTGCCGATTAAGGGGTGGCACAAGATCAACTCGGACGGAAGTGTGATAAAGGAAACTAAAAGTACAACAGCGGGTGGCCTTCTTCGGGATGACCAAGGAAAATGGATTGAAGGTCTCAGCATGAAGTTGGGGCAGGTTACAATCACAGAAGCATAACTCATGGCGGTTAGAGAGGGACTGAGGATGGCTTGGAATAGGCGAGTCGAGAAGCTAGCAGCGGAATGTGACTCCAAGGTTGTGGTTCAGTTGATCAAAAAGGCGGACACGAACATGCATCCTTTAGGAAGCATAATAGAGGATTGTCGGATACTTATGAGGAAGCCGTAGATTTGCAAACTCTATCACATCCGTAGAGGAGGAAATACATGCGCCGACGAATTGGCAAGAAGAGGACATAATTTACAAGAGAGGAAAAGAAACTGGGATGCACCACCGGAAGGAATGATGGAGATGCTCTCCGAAGACGCCACTGCTTAAGTGGCTATTGCTTTCTTTTAGGACAAAAAAAAAAAATATATACAATAACCTCCTATTTAGTCAATCAATTGGCAACGATCCCGAAAATTAAAGTAACGACAATATCTTATTTGATTATGTGGTTCTTTTATGGGTAAAGATTTAATTTTGGTACAATAAAATAGGTCAAATTTCATTTTTCATATCAAGTGGTCTAAAAACTTACTTTCGTTAAAAAATTAACGGAAGTTTCAATGGTCGGTTAAATAATCACGTGAGAGGCACAAAATGAGCTAATTTTGCATGGGAAAAGACAAAAATAGTATCATAACTTATGCTCGCTGATAAGTTTATACCGTAATTTTTTGGACTGACAAATTTACCCCATAATTTATAAAAGTGATGCATTTTTTGTCTCATTTCTCCCAATTGCGAAAATGGGCATCACGTGTGGGCCTCAAGACTTAAAATGGGCATATTGAACCACTAAAATTTAATTATTTACTATTTAGCTACAAAATAATTGACCGAGGTCATTTTTTGTGCAATTAAAAGGAAAATTAAATTAAACTATGTACGATACAAGTAATCAATTAGATCATCTTATCACATAATTGACATGAAAAAGATTAATAAAATCAATGAAAGGTCTAACTCGATGAAAACTACGAAAAATGGACTAATTCGGTCAAATATGGGCCAAATTAATCAAAAACTTGCTAATTGGTGGAAGTGGTGAAAAAGCGATGAAAATAGTGAAATGGACTAAATTGGTGAAAACATAGATGGATACAGTTAAAAATGGTAAAAATATCAATGGCCAAATTCTTTAAAAATTGATTAAAAAAATGATGAAAAATGGGTTAAATTAGTGGGAAAACTATTTAAGTCGATGAAATGAAGAAAATCGAGTTGAATCTGTACAAAATAAAAAGAGCTAAATTGGTGAAAAAAGTGTGTTAGATTGGTGAAATACGGTTTAATCAATGAAATCGGTGAAAATGGGTTAAATCGGTAAAAAAAAGTGCTTAATTGAAGAAAATGGATAAAAAAAAGATGTAAAACGGGCTAAAACGATGAGAGTGGTGAAAATTTTGATAAAAACGGTGCAAAAATGGGTTAAATTGGTGAAAACGATGAAAAAATGGGGCTAAAATCGGTGAAAATGGTGAAAGATTGATTAAACGGTAAAAAATTTATTGGCGATTTTATTAGTTTAATTATTTCATACATATTTAACCTTGATGGAGAATTTTACAATTTTATTAATTTTTTGGGACAAATAATTTAGTTTTAAAATTAGCCATAATGGAAATTTCTAATTTTTGGAATTTAATAAGTCAACAACACGTGTTGGGCACGTGATTTTTATTCCCACTCAGTTAGATTTAACTTTCGATGTCGGACTTCAGATAAAGTATAGTTTTTGATATGCCCATCTTTTCTACAGTCTAATTTTCGTTCATTTTGTATGGAAAGATAGGCTTGGAGTTATTTTAGGCTTTATCCCACTTTGCACCCTGGAAATGCATCATTTTGGCACTTTGCACCCTCGAAAAAAATCAATCCCACTTTGCACCCTGAAAACATATCCTATCTTCCACTTTGCACCCTAGACCAATTTTTGGCCAAAAAAAGGAGGAGCAAGGGGCAATTTCGTAATTTTCAATTATTGTCAATAAAAATAATACAATAATTTCACATTATATCTGCCAAAATACCCCTTGTGCTTTGTCTAACTATCAAAAACCCCCTTTTGTTATTTTAATTAGCAAAATCCCTCTGTATTTATTTTTTATTAGCAAAAAAAACTCCTCCCAAGTAGAAATGACAATTATGCACCCATCACAATTAACCTAAAAAAAATTCAGTTATCCGTATTAACTTCGAAAATTGGCATTAACTACATATTCACTTAAAATTTTGACAAAAATCTCATTATGATTTATTAAGAATTGGTTTTTTTCTAATAAAAAATATAACACGGGTCAGAGAATTTTTGCAATTCATGCTTAATAATCAATTGGAAAAAAAATTCTCTGATAATCAATTAAAAATTCTTGACTGATTAATCATGCTTAATAATCATTAATTATTATACTGAAGTTAAAATGAAGTTATTAGAATTTAACACGGGTCAGAGAATTTTTAACATGGGTTTATTAGAATTATTAATCAGTTAAACGAAGTTTTAGAATTTAACACGGGTCAGAGAATTTTTATACTGACTATATAGATGATTAATGATTATTAAGCATGATTAATCAGTCAAGAATTTTTTAACTGATTATCAGAGAATTTTTTTTCCAATTGATTATTAAGCATGAATTGCAAAAATTCTCTGACCCGTGTTCATTTTTTATTAGAAAAAACCAATTCTTAATAAATCATAAGTAGATTTTTGTCAAATTTTTAAGTGAATATGTGGTTAATGCCAATTTTCGAAGTTAATAGGGGTTACTGAAATTTTTTTAGGTTAATTGTGATGGGTGCATAATTGTCATTTCTACTTGGGAGGTATTTTTTTGTTAATGAAAAATAAATACAGAGGGATTCTGCTAATTAAAATGACATAATGGGGTTTTTGATAGTTAGACAAAGCACAAGAGGTATTTTGACAGATATAATGTGAAATTATTGTATTATTTTTATTGACAATAGTTGAAAATTACGAAATTGCCCCTTTCTCCTCCTATTTTTTGGCCAAAAATGGGTCTAGGGTGCAAAGTGGAAGGCAGAATATGTTTTCAGGGTGCAAAGTGGGATTGATTTTTTTCGAGGGTGCAAAGTGCCAAAATGATGCATTTCCAGGGTGCAAAGTGGGATAAAGCCCTTATTTTATGGTATGAAAATTGATATTTTGCCATTCTTCATGTCTAAAACTAATGTTTATGAACTCGCGAGGACAATGTTATTATTTTACTAGAAATCAACAATTAAATCACACTTATACGAACCTGCGATATTGGAATTACCCCAACCGCAATATCCCAGTCACAATTATATTCAGGTACGACATACTTAGGCACGACCCCTGCAAATACTACCCCTATAGTGGCCGATACATGTGCGTCTATAAAAAGCTGGGTCTATGCAAAAAAATTTCCGAAAAAAGACACTACTTAGTTGGTAACAGCTTAGCATTGTCATGGAGATTTGATTTAATATTTCAAGAATACACTTCTTATTATTAGGCGGACGGGTGTCAGCTGTAAGAACACGCAATTTGTTGTAACTTTGATTTCAATTATATTTATTGGATGTTTTTACTCCGGTTGTTGAATCCATGAACGTGGTATAAATAATTGTCGATATGCTTAATTGTGAAGAGATTTAGTGGAGTTAATGACAATTTACCTCTTTATGATTGGCATGTTAAATTTACTTATCTTTAATTTGAAAAAATACATTTTATCCCCTGTAATTTTATAATAGATTTACACCGTCTCCCTAACATTTTTAAACTTACAAAAATATTGAATTGACAAAACTACCATGTCTTATATGTGGCATTTTACCCCATGTATTACAAAAGATGTGGCACTTTATCCATGTGTTATAATTAATAAATGTGGCATTTTATCCTCTTTGTGTTTTGATAAATGTTATACTTACTCTCCTATATTACAAAAACACATTTCATGACAACTATCAATTTTAGCAAGTGAGTTACACTCTTCGGCTGAAAGATGTAAATTTTTCATTGGAAAAATTCATAGAGAGTAAAATGCATTTTTTCATTTAACAAGGAGATAAATTGAACATTGTGCACATAAGGGGGTAAATTGATTACTACTTCCGTCCCATATTATTTTTATCATTTATACAGTTGACCAGGACTAAACTTTAAAAATTTATAATAAGTAATATATAACTACTTTATTTCAATAATAATTTGATAATATAATATAAAAGAGCACACACACACACACACACACACACACATATATATATATATATATATATATATATATATATATATATATATATATATATATATATATTATTAGTATTATCATTTAGAAGGTTTAAAACACAATCAATATAACAAATTCAACTTGAAAAGTTTGACTCTGCACTGTATCTAATGGAGTAAAAATTATAGGACATATGGAGTATATGAAAATTACTCCATCATAAAGAACAAAATTATTCAAATATAAGAAATAGTATAATAATAATAGGATACAAAGATATATAGTTTTCATCTTAAGACAATAACACCAAATGAAATTTTATTCACTCAACTAAAATGAAGGAAACAAGAAGCAAATTTTCATCATTGCCATATATATATACTAGGAAAGTGCACGTACGTTGTACGTGTCTAATTAATTTCATTGGTATTTATTATAAGCTAGAGTATAAATTAATTTTATTATATCATAAAATAAAGTAAATTAACCCGTTTTCACCTATTTAATTCATTTTTCACCGATTTAATATATTTTTTAACCGATTTGATTCATTTTCACCAGTTTAACATGTTTTTAACCGATTTTATCATTTTTATCAGTTTAACATGTTTTTTAACCGATTTTATTCATTTTTACCAGTTTAGCTTTTTTTTTTTGACCCTTTTACACATTTAGAGTTTTTATGACTTATGTTGTGCAAAATCTTTAAATTAACATTTTCTTACTTAAATAAATATTGATGCTAAAATATAATAACTTTTATATATATTTTAGGGGATATTTAAAATAATAGTGTTTTTTAAAGGCTAAAATTACACAAATTCATTTAAAAGAGAATTTATAAATTTTAGGAGTTGTAAGAGATAAATATAATAAGACTTCATGTCTAAATATACCTTTTCAATTTTTTTTTTTTGTATATTTACTATTTAATTAAATATCACTTTATAATTTAAATAGGGGTATTTTGATGCTAAAATATAATAACTTTTATATATATTTTAGGGGATATTTAAAATAATAGTGTTTTCTAAAGGCTAAAATTACACAAATTCATGTAAAATAGAATTTATAAATTTTAGGAGTTTATGTAAGAGATAAATATAATAAGACTTCATGTCTAAATATACCTTTTCAATTAAATTTTTTTTTGTATATTTACTATTTACTTAAATATCACTTTATAATTTAAATAGGGGTATTTTAGTCTGCACAAAAGAATTAAAAAATATTCATGCTTTTATAATAGTAGATAGATAGATAGATAGATAGAATAGAAGATAGAAGATATATATATATATATATATATATATATATATATATTTTGGTACACAGCTATAGGTCAATTCTCACTTTTGGTACACAGCTTTATGTGTCCAACACATTTGGTACACCTCTTTAACAAAGTTCGACACATTTGGTACAACCGTTAAATAAATTGCAAAATCACCGTTAATTCCGTTAGTTCGACACATTTGGTACACCTCTTTTACAAAATTGGCATGCGCGCGGCACATGGCTGCCCAGAAAAAAAATTGAAACTTGATAAACTTTTTTATTATATTTTATTCTTCTTCCAATATTAAACTATAAATGACATTATAGTTTATTACATTTTACATGTCATATACATAATAAATACATATTTTTTTAATAATTTTTATAAATAATAAACTATAAAAATAATAAACTATTTTTATAAATAATTTTTAAAAATTGAAACTTGATAAACTTTTTTATTATATTTTATTCTTCTTCCAATATTAAACTATAAATGACATTATATAGTTTATTATATTTTACATGTCATATAAATAATAAAGACATATTTTTTAATAATTTTTATAAATAATAAACTATTTTTATAAATTAATTTTAAAAATTGAAACTTGATAAACTTGTTTATTATATTTTATTCTTCTTCCAGTATTAAACTATAAATGATATTATATAGTTTATTATATTTTACATGTCATATAAATAATAAATACATATTTTTTTATCATTATATAAATATGATATGATAAATATTATATATACATATGATAATTTTTATAAAAGGTTATCAAGTTTAATTTTTTTTTGGGCAGCCATGTGCCGCGCACATGTCAATTTTGTAAAAGAGGTGTACCAAATGTGTCGAACTAACGGAATTAACGGTGATTTTGCAATTTATTTAACGGTTGTCCCAAATGTGTCGAACTTTGTTAAAGAGGTGTACCAAATGTGTTGGACACATAAAGTTGTGTACCAAAAGTGGGAATTGGCATGTAGCTATGTACCAAAAATGCAATTCTCTCTCTCTCTCTCTATATATATATATAGATATGGCTATTTCTCATCTAGAGTTCATCCTTTTGATGGTGGTCAGGTAATTGGTTCTTCACAGCTGAGGACTAACTACGTACTTCAGATGAAAAATTGAAGATTAAGAAGATATTAACAACTACGGCTCGATAATAACTTTAATGTCAGGATTGTTGTCTATTATAGTTTCGGCAGAAGAACTGACACCGTCACTACAATAGTAAACACTAATTATTTCAAGTGTAGGGATTTCTCCAATAGAAGATGGGATTTCTTCCAAATTTAAGCAATACCAAAGATGAAGGAGTCGGAGGCTCGGGAAATGATTAGCATCATCGACTCTCCATTCATTCAGACGATGCGCCCAAATCTTAAGGCATTCGAGTTTCTTGAAATTACCTTCAACGGTTTCCCACGTAGGGCCTTCAAAGGCTTCACATCGTAGATGCAGAATTTCGAGATTAGGCAAGTCACCAATAATTTTCATATGTTTCCATGAGATCTTACAACCATCTAAAGTCAATTTTTTCAATGAAACTGGAAAGCCAAGATTCGCCAGAAGTGTCTTCGTGCAGATTTTATAAAAATAGCACCAAAGACTTTCAAGGTTGGACATATTAACAAGATTTTGGAGACGATAATACGACCAATCTGTAATATCCTCATCATCATAGCTAATTTTCAATTTTCTAAGATTTGGGATTCTGACAAGAACCTCATCCTCACATCTAAAATTTTTTATTATGGAAAGTGAATCGAGGTTTTTAAGGATACAAGGTATTTCTGTTCCGATAGGAAGTGGAGGAAGGATATCATGAGATACATATATAATCTTTAATTGTGGCATATTCCAAATATCTGATGGAAATTCATCTGTAATAGCAAATAAGTATTGAAGATTCCAGAATTTGGATATTGAAGAAGGTATCATCGTAACCCCAATCATTCTTAAGTTAACTAATTCAGTAATTTCTTTTTGGAATTCAATGTTTGCATCTGAAGGGATTAATATTCTTAATAATTCGGAACCACATTTAAGTCTTATACCATAATCAAGGATCACAGAACGGTTACCTGGCATTGACTGAATTACATCAAATTTGCCTTCAATGTATTTATCTGCTATAACATGTGTAGGAAGGCACAGTCGGCGCTGACATTTGGCTTCTTCAGGATTGAAGTCAATGTAGTTTTTAAAAACATAAAGAAACTTTTCTTTTCGAGCTTCCTTGATGCACAAGTCCCTTACGAGATCATGAATTTTGCAGGTTTTGGGTTTCCCATTAAATTTAAGTTGGTCAACCAAAATAAGATTTCTTTCAATAAGTTCCTTCAAGTTCTCCTTTGCAACCTTTTTCACGTTTATAGAACTTGGTTTCAGAAATCCTTCAGCAACCCATAACATGAGAAGTTCAGAGACACTAAACTTATAATCTTCTGGAAAAATTGTCAAATAAAGAAAACATGGTTTCAAGTGATGAGGCAAGTAGTTATAACTTAAAGATAATATCTCTAAGCATTGATCATCATTCTCAGTTAAGACTGCCTTTATATTAGCTGCAACATGTTCCCAATATTCCAGAGTCTTCTTCTCCTTGGAGAGAAGTCCACCAATCACAGATATTGCTAATGGAAGTCCATGGCACTTTTTGGCAATCTTTTTACCAATTTCGACCAATTCTGATGGGCAGTTTTCTTGTGTAAATAACTCTTGACGGAGTAGATCCCAACTCATGTCGTCAGTTAAAAGTTTCATCTCATGATAAGATTTGGCGGCATATGTAGCTATTTTTGATTGTCTAGTAGTGACCATGATTCGACTTCCATCATCATTGTGTTGAAATAGCTTTTGTAATTCATCCCAAGCCTCGGGTTCCCACACGTCATCCAATACAATTATATACCTCCTTTTAAACAAAATTTTGTGGAGACCAACATTTCCATTCAGATCTGCTCTGATGTCTATCTTTGTACTCCTTGCTTTGATGTCATTGAGAAGGTTTTGAACAACATCTTGGATGCAATATTTTTGAGATAATGTGACCCAACCACGGATATCAAAACGACCCACAACGCAGGGATCTTCAAGCAAAGCTTTAGCAAGAGTAGTTTTGCCGATGCCTCCCATGCCAACTATTGGGAGGACCTTGAGTCTAGAATCGTCTGTAACAAGTTGTTCTTTCATTTGGTTCATAAAATTCACGTCTAACAAAACAAATTTGCTTTTGCCAGTCGGCCTAGAAGAAACAACAGAGAGGGAGGTCATTTGTTGCTCAAGTAAGCCACCAATATCACCAGTACTTTGGATCTGTTTCACATCTTTCATTAAGGACTCAAATTCTTTCATAACTTCCTCCAATGCTTGAGTTAACATATCGACATTTTCATCATTTTCACTTCCGGAAATTGACCGGAAATGTTTTACTATGTGGGATTCAAGGATGTCTTCTATTTCATATCCTACATCTCTGATTTTTGCCTCCAAGCTCTTGATTATTTGGTATCTATGAGTTGGAGTAGTTTCCAGAAAGGATAGTGAAGTAGCAATATTTTTGTTGAGAGATTCAATTGTTTCCCTATTGCAAGGAATTGAATAGGGATCAGGATTATTCAGCATTTGATCTGTAGTGGTAAATAGAGATACAAGAACAGCATAAGCCATAGTAAGAAATGAGATTTGGAAAGAAGCAAAAATGCAATGAGTTTTGTTTGTATGTATGTTTGCTTTGAGAGTGCAGAAAGTAATTCAAGATCTAAGTAAATTAATTATCTCAGAGCAGATCTTCTTTACAAGACAAATACATTTTGCACCACATCTTCTTTACAAAAAATGACAAAGTATATTATAGAAGAATGAATAATTGATAAAGTATAACAAGTTTAGACTTGCAAGTCCAAGTCAAGTTGCCAGAGTCTTCTTTTTTCAAATTTTATATTCTTTTAAATAATTTACACGTAAGCCGTCTGATTATCATTTAAGTAGTGGCAAGTTGATAGTTGGTACATGCAACTAGACATTCATAATTTCATATTATATATATTAATTATATCGTCATATTATAAATATTAATTTTATCTCAAATTAATTACAGCTTTCTGCACTCTCGACATAATCTAATCAAACAAACAAACTCTCATTTTTTACCATGACTTAAAAAAATATCATGTGAAGTTGTATGTTTAATATAATACGGGGGTATATTTTGCATTTACCCCAGAACCGATATATTGGGAGAAAGGTTGAAAAGAGGTGAGCATACATATATATCCATTTGTATTTAAAATATAATTAAATTTATTTTACAGGTAGTGCAATTGTAACAATGAGTCTAGACTCTGCTAAGACGTCTAAAAATGGTTACTTTCCTTTAGTTTGATCGTCAAGGCTTTTTTTTTTCCCTTTATCTTTTTGTGCTAATGAGTAAAAAAGTAAGAAAATTATTTTTTACCTTTCAATTTTCTTGATTATATAGCTCACTAAAATCCAAGTTTCCAAACATAGCCTAAATACACTACATTTGTCTTTACATACTTCAACTTATTATATACATGTAGATATTGTTGGGAAATGGTTTATTTAACCATGTTATTACTTATTAGCTTTGGTGAATGAAAAAATTATCACCAAGTTTAATAAAAGAGGCTTCGGGTAATAAGCACATAGAGGGGCACAAATTCATTTTTGGCACCATAGAACTAGGCGTTTTTCAATTTTGGTATCATGGTGTTAATTTTGATACCAATTATGAATGTCATTTTCAATTTTGGCACTTCCGTCAGTTGACCGTTAAGTCAACTACCGGAAGTACCAAAATTGAATAGGTCAGTAAGAATTGGTGCCAAATTTGACACAATGGTACCAAAATTGAAAAACTCCTAGTTCTATTATGTCAAAAATGATATTTTGCCAATTCCCCTCACCAATTATTTCCAATTCACAATTTATGTCACTCCCATTTTAATAATAATAAGAATAAGAATAATAATAATAATAGCAAAATAGTAAAAAAAAAATATTATAAAAAATATTTGGGTACACAATAATAATAATATTTTTTTTGCTACACATGTTATAATCAAAACCACTCCTTATTACATTGATTCAACTTCATCCAACAATTCCCCTTCTTTTTTATGATGACAAAACATTTAACTAAAAATGCCTTCTAAGTCTTCAGTTTGATCTTCACTCAAAGATGAAAATCACTTGGCTGAATAAAAATATACAATTATCTTCAGATTTAAACTTCCGCTTTTCAGTTGTATCCTTATTTCAATTGTAAGTTGCATTCTTCTCATTTTCTTCTTTCTCTTCTTCTCCTTATTATTCCAATAACGGGGACGTTGCTTAGATGCATTACTTCTTCTCATTTTGAAGAGTTAAAAGCGATTATTTGTTGATTCCCTTTAAATCGTTCGAAATTATATAAACACCTTTTAAACCATATTTGAAAGTCGGGTTGAAATAATAAATGAACAAATCAATAAACTGCATTGATGTGCTATATAAAAAAAATATGAATAAAATAATATAGAAACTAATTTTATATACTAATAGTTAAAATAAAATACTTTAAATAAGTATGCAAACTATTATATGAGAATGTATAATATATTTATATTCTCAAATTTACATTTAGCCAAAGGAGTTGATCTTAGTTTTCTTTTTTGGCTGTATCTCAAGAGATATTCCGTAATTTAAAATTAGAAGCATTACGAAACTTATGAATAAATATATTTTTTTAATAAATTCAACATTTATGAATGATAATTCATTTTTGGCACCATAAAACTAGCCTTTTTTTAATTTTGGTACCATTGTGTCAATTTTGGCACCAATTTTGACTGGCCTTTTTAATTTTGGTACTTCCATCAGTTGACTTAACGTTCAACTGACGGAAGTGCCAAAATTGAAAACGGCAGTTAGAATTGGTACCAAAATTGATATTATGGTACCAAAATTGAAAAACGTCTAGTTCTATAGTGCCAAAAATGAATTTTTGCCCACATAGAGGTGTTGGGATATTAAGCCCATTTGACTAAAAAGTACTATACCTCATTGTTTTTTGAAAGATAACTTATTCTCCGTGGAGTGATATAAATAGAGCTATCATTTATTCTTTTCAATCACACAAATAAAGAGCTAGCTCCTTAGGCCATCTCCAATGGAGCAGGGCTAGCCTCGGGCTAGTCCCGGGCTAGCCCCGAGCCCTGCCTGGTCGTCTCCAATGGCCGGGCTCCGTGGATGAATTAATTCCATTTTTTTCCTTTGCCCACTCTCACCTATTAGTATTATAGTTTTAATTTTTTTTAATGGTAATATTAATAATAGTAATCATTATTAGTACTCGTAATTTAATTATTAGTTATATTAAAATATTAAAATTAAAGAGAAAAGTAACTTAAAATTAATACATTTTTATAACAAGGAAGGAAATACAACAAATAAGAAAGAAAATTCTCCAAATCGAAAATACGGGAAATAGAAGAAATACGGAAAATACAAGAAATACGGGAAATATGGGAAATAACACATTAATTAAAATAACACATTATTAATGTCTCACATTAATTACAACAACACATTAATTAAAACAACACATTAATTAAAACAACACATAAATTACAACAATACACAACATTAATTAAATTTTAATTAAAGAACATTAATTATGTTTATATACACAACAATATACATAAATACACAACATAAAATACAATAATTAATACACATAAATACACAACAAAAGAAAACAAAAAGAAAAAGAAAAAGGCCCAATCATTAAAGAGGGGCGTGTGTCTTCTTCTCCAAACTTCCACTCGCGCCCCGTTCCCTGCCGCGAGCCGCCCCGAGACCGCCTCCCAGCCCAATCCAGCCTGCAAGCCACCCCGCCCCGCAGCCCCGCACCATCTCCAGCGGTTTTTGCTCCTCAGCCCCGCCCCGCCCCGAGACCGGCCATCTCCATTGGAGATGGCCTTAGCAAACAAAGTTAGCACGAAAGTAGCTTGGTCGAATTTGATTTAAGAAAATTGTGAGCTAAACAGGCCTCGAAAAAAGGGTTTTGCAAGATCATGGAGTAAAATTTCATTTTTGATACTAGACATTTACATACTTTATACATTTGGTATCAAAACCTCGAAAAAGACACATTTAATATCAAAACACATTTAATTTTTGGACTGGAATGACCATGTAGACGTTAAGTCACCAAAATTGCACGCTTTTTGCACGTAATTTGCTCCAGGGAATATTTTGACTTAATCTTAATTTTGTCATAATTCCTTCGTTATAAGATCAAATTTTGTGTTCTTTATATGGCTGGAAAGCTCCTGACGAGAGCTTTTAAACAGTATAAGTTTCAGTTTCATATAGATAATTCCCAGAAAATTAACAAAGTTTTGGGATTAACAAATTCAATTTTTTAACTTACTAAAATTTGATTTATAATCTTGATTTTTTTTTGGTCATTTAATTAAGGATTAAGATTAATTCAAGTTTAGTACACTAAAGTGTAGATCAGGTAATATTAATTCTTATACTTTACTCCATGACACTACTGTCTAAATTTTAACAGTAACGTTATATCAACTCGATACCTCATGCGCTTATGATAATATTATGTTTTTCTTGCTCTTGTACTCAATTATCTAAATTTTTATTAATTTGGGGGTGGGGTGGGTACTTTTATGGGATAGTTTTTTAGGAGAGTAGCAATGAAATGAGGAAAGTGAAACTAAATTTAAATTTTTTGAAGTAGTTAAAAATTATTAGAACTATTTATCGAGACAAAAATAATAAAATGGTTAAGTATTTCATAATTTCTAAAAAAAATATTTTTGAAACTATATTCATAAAATATTTTTGAAACTATATTCATAAAACTTAAACAAATCAAATTAAGTTATAACGTTAACAAACTTATTTTCACAAAAAAAATAAAAAAAATACTAGTATGAATTTCGAAAATGAAAATGCAAATTCTATTGGATCCGATTTTTTTATATCCGATTAAATTTCGACAAAATTACATGAAATCGAATAATTTAATGTCTGAGCAAGATTCGAATTCAGTTTGACCCAACAGAAATGGAATAGGATCTTGTTCGAGCCCGATCTGACCCAAACCCAGAGATATACATGAAGATGTCCTTCGGATTAAATTCGGATCGGATCGAAAATGTATCCTATCAATATTTTAATCATAGATTAATGTAAATAACTAGGTAATTTGCAATGGTACTCATCCATCAAATCATCTAATAATTCTTTTTGCACACAAGTATTGTAGATAGGAGGGGGTCGGCAGCCCCAATAAGAAACCCACCTTTATTCTTGATCTCCTGCAAATAGCCCACTGCACCTTCACCAATCACTTCAACTGGAACCAACACAGGAACACCTGATGGATATGGGCAAATTGACTCTCCACAAACCTCTCCAACACACTCCTCCAACTTCAATTTCATTTTGCTTGCAAAGAATGACTCTCTAGGACTCAAGCCCATCTCAAATACTTCACCAAATTTCACATTTCTGGAAATCGAATTTTCTAATTCTTTCTTGTCCGAATAAAACATGTTCTGTTAATTGCCTTAATCCGGACACTAACATCCGAACATGTTCTCTAGTCGTCCCCTCAATAAACGCTAAGGTAATATATAGATTTTGTACTAACAAGTTCTGGAACAATTCCGAAATCATCATCTAGTTTTTTATTAGCCTCAAAACCCGATAGTCCTAAACCCCACACGCCAATAGTAATCCGCAAAGGATCCATTTCATCATCATGAGTAAAGGAGCTTGAAAAAATTAAAATCCCGGGAATTTTATTTATCGAGACTTTGGCCTCATCAGCAAGCATAACTGCGTCATCAAAAATACCAGTATTCGAAATTTGCTTAGTTGGTGCCTCGCAACATCCAATGATGCTAAAAGAAGCCAACTTGGACTTGTTGTTTGGAGAATGTGAATACATTTGTGTAGCCTTTCTCTATCAATTAATATTTGATAATCATTATTTGAAATGTGTAGCATTGATGATTGTGAAAGAGAGGACATTACTTTGTGAGTTGATTGTAGTACTATGTCGGCCCCTTGATCAAGTGCCGTTTTAGGCATTTTGGGGTGAAATTTGAAGTGAGCACCATGAGCTTCATCCACAATTAGAGGGATTCCATTTGAATGACATAGTTTTGATATCTCACTCAAGTTACTACATATCCCATTATATGTAGGGGACGTAAAGAAAACCGCGCCAACTTTTCACCCTTCCAACGAACAATCTTCGATTGCGGTGTTTACCTGCAGATATTGACAGTTTACCCTCTTGTGTTAGTATAATATATGCGTGAGAGGGTACTAATTTTGTCATTGTATGCACATGTATATTTGACTAAATCAATATTATGTTAGCTTAATATAGAGGTAATTGCATTTTTCCATATCAAATTTGTACCTACTTGAGATATTTGGTACCAAATCTTCAAAAAAGACATTTAATACCACATTTCCTGTCTCCGTCAATTTTTCTTGACCAAATTTGATACATGAAATACTATATGAAAAAACGTTGCTATAAAATTCCGCCCAATTTTTTTTATTAATTACATCTCCCCCTCCCCCCCCCCCCTCCCCCGGCCTTTTACTTAACTGACATGTCTCAACCCAAATGTGAAAAATGTTGGTCAATTTTCGTATCAAATATGTTATTTTGAAATGTATAATATGAAATGTATAAAGTTATCAAAAAATTGATATAAAAAGTGCAATCCCCTCCAATTAAATAGACATTTAAAACACCGTATATAATATACAATAACCTTCTATTTAGTCAATCAATTGGCAACGATCCAGAAAAGTAACGACAATATTTTATTTGATTGTGTGGTTCTTTATGGGTAAAAATTTAATTTTAGTATCATAAAATAGGTCAAATTTTATTTTTCATATCAAGTGGTCAAAAAACTTACTTTCGTTAAAAAATTAGCGAAAGTTTCCACGGTCTGATAAGTACGCACGTGAGAGGCACAAAATGAGCTAATTTGCATGGGAAAAGACAAAAATAATATAATAACTTATGCTCGCTGATAAATTTATCCCATAATTTTTTGGACTAACAAATTTATCCCATAATTTATAAAAGTGATGCTTTTTTTGTCTCATTTCTCCCAATTGCAAAAATGGGCATCACGTGTGGGCCTCATG
Source organism: Penstemon barbatus (assembly GCA_003313485.2). Lineage (NCBI taxonomy): Eukaryota > Viridiplantae > Streptophyta > Magnoliopsida > Lamiales > Plantaginaceae > Penstemon > Penstemon barbatus. Next base: position 12,206,975 of record CM064882.1, read on the forward strand.
ACTTAAAATGGGCATATTAAACCAATAAAAATTAATTAATTTCTCAAAAAAAAAAAAACCACTAAAAATTAATTAATTACTATTTAGCTACAAAATAATTGACCGAGCTCATTTTTTGTGCAATTAAAAGGGAAATTAAATTAAACTATATATGATACAATTAATCAATTAGATCATCTTATCACAATTGACATGAAAAAGCTTAATAAAATCATTGAAAGGTCTAACTCGATGAAACCTATGAAAAATGGACTAATTCGATCAAATATGGGCCAAATTAATCAAAAACTTGCTAATTGGTGGAAGTGGTGAAAAAACGATGAAAATAGTGAAAAATGGGCTAAATTGGAGCAAACATAGATGGATATAGTTAAAAATCTGGCTAAAATGGTAAAAATATAAATGGCCAAATTGGTGAAATTGGTTAAAAATTGATTAAAAAATGGTGAAAAATGGGTTAAATCAGTGGGAAAACGATTTAAAGTCGATGAAAACGAAGTAAAACGGGTTGAATCTGTTTAAAAGAAAAATAGCTAAATTGGTGAAAAAGTGTGTTAGCCTGGTGAAATACAACTTAAATCAATGAAATCGGTGAAAATGGGTTAAATTGGTAAAAGTGCTAAATCGAAGAAAGTGGATAAAAAAGGGGTAATATTTGGTGTAAACGGGCTAAAACGATGAGAGTGGTGAAAATATTGAACAAAAATGGGTTAAATTGATGAAAACGGTGAAAAAAAAAGGGGGCTAAAATCGGTGAAATTGGTGAAAAATTGATTAAAACAGTAAAAAATTTATTGGCAATTTTATTAGTTTAATTATTTCATACATATTTAACCTTGATGGACAATTTTACAATTTTATTAATTTTTTGGGACAAATAAGCAATTATCAATTTTAAAATTAGCCATAATGCAAATTTCTAATTTTTGGGATTTAATAAGTCAACAACACGTGTTGGGCACGTGAGTTTTTGTCCTACTCAATTAGATTTAACTTTCCATGTCGGACTTCAGTTAAAGTATGGTTTTTGAAACGTCCATCTATTCTATAGTCTAATTTTCGTTCATTTGGTATTAAAAATAGACTTTGTTGGATGAAGATGAAGATAGAGTACATAAGAAATAAAGAAGTTAAGGGAGGTTTTGATGATTTCCAAAACATCAAGATCAGCTAAGTATGGAAAACTTAGTTAAAATCCTTAGAAGAATTTTGACCAAGTAAGAAGACAAATCAGAAGGGTCAAATATTCAAGGTCCAGAAGACTACTGATCTGCTGAAGAAAAGAAATCAGACTGGCAGCTCTGCTCACCATCAGATTTGTGTTCTTATCACCCGAGTGGAAAGGATCAGGAAGTCTCCCCAACGGTAATAAATGCCCTTAGAGTAATAAATGCTGAAGACCGATGATATTAATGGCAAATGATTGAAGAAATACCTCGTAACAGCTAGGTGCATTAAATACTGCCTGACAGAAAGTACAGTCTGCAGTGCTGTCACTGTGCAAAGAGCCATTCGCGGAAATTAAGGACCAGTAACCGAGAAATTCGAATTGTGTCTCTCTTCAAAGGACACCTTTTGAATCTGTGAGTATAAATAGCTGAAGAGACGAAGAGAAACTGTGAACACAACATCTGAGAGATTATTTACGAAGCAGAATATTTTCTAAGTCTCAAGAAGCTCAAGAACAGCTCACTCGTCTGTTGAAGTCATTTGTTGACAGAAGCTTGTTGAAGCAAAAAGATTACATTTTCTGAGTGAATTTGTGTAAAAGAGAGTGTTGTGAGGAGTTCTTATCCGTCTTTGTGAGTGATAAGTCTCTGTAGAATAGGTCTTCTTTGTGAGTTCCTATTGCGCACTTGTGGTCGTTTCATTTGTTGTTCGACGCAAGCAGAGTATACTGTAAACTTTGTGATTATAGTATAACTCAAGATCTGTGTGACTTGGAAGAGTGGACTAAAGGATTTACATCCATATAACCACTATAAAAATCCTTGTGTTTTTACTTTGCATTTTCACTTGCATATTTTCAGTTTGCATAAAAACACTTTGATAAGACTGTTTGAAAAGATTTTTAAGGAGTTTGATAAAACTGGGGATAAAATCTTTCAATCTACCAAGTTTGCTTGTGAAAAACACTTATAATATCCGCTGCAAGTATTCTGGTATTAAAACTGATTTTGACTAAATCAGCTAAGTGATTATCAGATTAGTGGTCTACCTTGCTGTTCAAAGATTTGTTCGCGATCAGCTTTGTCAGCTTACTGTTCTATAACAGCTTAGTCTGCCAACAATTAAGTAAAGGTTTTAAAGTTAAGATTTGATAAAATTTTCTGAGGTCTATTCAACCCCCTCCCCCCATCTAGACCTCATCTGACCATTTGAGACCAACATACTTTGACTTATTTTATGGTGTGAAAATTAATTTTTTGCCATTCTTCATGTCTAAAACTAATGTTTATGTACTCACGAGGACAATGTTATTATTTTACTAGAAATCAACGATTAAATCACACTTATACGAACCTGATATGGAATTACCCTAACCGCAACATCCCAATAGCAATTATATTCAGTAACAAAAGATTCTAATCCCATAGTTCTTAAATTGCGTATATTTTCCTCTTATATCGTAGTGTATCGTATGATGAATCATATCGTTATGAGGATTAAAAGTTTAAAATTTTAAAAAGAAATTGAAGAATATTAAATAAGTGAAGGTTAGGGTTTGCTCATGACTTAATAATATAGAGAAGGGACAAATGATTATGATTAAATTTTTTCTAATATCCTGTATTTTTCTAAATATAAAATAGAGTGTATAGATACAACTCGATTCAAAGATACGACCTAATCAAACTCTGTATTGTATATGTATAATAACAACCCAAAATTAATCCATATCGTAACTTAAATTTTCAAAACTCATTAACCAATATTTTATTGATATTTATCATTGTAATATTCCAAAGTTAATCAACACGAATCATATTTCAAAAGTCTAGCGACAAAAACTCCTAAATCAAATCAAAACAAAATTAAATCAAAACCGATTATTAATAAGCTTAATTAAGTTTTCTTTTGTGTGTATAGTATAATGACACTTCTGTCCTTTTCACTCTATAATTAGAATCATGCCCTTCATCCACAACCCTAAATTCTTTGGTACCCTACTTAGGAGGGGCTGTCTAAAAAAATAATTGAGTGGGGTTATCTATTTAGCTGGCTTTGTGGGATCCAGGAGGAAAAACATTGAGTTGATAAGTGATTTGCATTTAATAAAATTTGGATCATCTCCAAATCAAGTTGACTAATGCCAATCTATACTCACCCCTATCCATGAGTCAATTTGGGGGAGAAAAGTGTGTGCACATATAGGATCCCATCATATAAGTTTAAATTTAAATCCCATCAAGTGGTAGTTTTCCAAATACACAAGAAATTCATTGTCGGTTTGGAACTTGATTTTGCAATCCACTTTTTCTAGTCAAACCTGTTGTTAAATATGTTTAAAACAAATGTGTATATAAAATATTATAGAATATTTTATATTTCTAAGTACTATAGTAAATTATAAAATATTATAAAAATACTTTATATTATAAAACTATAGTAAATTATTCCAACAGAATAATTATTTATAATTAACTCTAATTATAAATCTTAGTATAGTTTATTCTCGCAGAACAAACAAGATCAGAATTTAATAACAGTGTACTTACTGAAATAATTCTGAACCGTAAAATCGACCGAGGCTTGCAAATGCAATATCCTTAAGACAATATTTCTGGGCTGTCAAAGGTGCAACAGTTCGTCCCAGTGGTCTCCCAAGATACAGCGGTCGGATACTTGTTTCTTTGCACTAAGAACAAGTCCACAGCGAACTTTAACAAATAGGATATTTAATTACTTGAGAAGAGAAGAATATAGAGAGAGGAAGATAGGATTCTGCTTTAGGTTGCTAGAAAACGGGATGAGAGAATTGGCCAGATTCTCCTCCTATTTATAGCAGTAGAAGGGATGTTTCTGGAGGGACATGACCATTCGGATTAAACCAGTAGAGAAGGTTCGGTCCGAATGGGTGCGAATCGGTTCGATTCAAACCGAACCGTTGCCACAATTCAAAATAAGCGCGCGGTTTTTTTTTTCGCGAATCTTTTCAGAGACGGGTCAACTACGCGGATCTTGTTCGGGTCAACCGGATCTACGCGGATCTGATTTTTATATGGATTTAGAAATTGGGCCTATTAATTATGGGCTAAAAAATTAATTAAATTTTGTCCAAAAAGAATAATGTTATGTTGAGGCCCAAGCCCAATCCGGACCGTGCCGAGCCGAGTCGGTCGGACGGTGGCGGCGCGCGTGGGAAACCATTGTCATCTACCCTTATATATTTTTTTGCATTATAAATGACAAAAAACTTCTTACTTTCCTCCATGTGGGATGAAGGCATTTTTCATTCTTCTAAGCTTCATTCATTTATCATTTTGTGGGCTTAATTCCAATTGGGCTCAATCCAATTGGGTTAATACCCATAAAATCTAACAAAACCTTATCGTTTTTAATGGAATCATGCATGTGTTTTAATTCTAAGAATGAGATAGTCTGAATCGATTGCTAGATTTTGCAATTCAAGGCGTTCGAAATGAATTAGTCCTCACAATGTAACGATCCATGTTCAAATTTATGTTCAAATGAGTGCTCACTTAATAGTGACTTGAAAGAGATTGAATAATATTTAATAGATGAATACTAATTAAGTAAAAGGAATAATCATGATATGGTGGTCACACCAATTCTTGAAGAAACTAGTATTGCATGTGGATCAAAATTTCGTTTCTAGTGTATGTTTCGGTCAGCTAAATATTAGAAAATTTTATAGAATTTTTCGAAAGCACTTAATTGTACAAAAAGTTACTATACTAAATTAAGAAAATAAAAGAATCTCAAAGCAAATAAATAATTTGATAATACACGTCGCTTTTTATTTCGATTTGATTAAAAAATGAAAATTTTTCGACCAAAACGAAGAAAAGCGGGTTGAATCTGTACAAAAGAAAAAGAGCTAAATTGGTGAAAAATTGTGTTAGACTGGTGAACTATGGTTCAAATCAATGAAATCGATGAAAATGGGTTAAATCGGTAAAAAAAAGGGGTTAAATTGAAGAAAGTGGATAAAAAAAAGGGGTAATATTTGGTGTAAAACGGGCTAAAATGATGAAGTGATGAAAATTTTGATAAAAATGGAGCAAAAATGGGTTAAATTGGTGAAAACGATGAAAAAAAGGGGTTTAAATTGGTGAAATTGGTGAAAAATAGATTAAAACGGTAAAAAAATTATTGGCAATTTTATTAGTTTAATTATTTCATACATATTTAAACTTGATGGACACTTTTACAATTTTATTAATTTTTTGGGACAAATAAGCAATTATCAGTTTTAAAATTAGCCATAATGCAAATTTCTAATTTTTGGAATTTAATAAGTCAACAACACGTGTTGGGCACGTGAGTTTTTGTCCCACTCAGTTAGATTTAACTTTCCATGTCGGACTTCAGCTAAAGTATGGTTTTTGAAACGCCCATCTATTCTATAGTCTAATTTTCGTTCATTTGGTATTAAAAATAGACTTGAACTTATTTTATGGTGTGAAAATTAATTTTTTGCCATTCTTCATGTCTAAAACTAATGTTTATGTACTCGCGAGGACAATGTTATTATTTTACTAGAAATCAACGATTAAATCACACTTATACGAACCTGAGATGGAATTACCCTAACCGCAGCATCCCAGTGGCAATTATATTCAGGTACGATATACTTTGGCACGATCCCTGCAAATACTATCCTTGTAGTGGCCGATACATGTGCGTTCCGCATCAGAATAATCGTTTAACCAGGCGAACAAGTAGCCAGTATTGCTGCCTGAACACCACAACTAGTACCCCTACAAGAAACCAAGTCTCTTTTGCTCCAAATAGCTCGGCAGCTAGCTTTTTGGCTTCTAGAAGAGACCCTTTGGAGAGAAAAAATATAATTGTCTAGATCAGGAAGTTCAGTCAAGTCATGAAGAAATGGATCTGAACCAATCAGTTCAATCATTGCCGACGGTTCAGATTGCCCACTTTTGTGCCCTGGAAAATGAAAACACGCAGTCTTTCTCTTTGCTGAAGCCTTTAGTGCACCTACCAATGGAGGAAGATCTTGATCATTATCATTCATTTTGGTAGGATTCGGCATATTTCCTCCATTCATCATAATGTACGTATTTATAACTATTAATTGCTTGTGTTAACATGCACATAGAAAATTAATTAGTTAGTTGTTAGGAATAGTACTCGTTAAAGTATTTAATTTGTATAAACATTATTAAATGAAAATAAATAAATTATTCAATTCGATTAAGCTATTTATTAAATGTGGTTTTTCGTACAAATAAAATATACAAGAGGAATAAAGTCATAAATGATAGATTAAGTAGTCCGTAGTAATTTGAAGTTTGGATCTTTTACTTACTACTATTTGTACGCGCTGTCCATCGAAAATTAAGAATTCAATAATCTCAATCAGGATCATTTATATTGAGACATTAATGGTGGAGGTTTTTTATGTAATATGATGACATAAGATTGGACCAGACATGAATTGAAATATTTTATAATACATCGTTAACTTAAGATTTCTATACATGTCACACGATGGCATATTATGAATTAATCTAAACCTAAGTCGGCATAAACTCCTATTTATGTCAGCGAGTCCTTTTGATTCATAAGTAATAACTTCTTTGTTCATCATATCACGCACTTATGTCTTGGAGGTTCGTTGAGATACATAGCTAGGAATGTGCACTATCAACTGTTGATGAGGAAAGATGAGTTAATTGATTAAGTAAGTGTTAATTCTGGAACTGAATGATTTGAGTCTAGTGTGTGAAAATGTTGATCACAAATCAAATTGTTCTCTTATGAATTAATGGAACTTAGGAGTAAAGAAATAATTGTAGGGGCAACAAGATATACTCATAATATAATAGTTATACAAGTTAGGAGAAGGAATCTTATCTGAGTTAAATAATAGAGGTAACAAAAGAGAATATGTATAATATATATATATATATATATATATATATTTTTTTTTTTTTTTTTCTTAGACGCACATTTTTCATAAGAGGCTCATGTTCAAATCCATGTTGAGAGAGGTATCTATTTAATGTACCCAAATCACCTCGAAATGAATTAAACCACTGAGAAAATAAAAAAAATCAAAAGACACAACTTTGTGGGAAAAAAAATCTCTCTTTTCCTACAACAAAATGGCCCATCACCTTAGAAAATTAGGAGAAATTTTTCTTCCAATTTTTTAGTTTAATCTTTCCAACTTAAAGGTTAGTGGCCACAAACTAGTAGAAAGAGAAACGGAGTTAATGATCAAGTGTTAAAATGATCAAATATATTCCATATATTTCCAGTTCAGTACTCGGTCCGGATCGAATCATAAGAGTCATCCTCTTAATTGGAGGAAAAGAAGAGTTTTCTTCACAAACTAAATAAGGGCAAAACAATATTTTAGGGGCCGTTTGGTGGGCGTATAAGGAATTAATGTGGATTTGATTGGAGCCGGATTGAAGGTCATATTAAAAATATGTTTGGTAGATTTGATTGAGTCATATTACATTAAAACAATCCACCGTAATATGTTTTGCAGAGTTATGTATTTTTCCTACTTAATTGAACATATTAAGTTAGTCGAAGCCATTTGTTTAATACGTATAAGTGTATGAGCTGATCAAGGTTTATTAAATGTTTTAGTTCGAATGTCTCCATGTTAATTATAAATTAATATAGATTTTTAGTTTGTGATTTATTTATGTAGAATATGTTCTCATTTTCAGAGATTTAAAAAAAATTGTAATATGTTAAAATAAATAATATATAAATTTGATGTTATAAGTGATATTTCACCGAATTCATATTTATTCGGATCAACTAATCTACCCATATCTGGGTGGAATATAATCTAGTCTTAATACCGGGTCGTAAGGATTTGACATATGTGTGACGTTATTAGAGCAATGCCATCAAACGTTATATTAACACATATTAAGTCATATAATATGACATAATTATACCCTATTAGGTCCTACCAAACGGCCCATTAGTGTATGACATAAGTGTCATTCTTTATTGTTTATATATTATGTTAATTATTAATATACACCTAAACATTTATATGCCTAATAGCCTAAGCTCCATTATCGATTGGAATTTAAAGAAATTCCAACCGAATTTAGTCCGGTTGGAAATAATTGGTTGGAATTTTCGTTTTTTCTAGTAGTGATATTATCATGTTTATATAAATATTTAGAAATCAATGATTATCTGTTGCAGTCACACGGGAAGGAAACAAAATTCTCATTTTTCCATTTAAATGCCACCAAAATCTAAACCGAGACCTCAAAACTGATAAATTGATAAAAGCCTAAATTGATTGGGTCAAAGTCAAACTCCTCAACTATATTAAGATAAAGTCCAATTCGTATTTTATATCAATAACCTATTTTTTTAATTATTAATACTCCAAATACTACATAATTTATTCTTTTTGGCCGAAGAAACTAAAATGCGGAATATTTAGTCGCATACAAAGTTGGGGTATTACACTTCTTATAATTATTTTAAATACTACTGTCATTTATCGGTACTAAAGTTATAATAAACTAATTACTATTTTGAAATATTCAAAAACTTTATAAACAAGCCATTGCCTACGTACATAAATCAATCATAACGTACTTTGTAAATCCACAATCCCCATATATTACCTATAACTGACAAAAAAGAAAAATAATTAACAAAAAGAAAAAGTTAAAACAAAGGAAAGGAAAGCTTGAGATTTTACAAACTTTATTTAATGTTTTGTTTTATGAATTATAAATTTGAAAATTATATAATATTGTGCATTATGTAATATTAATCTACTTATATGCGTTTTAACTGTTGGTGTAATTAAATTAGTGATAGCTAATTAAATTGAATTAGCCAAATTAATTATTACACCTTAATGAATAAAATGAGAAGAGAAGTTGAGTGTCTCTATCCCACATGGAAAAGAAGAAGAAAGTTGAGCTACACAATTGTTATAAAAAGGGCACATAGCTTTCAAGTTGTAAAGCTTTTTGTAGGAGTGAACCTAGAGTAATATCTGGGCCCAATAATTATTAAAGTCCAAAACTTTTTAATAAGATTCTTGGGTGATCCGATTAGGATCCGCATGTGATCCAATTAGGATCCACGTGTGATCCAATTAGGATCCGCATATGATCCGAACAGGATCCGCGAGACCCACTTCTAGAAGGTCTGAGAAGGATCCGTTCGCCCGCCCAATTTTGAATAAAAGGGTGTGTTTGGTCGGATTTTGAACCGAATGGGTGGCACCCGTTCGGACCGAACCACTGTTTGGTTTAAATCCGAACAGTTGTGACCCTCCAACAACAACCCTTCTGCTGCTATAAATAGGGGGAGAATCTGGCCAATTCTTCCATCCCGTTTTCTAGCAACCTAAAGCAGAATCCTATCCTCCTCTTTCTATATTCTTCTTTTCTTCACAAGTAATTAAATATTCTATTTGTTAAAGTTCGTTGTGGACTTGTTCTTAGTGCAAAGAAACAAGTATCCGACCGCTATATCTTGGGAGACCACTGGGACGAACTGTTGCACCTTTGACAGCCCAGAAATATTGTCTTAAGGATATTGCATTTGCAAGCCTCGGTCGATTTTACGTTTCAGAATTATTTCAGTAAGTGAACTGTTATTAAATTCTGATTTTGTTTGTTCTGCGAGAATAAACTATACTAAGAATTATAATTAGAGTTAATTATAAATAATTATTCTGTTGGAATAATTTACTATAGTTTTATAATATTTTATAAATATTTATTCTGTGAGAATAATTCACTATAGTACTTAGAAATATAAAATATTCTATAATATTTTATATATACAGATTGTTTTAAACATATTTAACAACAATCTTAAGACAATAATATTAATCTGTTTAATTCATCTGTGTAGATGGCAACAAACACTGAAATGGTTGAAACGCCAAAAGTAGCTGCTCCGCCGGCAGTACCACCATTCAAGTTCAAAGGGACTGACTTTGCAACGTGGCAGAATAAGATGTACTTTTACATCACATCCTTGAGCATGGCTAGGTTTCTCACTGAGGAGGTACCTAAGCCAAAGGAGAAAGCTAGTCCGGAGGAACTTGAAGAAATGGCTCTTGTGATAAAAGCTTGGAATCACTCGGATTTTATGTGCCGAAATTACATTCTTAGCTATTTGGATGAATCTTTGTACAAGATTTATAGTCAATTTAAGACTAGTAAACTCTTGTGGGAAGGTTTAATCAAAAAGTTTAAGACTGAAGATGCAGGCTACAGAAAATTCGTGGTGGATAAATTCCAATTTTATCGAATGGTTGACAGTAAGACTGTGAATGAGCAAGTGGAAGAACTCCAAAATATGATCCACGACATCTTGGCCGAAGGACATGAACTTAGCGAGTCTTACCTGGTTGCATGTATCATTGGCAAGCTTCCTCCTGGTTGGACGGGGTTCAAGCATCACTTTAGGCACAAGAAATCTGTTGCAAAGTGGAATTTGCAAGATCTCACAGAATATCTGAAAACCGAGGAAAACAATCGATATACTGACAAGGGCAGCAATAACTATGCGGCTATGACTCAGCCCGGAGTGGCTAAGGTCCATGTCGTAGAAGGCTCAAAGAAAAGCAAGAAGCGTAAGACAAATACCTCCAACAAAGGACAAAAGGGTAACAAGAAGCGAAAGTTCAATGGAGCTTGCTTCACATGTGGAAAAAATGGACACCTTGCAAAGGATTGTCGTAGCCGTGCTCAGCCAAAGGATAAAGCAAATGTTAGCATCAACCTAGCTCCATCTGACATCGATAACATGCATTTATCTGCAGTTGCTGAAGCATTTCTGACAAGTGAAACCAAAGGCTGGTGGGTAGATACTGGAGCTACCCGTCACATTTGCTCTGACATAAACATGTTCACTTCATACAAGAAGTTTGATCATGAAGAGAAACTGTACATGGGAAATAATGCTCACTCCGTGGTGGAGGGACAAGGCACAGTAGTTCTCAAATTCACCTCAGGAAAAGATGTTACTCTCAATGAAGTTCTTCATGTCCCAGACATTAGGAAGAATTTAATTTCTGGTTCTGTCCTAACAAAGAAAGGTTTTAGATTAGTCTTTGAGTCAGATAAATTTGTGTTGACCAAAGGGGGTATGTACGTAGGCAAAGGATATGTGTGTGATGGCCTATTTAAGGCTAATGTAGCCGTTATTGGCAAAAACAACAAATTTATTAATAATAATAATTCTTCTGCTTACTTGCTTGAGTCCACTTTACTTTGGCATAAAAGATTATGCCATATTAATTTTAGAAAAATGAAAAAATTATCAAACTTAGGATTAATTCCTAAATTTGATATTGATAAATCTTATAAGTGTGAAATTTGCATTGAGGCAAAGTTTGCGAAACAACCTTTCCCTTCAGTGGAAAGGAGCTCACAACCATTAGAGCTAATTCACACAGACTTGTGCAATCTCAAGTCAACTCCAACTCGAGGAGGGAAAAAGTACTTCATCACATTTATTGATGACTGTACACGATATTGCTATGTTTACTTATTGAATAAGAAAAAGGAAGCAATAAATGCCTTTGTAAGATACAAGGCTGAAGTAGAGAATCAGTTAAATAAGAAGATAAAAATTCTTAGATCTGATAGAGGTGGTGAATATGAATATCCTTTGCACAATTGTGTGCCGACTCGGGAATAATTCACCAAACAACGGCACCATACTCACCTCAATCAAATGGAGTAGCCGAAAGGAAAAACCGAACCTTAAGAGACATGATCAATATATTACTTTTGAATTCGGGTTTACCTAGGAACTTGTGGGGGGAAGCTTTATTTATGGCTAATCATATATTAAATAGAGTTCCGCACAAGAAAAATGATACCATTCCGTATGAGTTATGGAAAGGTAGACAACCAAGTTATAAATACCTCAAAGTGTGGGGGTGCTTGGCAAAGGTAGTTGTACCAAAACCTATGAAAGAAAAAGTTGGACCAATAATTGGACCAAGAACCGTGGATTGCTACTATATAGGTCATGCAGAAAATAGTAGCGCTTACATATTTCTAGTGTTCAAATCTGAAGTAAGCAACATACAAGTGAATACTATAATTGAATCACGTGATGCTACATTCTTCGAGAATGTATTTCCACATAAGAAGAACTCGGATGTTACTTCTCATAAAAGACCATATGAATTAATTTCTAAGGAAAATGATTCTCAAATCAGTAAAGAGATTACTGAAGAATCTGACGAGCCCCGAAGAAGCAAGCGAGCTAAAATTGCTAAATCATTCGGACCAGATTTCTTAACTTATATGTTAGAGGATGATCCCAAAACATATACTGAAGCCATGTCTATTCCTGATGCCTCTTATTGGAAAGAGGCAATAGACAGTGAATTACAGTCCATTCTAAGTAATAATACTTGGGAGTTGGCGGATCTTCCTAAGGGAAGTAAGCCAATTGGATGTAAATGGGTATTTAAAAAGAAACTAAAACCCGATGGCTCAATTGATAAATATAAGGCTAGATTAGTAGCCAAAGGTTATAGTCAAAAGGAGGGAATAGATTTCTTTGACACCTATTCACCAGTGACTAGGATAACATCCATTAGAACATTAATAGCTCTAGCAGCTATATATAATCTAGAGATACATCAAATGTTGGGATTCGGTAAGATAAACAGCCCTAGGCACAGCGGAATATAAAAATTTTAGGACCTCTTACGGAATCTTGCCAGGATACTCTCTAGTTGTATATATATGAATAAATAAAACGATAGTATAAGTTTGCACGTTATACCTATCTCCTTGCAAATCCAAGTTGGCAGTCAGCAAAACGGACTCTGAAATTCTCCTCAGCAAAATCGACCCAAGCTCTGCAGTAGCGCCCCACGTGTTGCGCCTCTACGGGTTGATACACCACAATTACACGAAAATAATAAATCTTGATCAGCTAGAACACAAGATATATTATGATCTAGGATTTAGGAACGATTTTGGAACAAAGTCGAAAACGAAAAATTCTTCCAAAAGGAAGACAGGGTTCGGTCGACTACACAGGGAGAGGGGAGAGAATTTTTGCTCTGCTCAATTTTTGCTTATTGAGTTGTGTGAAAAATAACTACAAGATAGCTACTTATAGTTATCTCCCTAACCTAGTCCTATTAGGACTAGGGCTCTTCTCTCCTACATGGGCCATGGCCCTCTTTAATTGGAAGACCAAGTCTTCTAATTAATTCATGGCCCAGTTGATTAATTTGACCAGGCTTTATTTAATCTCCCAATTAAATAGCCCAATTAATTAACTTAATCTCCCATTTAATTAAATCAGACTCTAAGCCCATTTAATTAAAATCCCTTCTAATTAATTAAATCCAACTTAATTAATTAATCCACAAATTAAATTCCAGTTTAATTTATGATCCTGATCCAATTCCAATTGGATCCCAATTTGTTCCAATTGGGTCGACCCAGTCGACCCACCCATAATAATCGATCCATTCGATTATTCACCCAGTCGACCCAGTCGACTCGGTCGTTCTTATTTCCTCGCTTTCGCTTTATGTGTATTGTGTATGCCCCCGTAGGTTCACCACATAATTGGCCGTGAGTTATAATTAAATATTATTTAATTATTCGAGTAAGATTTACTCTAAATCAATCGAACACTCTGTCGATTGATCATTCCAAAATTAGCACCCCTGCCAATTTGGGAATTCTCCCACACTCCACGGTCGATGTCCAGCCACAAGCCCATGGAGCCCAATCACTGGTGAATTAATTCAGTGAACCTTTTAAGTCATTTACAATTTCCATATACGACATAATCTCTCCATCGATCAATTTTCCAGTCGAGACTTAAGGGTATGGTCTTTCATCGATTTCCCTTTTCTTTTGTCTTGACCTTATGCATTCTGGTCTCGAAATAATTCTCTTTGACTTAATCTTTATGAGCTACTTACATAAAGCCGTCAGATACCTCGGCCGAGGATTTTACCAGAATTAATTTCTCACAGAAATCCATAGGAGAATTTTCCAACCTATCAAGTCGGGTCAATGGATCATTTGTTGATGATATGAACCTGCATACGAGTTCCTCTATACCCAACATGAGTCCACAGAGACCTTCTGGTAATCTCCAGTCAGTCGGAAACTCACATCAAAGTATAGACGTTCTCGCACCAGATAAACCCTATCACCTCAAGTATTTAGGGATCGTTCCTCGTATACTATTGTAAATTGGAATAACTTCAACCCCGATATGCGACTACCGCTTCCATGGTGAGTTATTTCCTAATTGGGGTATTCAGTGCGCTTGCCATCCCAGCAAGCCACCCACTTATGTGTATCGACTATCCCAGTCACGCTCGTGGACCCCAGCGTTCTCCAGTTCATCGGAGTATACACAATAGTGAGAGTCTAACCGAATCCAATGATGTCCTATCTCTATTGGATTCTACGACTCTTAAACATATTCTAGATCACGGCCTTGGAGATCAGTCCACGGGTTGTCCCATAGCCCTGTGATCTAAGGACTTCTATCCTTATGCGTAGATAATTATTACATAAGATAAAGTTGACCATATATATAAATGCATTTATTAATCCAATCGAATGGTCCTTTCAATTAAATGCAGCCAAATAGTTGGCTTGCAGGACACTATTCTATCATCAAATGGATGTTAAGACCGCTTTCCTCAATGGAGAATTGAATGAGGAAATATATATGGAGCAACCTGAGGGTTTCATTGTTAAAGGCAAAGAGAACAAAGTATGTAAACTTGTTCGATCTCTTTATGGCCTTAAACAAGCTCCTAAACAATGGCACGAAAAATTTGATAGTGTCATGATTAAAAATGGATTTCAAATCAATGAATGCGACAAGTGTGTCTATATTAAACAATTTGGACAAGCAACTGTCATAATATGTTTATATGTAGACGATATGTTAATACTTGGGACTAATATGGAGGTCATTAAGTCCGCAAAGAAAATATTAACAAAACACTTCGATATGAAAGATCTCGGTGAAGCGGATGTTATTTTGGGAATTAAAATAACAAGATCACCGGATGGGATTAAATTATCCCAGTCACATTATGTAGATAAAGTGCTTGAGAGATTTAAAAACTATGGAATTAAGGGACAAATAACCCATTTATTCCATCTCTTGTTTTACACAAGAATAAAGGTGATAGTGTATCACAAAACGAGTATGCTCGTATCATTGGATGTCTCATGTATATCATGAATTGCACGAGACCAGACATCGCTTACTCAGTCAATAAATTGAGTAGGTACACGAGCAATCCAAGCAAAAAACATTGGAATGCTCTGAAGAGAGTGCTTGGATACTTAAAAAATATATCAAAATATGCATTACACTATGGAAAATATCCAGCTGTCCTTGAGGGATATAGTGATGCAAATTGGATTTCTGATTCAGAGGAATCAAAATCCACAAGCGGATATGTATTTACTCTGGGGGGAGCCGCTATTTCTTGGAAATCTTCCAAACAAACTTGTATAGCTCGATCCACTATGGAATCGGAGTTTATAGCTTTGGATAAAGCTGGAGAAGAAGCTGAGTGGCTTCATAACTTTCTGGAAGATATTCCACTATGGCCGAAACTTGTGTCGGCTATATGTATTCATTGTGATAATCAGGCGGCATTACATAGAGCTCATAACTTTATGTATAATGGTAAATCACGACACATTCGTCGTCGACATAATACCGTGAGACATTTACTCTCAAATGGAATAATTTCCATTGACTTTGTGAAATCAAAAGATAACCTCGCGGATCCGTTTACTAAAGGTTTATCTGGTGAGAGAGTAGAATGTGCGTCGAGGGGAATGGGCTTAAAAGCCTAAAATATAACTAAGTTACCTTGTACGGAAACCTAACTTGGCGACTGGAGATCCCACGGACCAGGTTCAATAGGACAACCAGTTTTGGTTAACTTAAAAAGTGGAGCACTTTAGAGTCTAACTCTAGCTCATTCCTATGATGCAAAAAAAAAAAAAAAAATGCAACCTACAGCGTTTGATTAGGTTAAGCTTATGCTTTTAATGACGTCTATATCTTGTCAAGAACAAGTGGAGTATAGTAGGATACTCTTAATAGATGTGGTCACCTATGTAAGTGTGATCTGGGTCGGCTCGTTGAAAATTCTTATAAGGCTGGAATCCTCTAAAGCACTCGCAGAACCCAAGAATGTTCAGGGCCAAAACGAACACAACCGAGGACTCTTAACAAATCGGTTTAGTGCTGTGTTAAGTTTATTGTTTTGGTTTACATAAACAACCGACAGTTCAAGATGAAATATTTCACTGATTGGCTAAGTAAATCCGATAAATTCTAACTAGGGAAGGTTCAAGATGGAATATTTCACCTATCCCGATGCAGTACTATTCCTAAAGAATATTTGACGCGAGATATTAAAAATAATTTCATTCATTTGTGGGGGATTGTTGGTGTAATTAAATTAGTGATAGCTAATTAAATTGAATTAGCCAAATTAATTATTACACCTTAATGAATAAAATGAGAAGAGAAGTTGAGTGTCTCTATCCCACATGGAAAAGAAGAAGAAAGTTGAGCTACACAATTGTTATAAAAAGGGCACATAGCTTTCAAGTTGTAAGGCTTTTTGTAGGAGTGGGCCTAGAGTAATATCTGGGCCCAATAATTATTAAAGTTCAAAACTTTTTAATAAGATCCTTGGGTGATCCGATTAGGATCCGCATGTGATCCAATTAGGATCCACGTGTGATCCAATTAGGATCCGCATGTGATCTGAACAGGATCCGCGAGACCCACTTCTAGAAGGTCTGAGAAGGATCCGTTCGCCCGCCCAATTTTTGAATAAAAGGGTGTGTTTGGTCGGATTTTGAACCGAACGGGTGGCACCCGTTCGGACCGAACCACTGTTTGGTTTAAATCCGAAACCCTCCGACAACAACCCTTCTGCTGCTATAAATAGGGGGAGAATCTGGCCAATTCTTCCATCCTGTTTTCTAGCAACCTAAAGCAGAATCCTATCCTCCTCTTTCTATATTCTTCTTTTCTTCACAAGTAATTAAATATTCTATTTGTTAAAGTTCGCTATGGACTTATTCTTAGTGCAAAGAAACAAGTATCCGACCGCTGTATCTTGGGAGACCACTAGGACGAACTGTTGCACCTTTGACAGCCCAGAAATATTGTCTCAAGGATATTGCATTTGCAAGCCTCGGTCGATTTTACGTTTCAGAATTATTTCAGTAAGTGAACTGTTATTAAATTCTGATTTTGTTTGTTCCGCGAGAATAAACTATACTAAGAATTATAATTAGAGTTAATTATAAATAATTATTCTGTTGGAATAATTTACTATAGTTTTATAATATAAAGTATTTTATAATATTTTATAAATATTTATTCTGTGAGAATAATTCACTATAGTACTTAGAAATATAAAATATTCTATAATATTTTATATATATAGATTGTTTTAAACATATTTAACAACATTAACAATATGTAGTTTTTATTTGCTAGTGTATTACAAGCACGATATAAACCCGAGACCCAAAAAAAAAAAAGGAAAGCTTGAGATTTTACAAACATTATTTAATGTTTTATTTTATGAATTATAAATTTGAAATTTATATAATATTGTGCATTATGTAATATTAATCTACTTTTATGAGTTTTAACAATATGTAGTTTTTATTTGCTAGTGTATTACAAGCCCGATATAAACCCGAGACCCAAAAAAGTAGATAAGTCGAGTTTGAGTCTATAATTATGAAGCCTGATGGTATCTGAATTTGAGCCTATGGTCATGAAGTAGAATGGTATTTGAGTTTGAGCCAATTAAGGCTCCGCTCACAAGGCCCGATTGACAATCCTACCCTCGTGAAGATAATTGAAATATGGGCTGAGTACGAAGATAAATAGCGGCAATTAATAATGAAAGATAAATATCAGGTAATTTAGTTCATTCATAAATTTGAGATTGTCTTGAATTTAATTTAATATTAATGTGATTGATTCTACGACAAAACATTACTCCCTCCATTCCACAATACATGTCTTTTTAGAGAGAATATTTTATTCTACAATACATGTCACTTTAAGAATTCAAGATAAACTTAAATGTTATTTTGATATTTTCACCCTTCTTCATTAAAAAGAGAGAGAAGAAAGATGTATGAGAAAGAAAGAGATGGATTATAGGGAGTTACAAAAAAATTAATTGCTTATCAAGGGTAATCTTATTCAACTACACTCTTATTTTTCTAAAATTTAGGGTATTAATTGATTCCTTAATCCTTATGAAAAAACCTTAAACGACATGTAATGTGGAATTGAAAGATGTGGAATGGAGAGAGTAACAGTTATACATTATTTTTTTTAGTACATTCATTACGTTTACACACCTATGGCATTGAAACACCCAAGCTACCTAGACTCAGGGGTATTAGCAAAATTTGTAACATTATTATGGCATGTAGGCTATTGGTAAGAAAAATATTAGATGTAAATAATTAATTATTAGTACCATTATTATGGCATGTTAGGCTATTGGGCAGAAAAATGTTAGATGTAAACATTAGTCAAATTTTAATTGGATACATTAATTAGTTATGTTGCCATGCACATAGAAAATTAGTTAGAAGTTAGCTGCATCAAACCGGCAATTGTGCTTAGCATTGATGTAATGACAGTTTGTGCCATACAATGTACTTTAGTTTTTATGAGATATTAAGTTTTGATTTACGAGATATTATGGGCTAATCAAATTTCGTATGTTAACTCAAATCGAATTTGGAAGCTAAACATATTCGATTGATAAAAAAAAAAAGGGGGATATGGATAGGGCTGAAATCAAACCAAGCTACTCTATACAGCGAGTTCGTTCGAGAAAAGTTCATTTGAGCTCGGTTCGTCACACTAATTGTTGGAATTTTAAGCTTTTAAAATTCAAAATAATAATTTGTAACAATCAAATTGATTGTGTAACATTAATGCCATAATTCCCCTTTATTGCCATTATGTGGCTATTCAAAATTATTTGACCTTAGAGGTCTCATGCACACTATAAATTGGGGTTAGTAGTCTTAGGAAATCACACACCTCACTAGCTTAATTTGAATCACAAAAAATTATACTATTCTCTACAAATTACTTGGGCACTTTAGACAAAGTTTGGTTCATTGTTTTCTCGTGAACGTGCTTACGGGAAGACTCCGGCGAGGCCAAAGGTTTTATCTTGGGGAATCGATCAGCCGCCAATACCTGCACGAGGGGAGGCAATCGTTTTAAACATACTAATTATAAACATAATGTTACTAATTAAGTAGCCAATACTATCCTAATATGGCGACTTCAATGCAATATAATGATCTGCTCAATGTTATAGCATCTTTGTTAGCAAAGATTATAGTTGCAAATATATTTATTGCTTGCTTAATTGATTATAAAATACAAGGCATGACATGAGACTAGATGAAGAATTTCCCTAAATTATTATAAAATACAAAGATTATTTGCAAGTGTCAGTAAAATTTCCCTAAATTATTATACTCACTGTGGGAAATTAAATCTGACTCCTATTATATAAGTGGTTAAATATATTTGTCATGACATGAGACTAGATGAAGAATAATTATTTTTTAAAAATTTCCTTTTATCTAGTGTACCCGTGAGATGGGTTAAACAAATTTGATTACTATTCAATTCTAAGTGCACAAGTGGATTCTTTTATTCTTTGTATATGACCTTGTGAAATGTGGGGGTTGATCATTCTAGTTAAATTTTATGAAGGGTAGTTGTGTTAATCTTTGTGATACTTTTCTAATTAAATTGAACTAGGGGCTTGTATTTTATTTTTATTTTTTTTTAAAGCGGCTTGTATTTTATTTTATCTCAATGAGTAAAACTGAATTTTGATAATGATCAGTATTATGGAAAAATACTTGTTAATCATGAGAGATGTTTGTGGAAGCTACCATGGTTATTCAAAATGGCGTCGATCATTTTAAGATAATGTTCTTAATCGTTTGTGAAGTCAATTTTGTATATAGGTGCATGTGCAAGAGGCAAAGAGAAATATCTAGAAATTAGTAATGCAACACATATCGCACTTGAAAAATAATGGCGAAAATTAAATTATAAGAGGCAATATATAATAATTTCACGAGGTGGAATTTTGTCTCAGGACTAGCTATAAAGGCTAGATCCTTAATCATCGAGGGGGATGGGCGTAAGCCCGTGAGGGAGTTACCTCCGGGAGTAACCCAACCTTTGTGATTGGAGACCCCATGAAGAAGGTTCAATGGGTAGGAACAACCTGTAATGCGTGACTCGTTTAGCACTAATTTATAGGAGTGCACCTCCTTCCCATCCCTATGGTGACAGTGCTGTAAAGTGTGATATTACGGTTGGGTTTTGGCCCTTAATGAGATCAAGGCAGAATTCTGCAGGGTATAGGTTTCACATACCCTTGGAGGTTTCACCTAAATGAGAGTTGCCATGGGGCCGTGGCTATGGGTCTGGGCTGACCCTAGAGACTCTCATGAGAATCAAGATTAGAGCGCATGGCCGTTAACGCGCTAATCCGCGAACTAAAACTGATGTCGATATTGTGTGTGTAATATATTGAAGTTTGGCCAAGGAACCTAATTCAAAGCGCTTGCGCCATTACGGTTTCCTCAAATGAATATTATTAACACTAAGTGTAGGCTCAAGCCCGGAAGGCTCCTGCACCCAATGCACAATATTTTAGTGCCCAGTTATTTTCTATATGCATTCTTGAATTTTAAAATCTTGTGGGGGATTGTTGGAATTTTAAGCTTTTAAAATTCAAAATAATAATTTGTAACAATCAAATTGATTGTGTAACATTAATGCCATAATTCCCCTTTATTGCCATTATGTGGCTATTCAAAATTATTTGACCTTAGAGGTCTCATGCACACTATAAATAGGGGTTAGTAGTCTTAGGAAATCACACACCTCACTAGCTTAATTTGCATCACAAAAAATTATACTATTCTCTACAAATTACTTGGGCACTTTAGACAAAGTTTGGTTCATTGTTTTCTCGTGAACGTGCTTACGGGAAGACTCCGGCGAGGCCAAAGGTTTTATCTTGGGGAATCGATCAGCCGCCAATACCTGCACGAGGGGAGGCAATCGTTTTCTTAGGACAAGCGTCTACTGACATGACTCCGGATCAGGCTAGCCGTTTTACTTTTAAGTTTTACATTATTCTTGTCTAAATTACTAATTTCATTATACTTGTGATTTGTGATTTTTATAAAAAATAAACCAAATTATCCAACACTAATCAAACAAACTTGAAAATCTTTTTCCGTTCGATAACTTTTGAAGCTCGGCTCGAGCTCGAATCGATAAGCTAAAAATAAAAAAAAATATATGTAAAATATCAAGCTACTCGATACTTGACTCGAGTTCATTCGATAAAAGTTAGTTTGAGCTCGGCTCGATTGAAAATCAAACCAAACTCAAATACAAAATTTCAAGCTCGATAAAAATCAAACCAAACTTGCTACTCGGCTCGATTACAGCCCTAGATATGGGTTCTTATTAATCTCAGTACAAGACAAGGCGGTTACTGTTAAGAATGAAAAAATGCAAAATGCAAACACTCATTGTATTATTTTAATTGGCTGAATATCCCCTTCTGTTTTTTATTAGTAAAAAAAATCCCTCTATTGATATTTTATTAGAAAGAAACTTTATGTTATCATGTTATTAGCTCATTACACCCATTTGAAAGTTTAAGAGTTGACCACAAAGGGTTATTGTCGTTGTTTAAGTTTACAGATGGTTTATTGCCAATCTTTTGAGTTTGCAGGAAGATATTGCCAAAAAAATGTAAATAATTGGGTTCTTGTTAGCAATTTTCTATTTTGTGGGCCAACATGTGTTATTATAATATATAGATCAGCTATTTAATTAAGGCCCAAAACCCACTTAAGTAATCTGATGGAATATGAAGGGTTTTTGAAATACTATTTATTTATTTATTTATATATATAATATGGATTTAATGTGTAGAAGCCCACTAGTCTAATATGTATTTATTGATGGGTCAGTTACATATTAGACAATTAAGATGGAATTGTTATGGTCCCTAAGAAGTGGCTATAAAACACATCATATTATTTTCTCTTCCCCATCTAGAGAAATAGAACGTATTGAGCTATCTTCTTAGAATACTAAACATCTTGTTTTTAGTGTTCTTCCAACCATGGCATCGACGGAATCAAGTTAGATTTCTTATTTAATTACATCTTTTTATATATCATATTTAAGCAATAACATGTGATTCTATTATAGATATTCATATTATTAGTTTTCTTGATATTATACTTTATTATAGTGAATTTGAGTATAAAAGATGAATATCTATTGTTATTTGGTTAATTTCATCAAGTGGTATCAGAGCAACATGTTAATTGTTGATTATGATATATGTTTGTTAGAAATATTAGAGTTCATGTTTATTTAAATTTCTGATATTTTATTGGTGAAATCATGTTTTGGGACTATTATTTTATAAAATTATTCAGCAACTGAAATTTGCTATTTGGTATTGATTTTTATGCATCCGGTTGGGGTATATAAAGATCTTATTTCCAGAACTTTGGCTGTTTTAAATATGTTCTTTCGAAAAGAAAATCGGATTGTGGTGTTCATTTGATTTACTTTCCATTCTGGAAATGAGTGATGATGTCGACATTGTACAGCAAAAGCACGTCAACACCAATTTTGAACTATAGAATGCTTGATTTGCAGCAAATGCACTATTGCTTTGAGTGGTGATTAAAAGTGCTATTAATTAAAGAATAATATAAATTTTTATTTTATTTTATTATTAGTAAAAGTTTATGTGTTTATTTCTTGAAATTGATGACTTGAGTATAATATGTTGTCAAAGTAACCACTATTAGATTTATGTTATTGATCTAAAAGTTATAAATATGTCATATTTATGCTGAAATAATTAGCTCAAAGGAAAATTATTTTAGGCCAGGTTATTTAAGCTCAATCTAAAGAAAATATTTAAAGTTTTATCATGTATTCACTATGTCATTCCAAAGAAAGGCATACTGTGTGGCCGGTTTGAGTTATATTGTTTGAGCTATTTTTTAAAAAAGTATCGTTAACAAATTGTTATTTTTGTCCAAGACTAAATTTAATGTTGTGATTGGTATCTTCTGATGGGGCCCACTTATATACATAAGTATGTTAACAACTGCTTGGATTATATATATATATATATATATATGTGCATTTTTCGATAATTAATTGTGAGAATATTTTTTGTTTGATTCAGCATCTTCAATATTTGCAAACATTAGCAGCATTCATGTGCTTAGCGGCACAAACTATAAGAAATTGAGGGAACACGTTATATATGATTGTGTTGGGTTGCATGGATTTTGACCATGCATTAAGGGTAGATAGTCCTGCAGCTCTGACTAGTGAAAATACTACTGATCAGAAAATTTTATTTAAAAAGTGGGAACGATCTAATCGCATGAGTCTTATGATCATGAAGCTATCCATTTCAGAATCCATTAGAGGTGCAATACCTGATAAAGGAGATGCAAATACCTTTCTTAAGTAAATAGCAAACCGATTCACTGCCAATGTAAAGGTCGAGACAAGCACTGTCCTATCTAAGCTTGTCTATGTGCAGTACAAAGGGAAAGGAAATATTCGTGAGTACACTATCGAGGTCTCAAATCTTGTAACAAGGCTGATGGCACTAAAGATAGAGGTGTCTGATGACATTCTCTTGCATTTGGTCTTGATCTCTCTCCCTGCACAACTCAGTCCTTTCAAGATAAGCTACAATACTTAAAGGGATAAGTAGACTTTGAATGAGCTTGTAGCTCAATGTGTGCAGGACGAGGAGAGATTGAAATTCAAAACTGTTGAAAGTGCTCAATTGGCATCTGCTTCAAATGATCCGGGTAAGAAAAGAAAAAGGAACAATAACAAGGATAAAGAAACTGCATAAACGGGGCATCAGCCCCTAAGATGCAAAAGACACAAGATCTAGTTTTTACCTATTTCTTTTGCAAGAAGAAAGGACATATGAAGAAAGATTGTCCCAAATACGCCAATTGGCCTGTAAAGAAAGGTGCGCTTCTAAACTTTGTCAGTTCAGAAGTTAATTTAACTTTTGTACCAAATGACACTTGGTGGATAGATAATGGTGCTATTACTCACATAAGTGTCACAACGCAGGGTTGCCTGAGTCGAAAGCCAATTGATGGTGAAAGATACATCTTTACGGGCAATGGAAATAAGGCTGAAGTTTAAGCCATATGTGTGCTTTTAGGCTTGTTTTAAGAATTGGTGTTTATTTGGATTTGGAATACACTGTTGTAATACCGTCTTTTAGACGGAATTTAATTTTTATTTCTTGTTTGGTCTATTTTGGATATCATTGTTCATTTAGAAATGGTTTATTTCGTATTTTTCATATTTCCACTTTGGTTGGCACTGGTTCACTAATTGACAAGCTTTATAAATTAAACACTTTAACTTCAATTGACAATGAAAGTTTACATTTAAATAATATTGGTACAAAACGCAAATTAACAAAAGAAAATTCTTCAATGTTGTGGCATAAGTGTTTAGGTCACAATTCCAAACCACACTTACAAAAGTGTCACAAAGAAATTTAGAATCACTTGATATGCCATATTTTGAAATTTGCATAGAGTGTATTAAAATAAAAAAACAACTGACAAACGGAAAAAAATGCGCAAATATGTGTAATGACGTCTTAGAACTGATACATACAGATATATCTGGACCACTTCCTAAGACATCTTGGAATGGCCAAACATACTTTATCACGTACATAGACGATTATTCACGCTATGGTTATTTGTACCTTATACATAAGAAATCAGAAGCTTTTGATATGTTCAAAATCTTTAAAACCGAAGTTGAACTTCAACTATCTAAAAAATTGAAGCAGTAAAATATGACTGTGACTTTACTATAAAATCTGACTGTGACTTTTCTATAAAAAAATATTCACTTATCACCCTAACTAACTTTTTTCTGCTAAAATAACCGTTTGTCTGTCTATGACTATATTCCCGTTTTCTGGACTTAGATTTTTTTTCTTTCATTTTTTAATAATCAGAACTCAGATATCTATATCTATACTATTAAAAAAGAGAAGCATGTTTTTAATCACAAAGTGGCGGTTGTGACACCATGTTACACCAAAAGTTAGTCATTTTTCGAAATTGCCCTTTTTTCAAAATTAAAATTATAAAACACAAAAACTGTCCAATAAAAAAAACTACCTTTTTCCACTTCATGCATATTCAAATTTAGTATGGTATATTATAAAAAATTAATATGCCAAGATAAATTATAATTCAAATAATTCAACACACCCGAGTACCGCGTGCCACGGCGGCTAATTCTAGTATAAATTAACCATGCACGATGCACCACGATCTAGAATTATAATTGTTGTTACTATCTAATTATTATTACTTATTCTTTTATACATAACTAAGCACCTACAAATGCTTAAAATTAAAAGAAAAATACTCAAACCATCTGAAAGCTATAGTGTAATTACATTCACCATCTTTCATATTTGAAAAATTATACAAACTAGTCCTAATGTATTTGATTCATTATAATTATTTCCTTTACGGCGTTAATTTCTAACAAAACATGTCGATATCATCAATATACTTTTCAAGGGAAAAAGCGAATGAAATTGATGAAAAATTTGTGAAATTGGTAACATTTGAGTGGAATCGCTAAAAAAATGATGGAAAAATTGGTGAAATCAACGGATAAACGGGTAAAATCAATTTGCTACCCTTAAGATTTGTGATCTCTTAGATTTGTTGGATGAAGCTGGGGAATTTCAAAGAAGGTTTTAATGATTACAAAAGGATTATCAGCTAAGTAATGAAAGTCTAATAAGTCTTTTAAGATTCCAGCACAATACATATACAAATAAGAATATTAAATTTCGATCATGAAGACAAGTAATCTTAAGCTTAAAATGGATCAGATTGGTAAATTTCAGTAGAGTCAAGTCCGATGAGTTCGGATTGATTCAGCATAGGTCAAAAGGATCAGAAGTCATTCCAACAATTGAAAATGATATCTGAAAGGATATTAATGGCAAATGACCGGAGGAGTTTATTAAAATTTACTCTGATCAATATGGTGCATTTAATGCAACTGACAGCTCTGTAGAGCAGAGTTGGAATTAACAGTTGCAGGTAGTTGTTTCAGGATTTGACCGACGCTCGAGGAAGATTTCATATTTTCTCTCACTTCAACGGACTTAATTTAAATTTTCAAGTATAAATAGATCTATATTCAAGAGTAAAGATATACACAACACAAGAGAGAAATCAATCGAGCAAATTAGCTAAGTCTAAACTCAAGAATAAGATCATCAGGCAAGTCATCTGTTGACGAAGCAAAAAGTTGAAGATCAAACTTAAACTCTTACAAAATCTAATTGCTTTAGAACTGAGTATTGTGAGAAGTAGATATTCATCTTTGTGAGTAATAATACTTCGTAGAATAGGTTTTCTGAGTGATCTCCTATTATGAGCTTATTGCGTAATCATTTGTTGTAAAATCACAAATGTTTGTACTAGTTATTTTGTATTCTAGTGGAACATAAATTTTCGTGATTTAGAAGAGTGCATATTGAACCATTATAAAATTCATATGTTTACTTGCGTTGCATTGCATATTTTCATAAGTGAAGTAAAGTTTTAAAAGACTCACCTTTTAAAGAGGAATTTATTAAATTGAGTTAAAACCTTTAAGTTAAACTTGTTTGAAAAGCACATACTTTCATATTCGCTACATTCAAGTTTAAAATTCTAAATTTGTTCGAGAAGATAAGTAAATCCGACGAGTGGTCTATTTAAGCTGATAAGCTAAGTGCTACAACAGCTGGGTAGTCTCGTAAGACAGATAAGCTTACTCTAATTAAGCAAATTTAGAGAAAAAAATTTAAAGGTAATGAGGTCTATTCACCCCTCTAGACTACATTAGACCACTTGAGACCAACAAAATTGTACCCAAAAGTATTTCTGAAATTCAAACTTTTTTTTAATGAAATTAATGATTTAAGAGAGTGACCGTAACGAGTTCAAATCATCAGGATAGTTTAAATAAATTCTCAAAATATGGAAAATGATTAATATAATTACACTAAACCGCTCAAATGTAGTTTGAGTAATTCTCTCCAATATTAATACGAAGAAACGTAACAATTAATCATGTCTTCTTTTGTCTTGCTTTTTGTAGATTGGGCCTATCCTATCCTCCTCTTTTCTCTTGGGACTTCATGGGCCAGATATTGTGCTAGTGCTATAGTGCCATCATATATAGATCAGTTCATGTTAAAGATTTTACGCCAATCAAATACATTTTTAATATTTTTAATATTAGTGAGAAATTATATTTTCTCATGAATTCCATTTCAATTATACATTGGATAATATTATTATTTGGAAGCTCTCTACCATAATTAATTCACTTTGATATCATTGTAATAATCGATTTGATATAGTATTTGATGTATCAATATTCCAAAAAAAAAAAAAAAATTTAGTTCGTTAATATTAGGTTGGATGTTCCAAGACCATAGTTCTCAAATCATGTATAATGTCATACTGAAATTCTAAAGCGGCGATAATTAATGAGATTTATTTGTTAATATTAAGTTGAGATTCTAATCCCATAGTTCTTAAATTGCGTATATTTTCCTCTTATATCGTAGCGTATCGTATGATGAATCATATCGTTATGAGGATTTAAAATTTAAAATTTTAAAAAGAAATTGAAGAATATTAAATAAGTGACGGTTAGGGTTTGCTCATGACTTAATAATATAGAGAAGGGACAAATGATTATGATTAAATTTTTTCTAATATCCTGAATTTTTCTAAATATAAAATAGTGTATAGATACAACTCGATTCAAAGATACGACCTAATCAAACTCTGTATTGTATATGTATAATAAGAACCCAAAATAAATCCAAATCGTAACTTAAATTTTCAAAACTCATTAACCAATATTTTTATTGATATTTATCATTGTAATATTCCAAAGTTAATCAACACGAATCATATTTCAAAAGTCTAGCGACAAAAACTCCTAAATCAAATCAAAACCGATTCGTAATAAGCTTAATTAAGTTTTCTTTTGTGTGTATAGTATAATGACACTTCTGTCCTTTTCACTCTATAATTAGAATCATGCCCTTCATCCACAACCCTAAATTCATTGGTACCCTACTTAGGAGGGGCTGTCTAAAAAAATAATTGAGTAGGGTTATCTATTTAGCTGGCTTTGTGGGATCCCATGAGGAAAAACATTGAGTTGAGAAGTGATTTGCATTTAATAAAATTTGGATCATCTCCAAATCAAATTGACTAATGCCAATCTATACTCACCCCTATCCATGAGTCAATTTGGGGAAGAAAAGTGTGTGGCACATATAGGAATCCCATCATATAAATTAAATTTAAATCCCATCAAGTAGTAGTTTTCCAAATACACAAGAAATTCATTGTCGGTTTGGAACTTGATTTTGCAATCCACTATTTCTTGTCAAACCTTATCTTTTTTTTTAATGGAATCATGCATGTGTTTTAATTGTAAGAATGAGATAGTCTGATTCGATTGCTATATTTTGCAATTCAAGGCGTTCGAAATGAACTAGTCCTAACAATGTAGCTGACACATGTTCAAATTTATGTTCAGATGAGTGCTCACCTAATAGTGACTTGAAAGAGATATATATTTAGTAGTTGAATACTAATTAAGTAAAACGAATAATCATGATATGGTGGCCACACCAAGTCTTCAAGAAACTAGTATCATGGATCAAAATTTCGTTTCGAGTATATGTTTCGGTCAGCTAAATATTAAAAAAAAATTGAAATTTTTTCGAAAGCACTTAGTTGTACAAAAAGTTACTAAATTAAGAAAATAAAAGAATCTCAAGGCAAATAAATAATTTGATAATACACGTCGCTTTTTATTTCGATTTGATTCAAAAATGAAAATTTTTCGACCAAAACAAAGAAAAGCGGGTTGAATCTGTACAAAAGAAAAAGAGCTAAATTGGTGAAAAATTGTGTTAGACTAGTGAACTACGGTTCAAATCAATGAAATCGGTGAAAATGAGTTAAATCGGTAAAAAAAAAGGGGTTAAATTGAAGAAAGTGGATAAAAAAAGGGGTAATATTTGGTGTAAAACGGGCTAAAACGATGAAGTGATGAAAATTTTGATAAAAATGGAGCAAAAATGGGTTAAATTGGTGAAAACGATGAAAAAAAGGGGTTAAAATCGGTGAAATTAGTGAAAAATTGATTAAAACGGTAAAAAAATTATTGGCCAATTTATTAGTTTAATTATTTCATACATATTTATCCTTGGTGGAGAATTTTACAATTTCATTAATATTTTGGGACAAATAAGCAATTATCAGTTTTAAAATTAGCCATAATGCAAATTTCTAATTTTTGGGATTTAATAAGTCAACAATACATGTTGGGCACGTGAGTTTTTGTCCCACTCAATTAGATTTAACTTTCCATGTCAGACTTCAGTTAAAGTATGGTTTTTTAAACGCCCATCTATTCTACCGTGTAATTTTCGTTCATTTGGTATGAAAAATATATTTGGACTTATTCTATAGTATGAAAATTGATTTTTTGCCGTTCTTTATGTCTAAAACTAATGTTTATGTACTCGCGAGGACAATGTTATTATTTTACTAGAAATCAACGATTAAATCACACTTATACGAACCTGAGATGGAATTACCCTAACCGTAACACCCCAGTAGCAATTATATTCAGGTACGATATACTTTGTTCACATGAACCTTTTAACCTCCAAAAAAACTGCTTATTTTCTCTTCCGCAAACTCGAAATAAGCTTGTCTCCATCTCTTATTGAAGACCAGAAATCCATTGACTCCCCAAAATCCTGTTGCAAAACCAGATATTATAACTATAGAAAGCAATACTTTATCATCAATAATATTGTCTCCTTCATTTGCTGCTACATGGTTATCCGTAATACTTGGGACCATTGATGCTTCTTCACATTTCTTAGGTAGCGGAGCTCCACAACTTTGAGGGTTGCCTTCATAAATCGAAGGATAATCGAGAGTTTGGAGTTGAGGCCCTGTAGGGATCTTCCCTGACAAATTGTTGTATGACAAATTCAAACGACTTATGGAACTCAAATCTGACAACCTAGAAGGAATTGTTCCAGACAAATTGTTGTTCGACAGATCAAGAGATTCCATTGATTTCATTGTTGGTGTAATTGGAATAATTATAGCTAATTAAATTGAGTCTAAATAGCCAAAGTTAATTATTACACCTTAATGAATGAAATGTGAAGAGAAGGTTGAGTCTCTCCATCCCACATGGAAAAGAAGAAGAAAGTTGAGCTACAAAATTGTTATAAAAAGGGCACCTAGCTTTCAAAGTGGAAAGGCTTTTGTAGAAATGGGCCTAGAGTAATATTTGGGCCCAATAATTATTAAAGTTGAAACTTTGTACAAAGATCCGTGGGTAATCCGATTAGGATCCGCGTGTGATCCGATTAGGATCCGTATGTGATCCGAACAGGATCCGTGAGACCTGTTTCTAGAAGGTCCGAGAATGATCCGTGTTGCCCGCCCAGTTTTGAATAAAGGATGTGTTTGGTTGGATTTTGAATCGAATGGGTGGCACCCGTTCGGACCGAACCATTGTTTGGTTTAAATCGAACTGTTGTGACCTTCCAGTAGGGGTGTAAACGAGCCGAGTAGTATCAAACGACACGTTGTTCAAGCTTGGTTTGAATTTTATCGAGCTTGAAATTTTGTGTTTGAGCTTGGTTTAATTTCTTAACGAACCGAACTCAAACGAGCTTTTATCGAACGAGCTCGAGCCGAGTATCGAGTAGCTTGATATTTTACGTGTGTTTTTTCAATTTTTAGCTTATCGAGTCGAGCTCGAGCCGAGCTTTAAAAGTTATCGAACGAGAAATCTTGTTCAAGCTTGTTTGATTTATTTGACGAACCGAGCTCAAACGAGCTTTTATCGAACGAACTCGAACCGAGTATCGAGTAGCTTGGTTTGATTTTCAGCCCTACCTTCCAGCAACAACTTTCAATTGCTATAAATAGGAGAGGAATCTGGCCAATTCCACGCACTTTTTTTTCAGCAAATAAAGTATAAATTATTTTCTCTATTTCTCAAATTAAATAATTTTTCGTCTAAGTTCTATTTGTTCAAGTTTGCCGTGGGTTCTTTGTTCGTGCAAACAAGGAGCATCAGACTGTTGTATCTTGAGAGACTACCGGGGTTCGACAGTGTGCACCGTAGGTAGCCCGGAAATATTGTCTTAAGAACATTGCATTCGCAACCTCAGTCTTTTTCATTTCATTTCTTTTTCGATTATTAATTAGTGAGTTAATTTAATTTTCATATTTGCAAATTAAAATTATTTCTAAAAGCCGTAAGACTAAGTTATTCAAAATAAACTTGGTCACTTATTTGCAAAATAAATCCAACTTCAATTAAAACTTCATATACTGCTTTTGCTATTTTGTTCTATATACATATACGGTTTTCTATATATAATACCTATAGGAATCTTGATTAATTTATTCAATTATATTCATTTCAATTACTTAAAATTTTCATACAAACTTGCTGCTTGTTTTAAATTTAAATTGAAACACCAATTTTTATAAAGTTTCTACTCCACTATTTTGTTCGTTATTAAATATTCCTGAATATAGTAATATATATACATACTATATAGGCTTAGTAAAACTATATTACATTGATAGTTTATACTTATTTATCTATTTAATAATTATAAGAAATATAGTTGAGTATATTTCTATTGCACAGATTGTTAAACACCAACAATCTTAAGACAATATTTTTACTGTTTAAAATATCTGTGTAAATGACATCAAACAACAATGTGGTGGAGGCACCAAAAAGCATTCCCACCCCTCCGTTGATTCCACCCTTCAAATTCAAAGGGGTTGATTTTGCAACATGGCAGGACAAAATGAAGTTCTACCTAACGACTTTAGGCGTAACTAGGTACCTTACTGATGAGGTACCAGTAGCCAAGGAGAAACAAACTCCTGAGGAAGTCAAGCAAATCGAGGCATGTAATCTCAACGACTTTATGTGCAGACATTACATACTAAGTTGCTTGGACAAGACACTCTACAAGGTTTACAGTCCCCTAAAGACTGCTAAACTCTTGTAGAAAGGTCTGACAAGGAAATACAAAACCGAAGACTCAGGGTACAGAAAGTTCCTAGTGGACAAATTCCAGTTCTACAGAATGGTTGATAACAAATCTGTGTATGAACAAGTGAATGATCTTCAAACAATGATCAATGAACTTCTGGCTGAAGGGCATGAAGTAAGTGAGTCCTACCAGGTGGCCTCCATAATTGGAAAGCTTCCTCCGGCATGGACATGGTTCAAACATCACCTAAGGCACAATAAGTCGATTTCTAAATGGACCGTGCAAGATCTTGCAGAAAAGCTCAAGACACAGGAGAACATCATGATCACCGACAAAGGTTTGAACTTTATGGGAATGCCTCATCCCGGGGGAGCTAAGGCTCACATTGTGGAAGACTCTCAAGTGAGTAAGAAGCAAAAGCCTAATCCACCTAACAAAGGGAACAAGGGTAACCAAAAGAAGAAATCCAACAGGATATGTTTTGTCTGTGGAAAGAGCGGCCATCTTGCAAAGAAGTGCCGTCACCGGAAAACCGGAAAGAAAGATGAAGCAAATATCACTGTGGAACTCGCGGCTTCTGACATGGACGACATGCATCTGGCAGCGGTCGTATCTGAAGCATTCTTAACTGCCGATACCAAAGGATGGTGGGTGGACACGAGAAGGAAATGTGGTGCTGAAGTTTACTTCGGGAAAATATGTTACTCTTAATAATGTACTTTATGTTCCCGACATTAGGAAGAACCTTATTTCCGGTTCTATCCTTACTAAGAATGGATTCCGTTTAGCCTTTGAGTCATATAAATTTGTGCTGACCAAAGGGGGTATGTATGTAGGAAAGAGTTACATGTGTGATGGCCTTTTTAAGGCAAATGTAGGCGTGATTGGCAAAGACAACAAGTTTATTATTAATAATATTACTTCTGCTTACTTGCTTGAGTCTCCTACATTATGGCATGACCGTTTAGGTCACATTAATTTTCGAAGAATGAAAAAATTAGCTAACTTAGGTTTAATATCTAATTTTGAAGTAGATAAGTCATATAAATGTGAATTTTGTGTAAAGGCAAAATTTGCCAAACAACATTTCAACTCAATCGAAAGGAGCTCACAACCCTTAGAGCTAATTCACACTGACTTGTGTAATTTAAAGGCAACTCCTACTCGTGGAGGTAAAAGGTACTTCATCACATTTATTGATGATTGTACGCGATATTGCTATGTGTATTTATTACATAAGAAAAATAAGCAATAAATGCCTTTATACAATATAAAATCGAAGTTGAAAATCAGTTGAATAAGAAAATTCAAATTCTTAGATCTGATAGAGGAGGTGAATATGAATATCCTTTTCAGCAATTGTGCGCTGAATCAGGGATAATTCATGAAATGACTGCACCTTACTCACCCCAATCAAATGGGGTAGCTGAACGGAAAAACCGAACTTTAAAAGATATGATGAATGTCACGCTTCTAAGATCAGGTTTACCTAGCAACTTGTGGGGGGAAGCCATCTTAATGGCGAATCATATATTGAATCGAGTCCCACACAAGAAAAATGATGCTATTCCATATAAGCTATGGAAAGGAAGACAGCCTAGCTACAAGTACCTCAAAGAATGGGGGTGCTTGGCTAAAGTGGCGGTTCCAAGACCTAAAAAGGTAAAACTTGGATCTAAAATCGTTTATTGCTATTACATAGGTCGAGCTGAGAATAGCAGTGCTTACCAAATTTTGGGTTTTAAATCTGAAAATAGTGAGGTTCACGTTAACACAATTATTGAATCTCGAGATGCGATATTCTATGAGAATATATTTCCACATAAGAAGGACTCAAACGTCACTTCTCAAAAGAGGACATACGAATCAATTTCTGAAGGAAATGATTCTCAAGTCAACGAGGATTGTTGGATGAAGATGAAGTTGAAGTGCAAAGAAGACAAGTAATTAAGGGAAGGTTTTGATGATTTCCAAAACATCATAATCAGCTAAGTATGGAAAGCTTAGTTCCCTTAGAAGAATTTTGAACAAGTAAAAGAAGACATCAGAAGAGTTCAAAGTTCAAAGCTCAGAAGACTAGTGATCTCTTGCTGAAACAGCGAACAGAAGGGTAGGTCATCAGCCGAGTCAAATCAGATGAGTTCAGTATTTGATCAGCAGAGTATCTATCAGCAGAGTCGTTTTGATCAGCAGAGTTGAAGAGATCAAGAGATTAGTCCAACGGTAATAAATGCACCTGGCGTAATAAATGCTGAAAGAGAAGGGTAGTAATGGCAAATGATTGAAGATATTCTCGGATCAGCAGAGTGCATTAAATGCAGCATTAAATGCGATGGACAGAAAGGTACTGTACACTGTACGATTGCTGCAGGGAGCCGTTTCAAAATGAGCTGAAGATTGGATTTGAAGATTTGATTTCCTTCAACGGTCATAAATTCAAATTCAAGTATAAATAGAGCAAAGTTCGAAGTGAGAAATAAAACAACAACATATCTGAGATTTCGCAATTGAAGCAGAATTTCTCTAAGTCTCAAGAAGCTCGAACAGCTCACTCGTCTGGTGAAGTCATTTGTTGGCAGATCCAAGTTGAAGTCAAAAGAAAAACATTATCTGAGTGATATTGTAAAAGAGTAGTGTTGTGCGAAGATTTGATC
The DNA here is from genome assembly GCA_003313485.2 of Penstemon barbatus. NCBI lineage: Eukaryota > Viridiplantae > Streptophyta > Magnoliopsida > Lamiales > Plantaginaceae > Penstemon > Penstemon barbatus. The sequence goes on from CM064882.1 coordinate 12,242,135, forward strand.
CGTCTTTGTGAGTGATCAAAATCCAGAGGATAGGTTTTCTTTGTGAACTCCTATTGCGAGCTTATAGCCTTCTCATTTGTTGGTTAGGTATAAGTGGAGATTTGTATTGTAATCTAAGTGATTATAGTATAACCCAGAATCTGTGTGATCTGGAATAGTGGACTAAAGGATTTTTTATCCATATAACCACTATAAAAATTCTTTGTGTTATCTTGCATTTAAAGTTTGCATCTTTAAACACTTTGAATTGTCTAAAAGATTTTAAAAGGAAGTTTGTAAAAACTGGGGATAAAATCTTTCAAGAGCTTAGTCTACTTGTGAAAAACACTTTGAAACAATCCGCTGCAAGTAAACTCTTTGAAAAACTGTTTTGCTGAAAAACAGCTAAGTTACTGAAAGAAGAGTGGTCAGTCGTCTGTTCAAGATTTGTTCACGATCAGACTAGTCTGCTTACTGTTCTTCATCAGCTTAGTCTGCTGACAGAAGACTGAAAAGTTTTTAAGTTCAAAAATTTTCTGAGGTCTATTCACCCCCCCCTCTAGACCTCATCTGACCACTTGGGACCAACAAGTGGTATCAGAGCAGGTGGTTCATTTGAATCAGCTGCCTGATCAACGAGCTTGATCCAAGTGTTTTTCAAAGGTTTTTGAAAACTTTTTCAAAAGAGCATTTTTTTTGAAAAATCAAAACTTTTTGAAAATGGAATGCATAAACCATGTTCCCCACATTGCTGGCATGTCCTTCGAAGACTGGAAAATCAGGATGGAGATTTTCCTTGCTGCCTACAATGACAACATGTTCACTTGCATTACAAAAGGTCCATTCAAGTTCACCAAGACGATAAAAATCAATGAAGTTGATACCGTGGTGGAAAAAGACTTGAGCGAAATGACAGCTGAAGAAATCAAGCTGTTCAACCTGGACAAAATTGGAAGATTTATCATGACTAAAGCCCTGGATAATGATCGGTTTGACAAGATCAAACATTGCAAATCTGCGAAAGAGATGTGGGACAAAGTCAGAGATATGAGCGAAGTAAATGATGCTATCAAGGAGCATCAGCTGAGTGTTGCTCTAGAAAAGCTGGATAACTTCAAGATGAAGTCCTCTGAAACCATTGATCAGATGGACACAAGGTTTACAAGAATATTAAATGAAGTATTGAAGCTTGGAAAAACCTTCACAGACAAGGAGATAACCATCAGAGTACTGAAGGCCTTACCTCCTAAGTTCAACATGAAGGTGACAGCAATGGAAGAATCAAGGGATCTGGGGAAGATCTCTCTTACAGAGCTGTTTTCTGTACTCAAGGCTTATGAGTATAAACTGCCTAGGATGGGTATTGAAGAAACCTCAACTTCAGGACCCACAGCTGCACTGGTTGCTGCTGAAAACACCAGAAGACCAGTACAGAAAAGCAAAGAAGTGGACTCATCTGATGAAGCCACTCTACTCAACAAAAAGGAGTACACTGCTGGAGACGTTGCACTGTTGATAAATAATTTCAAGAAGTTCTACAAAAGAAAAATGAAGAACAAATACAACAATGCTTCTACTTCTAAACCTAACTTTTCTTCTCAAGATAAAGATGATTATAAATCAAAACTAATGTGTTACAACTGCAGGAAATTGGGACACTTCATCAAAGACTGCCCATATCCAAAAGCAGAAAAGTACACTGAAGAGGAGAAGAAAGTGAGAAAAGAAAGAAAGTATCAGAGAGGGAAAGCAATGATGGCTGAAGCAGAAAAGCTTGCTGCTGTCTGCTCATCTGATTCAGATTCAGACTCGTCTGATGAAGAATCTTCTGATGAAGAAAAACCTGCTCTCCTGTGCCTGATGGCAAAGGACTCTGATGACTCTGAGGATGAGGTAACTCCTCAAAATAATGAACTGTTTGATTCTCTAGAGCAAATGATGTTAAATAATACTACTATTGCTGGAGAATTTGTTAAGCTTAAGGAAGAGATGATCCTGCTAAAAGAGCAAAATAGTTCACTGAAACTTTTAGCTGAAAAGCCAAAAGAATCAGCTGAATATAAACAGCTTGAGCAAGAGCATGAATCTCTGAAAGCTGAATGTGAAGTTTATAAAGGAAAAATCATGGAACTTGAAAAGATTATCGAGTCTCATGAAAAATCATCTGTTGCATCCACGCATACATCTAGTAAACAGAAGATGCCTTTAGAACAGGATAAGCAAGAGTTGAACCATACTGAAAAATTCATATCAGCTGACAATAGCAAGGTCATTCTGTATGTTCAAACTGCTAGACCTACTTCACCTGAGAAAGAATTAAAGGAGAAGAAATCTCCTAAGGCTAAAAAGAGCAAAGAGCCTAGTGTAGGAAATAAGACTAGTAAGACCAAACAGCAGAGTCCTAAGAAGTCTGCTGATAAAGCTAAAGTCAATCAGACTAGTGGTAAAGCTAAGTCTAAACAAGTTGAGCAAGCACCTAGTAAGCCAAAGAAGCATAAGAACAAGAAAAATCAAAATGCTTGGTATGAAAATGAGTCATATTATGTGCAACCTGCTGCATATCATCCTATGTATCATGCACCTCAATTTCCTAGTTACTATGCACCTTACCCTGCTCATCCAATGCATGCATATCCTGCATATCATGCACCTTACCCTGCTTATGAACATTATTCTTATCATACTGATCATCAACATGACTTATCTGATAATTATGATGAAAATAAAACTGTTCATGCTCCTGTGAAAACTCAGAAACCTAAGAAGCCTAAGACTTCAACATCTTGGGTTGTCAAAGGTGGAACTAATCCTTCAGGACCCTCTCAATAAGGGTACCTAAAACAATTTCACTTTTGTTTTGTAGGATAGGATTAGGAGTAGGAGTAAAGTAGAGAAGATATGGTACTTGGACAGTGGATGTTCAAGACACATGTGTGGAAACATACATGAGCTGACTGATGCAATTGCTGTGGATGGTCCAAAAGTTACTTTTGGGGACAGCAAAGAAGGCAAGATTAAAGCTAAAGGAAGGTTAATCAGAGGAAACATAGAGATATCTGACGTCTCATATGTCAAAGGCCTCAAATATAATCTGCTGAGCATAAGTCAATTTTGTGACAAGGGATATTCAGTCATCTTCTCAACAGATAAGTGTTTTGTCGAACAGATTGGTACAAAGAAGGTAATTTTATCTGGAAGACGACAAGGGAATGTCTACATAGTCGACTGGAATTCTGCTGACAAGAATTCAAGCGTTTGTTTGGTTGCATCTGCACCAAGTGAAGTCAGTTGGCTGTGGCACAAAAGGATGAATCACTTAAACTTCAAGACCATAAACAGATTAATCAAGAATGATTTGGTAGAAGGGATTCCAAAAGCAGTCATGAGCAAAGATAAGCTCTGTGATGCCTGTCAGAAGGGTAAACAAATCAAGTCATCTTTCAAAAGCAAGAAGCACCAATCTTCTGAAAGAATTTTGGAGCTATTACATATGGACTTATTTGGACCCATTGATCCAGTCAGCAATGGTGGAAAGAAATACTGCCTAGCTGTTGTGGATGATTATTCAAGATATACTTGGGTGATTTTCATGAAGAAAAAGAGTGAAACCAAGGAACATCTTACTAATCTGATGGAACTGATCCAGAATGAGAAGACTATCAAAATATTGAAGATCAGATCAGATAGAGGGACAGAGTTTACAAACTCTACTGTTGAAGAGTATTGTAGTATCAAAGGAATACATCATGAGTACTCTGCTGCCAGAACCCCTCAACAGAATGGTGTTGCTGAAAGGAGAAACAGAACACTAAAGGAAGCTGTCAGAACCATGATAGCTGAAGCTAAACTGCCTCAAAGATTTTGGGCAGAAGCAACAAATACAGCATGCTTTACCCAGAACAGATGTATGATCAACAAAAATCAGAATAAGACGCCATATGAAGTTTGGAACAACAGGAAACCAAACATTCATTACTTTAAGATTTTTGGTTGTAAATGTTTTGTATTGAATAATGGGAAAAATCACCTTACTGCATTTGCAGAAAAGGCTGATGAAGCTGTTTTTGTAGGATACTCATCTGTTAGTAAAGCTTATAGAGTTTTCAATAAAAGAACATTACTAATAGAAGAATCTATCCATGTAGTATTTGATGAGCCAAGTCAATCTTCTGAAAAGAATCAAAGTGCTAATCAAGATCTGTCTACTGATCTACAGAAGTTAGATGTTGGAAGAAATGAAGAATATGTTCCCATCATACTACCCAATCTTAATTCAGCTGATAACTCAAGTGCTGTTCAAAATCACAGTGCTGATTGTCTAACAGACGAGTTGCAAACAGCTGACAGACCAGAGACTGTTCAACAGACGGCAAATGTTCAACAGACTACTACTGTATCTCCAACAGTAGTGTTGCAAGATCAAAACAGAGGACAACATTCAGACCTGCAACCTGATCTCAGATGGCTCAGAAACCATCCACCAGAGTTGGTGATTGGTGATCCATTAGATAGAGTGAAAACAAGAAGAGCTGCTGCACAAGATGCTATGTTTGTCACTTTTCTATCTCAAATAGAGCCCAAGCAAATTGAAGAAGCTCTAAATGATTCCTTCTGGATAGAAGCTATGCAAGAAGAGTTGAATCAATTTGAGAGGAATGAAGTCTGGTACTTAGTTCCTAGACCAAGTCATCAAAGGGTAATTGGCACTAAGTGGGTTTTCAGAAATAAGATGAATGAAGATGGTATTGTTACCAGAAACAAAGCAAGACTAGTGGCCAAGGGTTATTGTCAAGAAGAAGGAATTGAGTTTGATGAAACTTTTGCACCAGTAGCAAGACTTGAAGCAATCAGACTGTTTCTTGCCTATGCTGCTTACAAGAACTTCACTGTCTATCAGATGGATGTGAAGTCTGCTTTTCTCAATGGAGAACTGCAAGAAGAAGTATATGTTGAACAACCTCCTGGATTTGAAGTCTATCAAGAAGAGGACAAAGTATATCGTCTGAGGAAAGCCCTCTATGGACTGAAACAAGCTCCAAGAGCATGGTATGATACCCTATCTGATTTTCTTTTAATTAAAGGATTTCATAAAGGTAAGGTAGATAAAACCTTGTTCACAATTGAATGGGAGAATCATATATTAATTGTGCAAATATATGTGGACGATATTATTTTTGGTTCAACTAACCAACAGATGTGTGATAAGTTCTCCAAGCTGATGCAGAATAAATTTGAAATGAGCATGATGGGTGAACTTAATTATTTTCTTGGTTTACAAGTCAAACAGCTACCTGATGGAATCTTTATAAATCAAGCAAAATACACAAGAGATCTGTTCAAGAAGTTTGGTATGGAAACTAGCTCTACTGCTACTATTCCTATGTCTACAAGTCTTCGTTTGGATAAAGATGAAGATGGCAAATCAGTGGACATAACCAAATATAGAGGCATTATAGGGTCACTGTTATATCTAACAGCAAGCAGACCTGACATAATGTACTCAGTTGGAGTCTGTGCAAGATTTCAATCAAACCCCAAGGAATCTCATCTCTTAGCTGCCAAGAGGATATTGAAATATGTTAAGGGCACTCAAGAATTGGGATTGTGGTATCCTAGAGAATCTGGATTTGAGCTTATTGGTTATTCAGATTCAGACCTTGCTGGCTGCAAGATTGACAGAAAAAGCACAACAGGTGCTTGTCAGTTCTTAGGTAGTCGTCTGATCTCATGGATGAGTAAGAAACAAACCTCAGTTTCTATATCTACTGCTGAAGCTGAATATATAGCTGCTGGAGCTTGTTGTGCACAGATACTTTGGTTGAAGCATCAACTAGAAGATTACAACATCAAGATCAGTGGAATTCCAATCTACTGTGACAATACAAGTGCAATCTCACTTACTCAGAATACTACAAGTCATTCAAGGACTAAACATATAGAGATCAAGCATCACTTCATTAGAGATCATGTGGAAAAAGGCAATGTTATGATAGAGTATGTTCATACTGACAATCAGATTGCTGATATCTTCACCAAACCTCTAAGTGAAGCAAGGTTCTCAACTCTAAGAGCTGAGTTAGGACTACTTAATTTGGATGCATAAGCTGAGGGGGAACTCATCAGAAGACTGGAGTTCAACAGCTTAGTTATCCGTTATTATATTCAAGAATTAACTTTCAACAGACTAGTTAGCTTATGGATTCTTAAAGACAGGGGGAACGTGTAAGACTAGCGGTACTTCTGCTCTAAAGATGAAATCTGTTAATGTCAGTTAGTGAAAGTTATATTATCTGAAGATCCGTTCTTAATTCTTGAAGACTGAAGATTATTTTATCTTGCTGGATTGACAAACAGCAGAGGAAGATTACTAGCTATTGGCATTCTCTAGTAATATCAGATAACAGATCACTCGTCTGTCAGATAAGTTAAACTCTACTCATCTGATATCTTATATAAGCATGGTCACAAATCGTATCATAAGAAACACGCTTTTATAAGTAACAGATTAGTGTCGATAGAGTTTCCCGCCCATCTGACATTAAAATAATAAAATTGAAATCCGCTTCTCCTATCCACACGATTAAAAACTGTCAGATTAGATCAACGGTTCAGATAAATCACGGAAACCTAATCAAAAGGAAACCTATAAAATCCGATCTGAAACAGTTCAGTCGTCTTACGCACTCAAATATTCTCAAGCTCTCTAACTCTCAAACTCTCTCGTTTCGAAAAAGCTTACTGTTTTTGTAGATTCTACTCACTAATCCCAGAAATGGAGAAGATTATTGATGGAAGATACTTCAGCTACAACAAATTTCACTTTTCGGGTACTGATCTGATGCGCTCTCTCTTGGAGAAGATCAAGGAAGCATCTTTGGTCCCAGTTTTGGAAGCACATGAGAACAGGGTTTACGTAGAAGACGTCTATCACTTCTACACAACCAGGGAATTCAATGATGATGAAACTGTGATGACTGCTGTCATCGGTGGTAAGAAAATTGCTGTCTCTGCTGCTGTTCTTAGTGAAATTTATAAACTATCAGATAAGGGAGGAGATGTGACCAGTTTAGGGTCAGAAAAAGAGGAAGAGTTCTGGGCTATTTGTGCTAAACCGGGAGAAGAGATGACTGGGTCTTTGATGAAGACTCAGCTGAAGGATGAATACCAGAGATTTGCTGATATCATAGCAAAGATTCTGGATTGTGCTACAGGTTCTTTGGATGGGTTGCCAAGGAAAAGATACTACACAATGGTGTGTTTCTATTATGGGTTTAAGGTTAACTGGGCTGCTCATGTGTATGAGCTGTTAAGTGATAAAAGGCATTCTCATGCTATTTTGCTAAGTAATCTGTTTGCCTCTCTACAATGCCCTATGGGTGGTGGGAAGCAAACTCATGGAAGTAAAGAGTTCAAACTATATGAACCAGTTAGAAAGATAGTGGAGAAACCTAAAAGAAAAGCACCTGCAAAATCCAAACAGGCCCCTTCTAAGAAGAGCAAGAAGGTTGGTGAGACTAGTCAACCTGCTGAGGCAACAGCACGGTCTGCTGCTGAGACTGAATCAGCACAACCTGAATTTGAAGTCCCTGAAAAGGTGATAGATGACTTCACAGCTGAAGTTGAGAACATGGAGACAGGATCTTCACCTGAAAAGACAGAATCTGATGAAGAAATTCCTATACAAAGGTTGAAGAGATTGAGGACTAGGAGTGAGGCAAGGGGACCTCCTGTTGCAAACCCTCCTGCCAAGAGAATTCCTAAGTCCAAGGCAAAGAGAAAAGTAAATTTCTCTGAAGAACCTGTTGCAATTGTAAGAGAAACAACTACAGAAGCAGAAAGGCCATTAACAATTAAAGAACCTGCTGTTAAAGCTGCTAAAGCTGCTGCTGCTGAAGCTAAAGTTATCTCTGAAATTGGAGTACCAACAGAAGACTCATCTGCTGCACTATCTGCTGAAGTTCAAAATGTACAGCAGACTAGTTCAACACTTGAAGGAGATGCACCTTTGTTGCATCCTACTCCAGTTGCTGCAGTTCCTCTTCAAGCAGTTGAAAGTCCTGAGCCAATCAGACAAAGGCCTGGGAAATTTTCAACTTATGTAACTGCTGCAGAAAAGAAAAAGTTAGATGATGCTGAGAAGCAAAGGATAGCTGCAGAGAAAGCAGAAGAGGATAGGCTGAAAAGCCTAGAATTAAAAAGGCTGGAGGAAGAAGCCAGCAAAATGACTCAAGAGCAGAGAGATGCTATTGAGGCAGCAGAGTTGGCTGCTGTTATTGAAGCAAGCATCAAGGATGCTCATGGAAATCAGCAAAGTGGTGGGCTAGTTATTGGTGAACCAAGGGATCCAAACAAACCAATCCCAGCTATGCCTGCACCTAAGATAAAGTCAAAGAGAAGAGAAGAAATCAGATTATCTCTTGAAATTGTTAGGGAAGATCCTGCAATTTTTGAAGAATTTCTCAGAAGACTTGATGCTGAAAATGAAAGAGTCAACCGTCTGACACTCTTCCATTCTGAAAAGATTAAATACAACAGATGGAGGGAATTCAGATTGACAAAAAGTCCTGCTGAAATGGCCAAATGGAAAGAATTCAAGGCTACAGAAGACTGGATACTTAAGTGGCTTGAGACAAATTCACTCATTCAAGCACTTGATTCAGAATTCTTTCTGGACAGATTAAGGATGAGGATATGTCACATAGTCAAGGAAGAAGCCAAGAAGATCTTCGCGTCCATTTCTGAGGATTTTGATGACTCAGTAGATCTGAAAGAAAGATCTATCAAGTTGGCTATTGCTCAAGCAATGGAGCTTTGGGCCAAGAAAGCAAGGAAGTTAAGGGGACAACCAAGCTCACTGGTCCCACTTCCAAACATCAAACACATTGTCTATGGACCAAATCTCAAACCATTTGAAGAGCTGCCTGAGGAATCATCATCTACTTTTATTCCTCTTGATAACTTTACTTGGATTTGTAACAGGTCAGCAATAGACAATGAAGGACTGATGAGGACAGTTGAAACTGTCAAGAAGATTATATCACCTGCTGAGAAAGAAGGAGCAAAGTCCTCTGATCAACCAAAGCAACTTGAGGGTACCTCAGACCCATCTGATCAAGACAAAGTGCAGGATGATAAGTCTGATGCTGCTGATGATTCAAAGAAGGAAGAAGAAATTCCAGCAGATCAGTTAAAGGAAAAGGAAGTTGCTGCTGAAGGAGATGATCAAGCTAGGGAGAAGGAAAGCACTCCGAGCCATGCTGATGTACCAGCAGATCAATCTCTTGCATTGACAACTCAACCATCAGAGCAACTCATGGAAGATACACCTGCTGCTACTTCAAATATGCCTTCAACTTCTCATGGTGTTCAGTCAAATCTGTTGGACTCCATCCAGCAAATGATCACCAATTCTCTGAAGGATATGAAGAAAGAATTAGCTGCAGAAGTGATAGCTGCTGTTAAACAACCAGTTCAGAAAGCTGCTGTTGTCCCAACAGATCTGATAGAAGATACTGCTTATAATGTTAAATCCATCTGTCAGGACATGGATATTCTTAGAAGACGGACTCAGAGCACTACTGAAGGTTGGAAGCAGATTGAACAAACTGTTGAATTGGCTCTCCAAGCAGAAGATGAAGTCATGGGCAACATGATGAAAGACTTCACTGCTTCATCAAATTGGATTTTGGGATCTCAAATTCAATTGGGTGATCAAGGAGAAGACTTACTCAAGGAAGTCAAAACTGTTAAGGCCAATCAACTTAAACAACAGGCTCAGATTAATGCTATGGAAGAGAACATCAAGCTTCTCTGTGATTCACTTCTGATCACTCCAATCTTACCAAACTATCAAATCAACCCTGCTGATGATGACAAAAAGGGGGAAGAGAGGATATTTGGACAGAAAAGAGTTGGAACTTCTATTGTATTGGAAGCTGAAAATGATGCTGAAGGAACAGAAGTCTTAGAAGAGTCTGCTGATGAAAATGATAGGAATGAAGCAGCAAATGAAGGCACAAGCAGATCAGCAGAAGAAAAGATCACAGAAAAAGAAGAAGATGATAAGGAGATAGCTGAAGAATATGAAGAAACTGAAGCTGAAGCAAAAGCTAAATCAGATAAGGAAATAGCTGCTGCTAAGGATTCAGCTGAAGAACAGCTTGATCCTGATACCAAAAAGAAGAAATTAGAGCTGTTGAAGCAGAAATTGGAAGTTGGAACTTCCAAACCTGCTGAAGAAGAAAAAGAAGACAAGGAAGCTGAAGAAGAAAAGAAAGAAGAAGACTAGTTTAGACTAGACCTTACTTTATCTTAAAATCCTTGTAATTTCTTTTTGCACGACTCATCTGAACAAACTTGTAATATGTAATCAGTTCACTATCTATAAAATTGCAAGTTTTAATCCAACAGATTATTTCTATCTCAGAAATTTTTGAGGATCAAAACTTTAGTTTAGGTACAGGTACTTAGCTGAAGTTTTGTCATCATCAAAAAGGGGGAAATTGTTGGATGAAGATGAAGTTGAAGTGCAAAGAAGACAAGTAATTAAGGGAAGGTTTTGATGATTTCCAAAACATCATAATCAGCTAAGTATGGAAAGCTTAGTTCCCTTAGAAGAATTTTGAACAAGTAAAAGAAGACATCAGAAGAGTTCAAAGTTCAAAGCTCAGAAGACTAGTGATCTCTTGCTGAAACAGCGAACAGAAGGGTAGGTCATCAGCCGAGTCAAATCAGATGAGTTCAGTATTTGATCAGCAGAGTATCTATCAGCAGAGTCGTTTTGATCAGCAGAGTTGAAGAGATCAAGAGATTAGTCCAACGGTAATAAATGCACCTGGCGTAATAAATGCTGAAAGAGAAGGGTAGTAATGGCAAATGATTGAAGATATTCTCGGATCAGCAGAGTGCATTAAATGCAGCATTAAATGCGATGGACAGAAAGGTACTGTACACTGTACGATTGCTGCAGGGAGCCGTTTCAAAATGAGCTGAAGATTGGATTTGAAGATTTGATTTCCTTCAACGGTCATAAATTCAAATTCAAGTATAAATAGAGCAAAGTTCGAAGTGAGAAATAAAACAACAACATATCTGAGATTTCGCAATTGAAGCAGAATTTCTCTAAGTCTCAAGAAGCTCGAACAGCTCACTCGTCTGGTGAAGTCATTTGTTGGCAGATCCAAGTTGAAGTCAAAAGAAAAACATTATCTGAGTGATATTGTAAAAGAGTAGTGTTGTGCGAAGATTTGATCCGTCTTTGTGAGTGATCAAAATCTAGAGGATAGGTTTTCTTTGTGAACTTCTATTGCGAGCTTATAGCCTTCTCATTTGTTGGTTAGGTATAAGTGGAGATTTGTATTGTAATCTAAGTGATTATAGTATAACCCAGAATCTGTGTGATCTGGAAGAGTGGACTAAAGGATTTTTTATCCATATAACCACTATAAAAATTCTTTGTGTTATCTTGCATTTAAAGTTTGCATCTTTAAACACTTTGAATTGTCTAAAAGATTTTAAAAGGAAGTTTGTAAAAACTGGGGATAAAATCTTTCAAGAGCTTAGTCTACTTGTGAAAAACACTTTGAAACAATCCGCTGCAAGTAAACTCTTTGAAAAACTGTTTTGCTGAAAAACAGCTAAGTTACTGAAAGAAGAGTGGTCAGTCGTCTGTTCAAGATTTGTTCACGATCAGACTAGTCTGCTTACTGTTCTTCATCAGCTTAGTCTGCTGACAGAAGACTGAAAAGTTTTTAAGTTCAAAAATTTTCTGAGGTCTATTCACCCCCCCCTCTAGACCTCATCTGACCACTTGGGACCAACAGAAGTCATAGAAGAGCCCAGAAGGAGTAAACGAGCTAAAATAGCTAAATCCTTCGGCCCAGATTTCTTAACCTATTTGATCGAGGATGATCCTCAAACATATAAAGAAGCTATGACTGATCCAGATGCAGAGCATTGGAAAGAGGCGATAGACAATGAGTTACAATCCATCTTGAGTAATAATACTTGGGAATTGGTTGATCTTCCTACGGGAAGTAAACCTATTGGATGTAAATGGATTTTTAAAATGAAATTAAAACCCGACGGGTCTATCGATAAATATAAAGCTAGATTAGTAGCAAAGGGTATCGACAAAAGGAAGGGATTGACTTTTTTATACCTATTCACCAGTGACTAGGATAACATCCATACGACTATTAATAGCTCTAGCAGCTATTCATAATCTTGAGATTCATCAAACAGATGTTAAAACGGCTTTCCTTAATGGTGAATTAAATGAGGAGATTTATATGGAACAACCAGAAGGTTTCATTGTTAAAGCAAAAGAGAACAAAGTTTGTGTACTCGTTTATTCTCTTTATGGCCTTAAACAAGCTCCTAAAAATGGCACGAGAAATTTGACAGTGTCATGATTAAAAATGGCTTTCGCATCAACGAATGCGACAAGTGCGTATATATAAGACAATGCGGACAAGCGACTGTCATAGTATGTCTTTATGTTGACGATATGTTAATATTTGGGACTAACATGGAGATTATTAAGTCCACGAAGAAAATAATAACTAATAATTTCGATATGAAGGATCTCGGCGGAAGCCGATGTTATTTTGGGAATTAAAATAACAAGATCATCGAATGGTATTAAATATCTCAGTCACACTACGTGGAAAAGGTACTTGAGAAATTTAAGAGACATGGATTTAAAGGAACTAACAATCCTTTTCTTCCATCGGTGGTGCTACACAAAAACAAAGGAGATAGTGTATCACAAAATGAGTATGCTCGTATAATTGGATGTCTTATGTATATTATGAATTGCACGAGGCCAGACATCGCCTACTCAGTTAATAAATTGAGTAGATATACGAGTAATCCATGCAAGCTTCACTGGGAAGCACTAATGAGAGTGATTGGATACCTAAAGAATACATCAAAGTATGCATTACACTATGGAAAATTTCCAGTTGTCCTCGAGGGATATAGTGATGCAAATTGGATCTCTGATTCGGAAGAATCAAAATCTACAAGTGGGTATGTATTCATAATAGGAGGAGGCGCAATCTCATGGAAATCTTCTAAACAGACGTGTATAGCTCGATCCACAATGGAGTCGGAGATTATAGCTTTGGATAAAGCTGGTGAAGAAGATGAGTGGCTTCATAACTTTCTAGAAGATATTCCACAATGGCCGAAATCTGTGTCAGCCATATGTATACATTGCGATATCAAACAGCTTTACATAGAGCTCACAACTTTATGTATAATGGTAAGTCACGACATATTCGTCGTCGACATAATACCATGAGATATCTACTCTCAAATGGAATAATTTTCCATTGACTTTGTGAAGTCAAAAGAAAACCTCGCGGATCCGTTTACTAAAGGTTTATCTGGCGAGAGAGTAGAATGTGCATCGAGGGGAATGGGCTTAAAGCCTAAATTAGACTAAGTTACCTTGTACGGAAACCTAACTTGGTGACTAGAGATCCCACGGACCAAGTTCAATAGGCCAACCAGTCCTGGCTAACTTAAAACCAAAGTACTTAAGAGTTTTAACTCTATCCCATTTCTATGATGCAATAAGTACAGACCTACCGCGTTATTTTAAAGGTTAAGCAAACGCTTTTAATGACATCTATATCTTGTTTAAAAACAAGTGGAGTATGGTAGGATACTCTTGATAGAAGCGGTCACCTATGTAAGTGTGAGCTGGGTCGGCTCGTTGAGATTTTCTTTATAGGCTGAAATTCTCTAAAGCACTCGCATTACCAAGAATGTTCAGGACCGAAATGAACACAACCGAGAAATTGTAACGAATCGGTATAATAATGTGTTAAGCTTATTATCTTGGTTTACACCAACAGCCGACGGTTCAAGATGAAATATTTCACCGATTGGCTAAGTAAATCCGATAAGTTTCAACTAGGGAAGGTTCAAGATGAAATATTTCACCTATCCCGATGCATTATTATTCCTAAAGATTACTTCGACATGTTGAAGAGAAATTTCATTCATGTGGGGATTGTTGGTGTAATTGGATTAATTATAGCTAATTAAATTGAGTCTAATTAGCCAAAGTTAATTATTACACCTTGATGAATGAAATGAGAAGAGAAGGTTGAGTCTCTCCATCCCACATGGAAAAGAAGAAGAAAGTTGAGCTACAAAATTGTTATAAAAAGGGCACCTAGCTTTCAAAGTGGAAAGGCTTTTGTAGGAATGGACCTAAAGAAATATCTGGGCCCAATAATTATTAAAGTCCAAACTTTGCACATAGATCCGTGGGTGATCCGATTAGGATTCGCGTGTGATCCGATTAGGATCCGCATGTGATCCGAACAGGATCCGCGAGACCTGTTTCTAGAAGGTCAGAGAAGGATTCGTGTTGCCCGCCCAATTTTGAATAAAAGGGTGTGTTTGGTCGGATTTTGAACCGAATGGGTGGCACCCGTTCGGACCGAACCATTGTTTGGTTTAAATTCGAACTGTTGTGACCCTCCAGCAATAACTTTCAATTGCTATAAATAGAAGAGGAATCTGGCCAATTCCACACACGATTTTTTCAGCAAATTAAGTATAAATTATTTTCTCTACTTCTCAAATTAAATAACTTTTCGTCGAAGTTCTATTTGTTCAAGTTCGCCGTGGGTTCTTTGTTCGTGCAAACAAAGAGCATCAGACTGTTGTATCTTGGGAGACTACCGGGGTTCGACTGTGTGCACCGTAGGCAGCCCGGAAATATTGTCTTAAGTAGATTACATTTGCAATTTGCAATCTCAGTCTTTTTCATTTAATTTCTTTTCCGGTTATTAATTAGTGAGTTAATTTAATTTTTCATATTTGGAAATTAAAATTATTTCTAAAAGCCGAAAGACTAAGTTATTCAAAATAAACTTGGTCACTTATTTGCAAAATAAAGCCGAATTCAATACTTCATATACTACTTTTGCTATTTTGTTCAATATACATATACGGTTTTCTATATATAATACCTATAGGAATCTTGATTATTTTATTTAATTATATTCATTTCAATTACTTAAATTTTTCAAACAAACTTGCTGCTTGTTTTAAATTTAAATTGAAACACCAATTTTTACAAAGTTTTTATTCCACTATTTTGTTCGTTATTAAATATTCCTGAATATAGTAATATATATACATACTATATAGGATTAGTAAAACTATATTACATTTATAGTTTATACTTATTTATCGATTTAATAATTATAAGAAATATAGTTGAGTATATTTCTATTGCACAAATTATTAAACACCAACATTCATGTCTCATATTCTTTCTGGAATTTTCCCCACCAAATGATTATGCAACAAGTTGAGACCAATCAAGCCAGAAAGCCTTGTGAGCTCCCAAGGAATTTCTCCAACCAGAATATTATTCGAAACATCCAAATTAACTACAAATCTAGATGTTTTGGAGTACTCCAACTCTAGTCCTTTTAGCACCTGATTGAAGCTCTCGAGATTCCAATAACCAACATAATTTGTTGCGAACACTACAAAAAAAAGGGGCTTCACCTACGACCTGATTCCAACGAAAATAAATTTGTCGCTCTTAGTGACGGATTAGTAACCAAATACCAACATAATTTCAATTAGAAAATCTACCTTCAATAATAGCGACAAATTACCGATGGAATGTCGACAAAATTATTTTTTGTAGGAATTCGGTTGTTAAGTTGTAGGGAAAAATTATTTATAGCGACGAAATCATTCCAACGGAAAATTATCTGTCGCTATTTATATTTTAGTAACTGAACAGCGACGGAACCATCAACAAAAATATGTTCCGCTAATAATAACGACAAATAACCAACAAAAAATTGGGAAAAAATATTTTTCGTAGGAATTCAGTTGTTAAGTTGTAGGAAAAATTTATCCCTAGCGACGAAATCATTCCAACGGAAAATTATCCGTCGCTTTTTAGATTTTAGTAACTGAACAGCGACGGAACCATCAACAAAAATATGTTATGCCAATAATAACGAATAATAACAAACAAAAAATTGGGAAAAAATATTTTTCGTAAAAATTCAGTTGTTAAGTTGTAGGAAAAATTTATCCATAGCGACGAAATCATTCCAACGGAAAATTATCCGTCGCTATTTAGATTTTAGTAACTGAACAGCGACGGAACCATCAACAAAAATATGTTCCACCAATAATAACCAACGAAAAATTGGAAAAAAATATTTTTCATAGGAATTCGGTTGTTAAGTTGTAGGAAAAAGTTATCCACAGCGATGAAATTGTTCCAACGGAAATTTTCCGTGCTATTTAGCTCTCGTAACAAATGTGTAACTGAATAGCGACAAAACCAACGATAGAAATATGTTTCCCAAATATATTTTCATTGATTAAATTCATTTTTCAATGGATTAACCAATTTTTTATCGATTCATAAATTTTATATATTTTCATTGATTTTACACTTCGATAAAATTAGTGAAAAACCAAGTTACTCGGCGAAAAAATGTGTAAATCTGTAAATTGGTGGGGAAATGGTGAAAATGGGTAAAGTCATTGAAAACAGGTGATTTCAGTTAAATTGAAGAAAAAAATTGGTGAATTCGATTTAAAATGATTTTAACCTATCAGGAACATGTAAATTTGATGATATTCGTAAAAAAAATGAATGAAATCGGTAAAAAAAAAAAAAAAAAAAAAAGAATTTAATTGTTTTGAAACATGTTGAATCCGCTAACTTAGTTAAAATAAGTGAAGTCGATGAAAAATGGGTGAATACGATTAAATTTGATTAAATTAGTAAAAAAAGAATGAAAATGGTGGAAAAACTAGCTAAATTGGTCTAAACGATTTAAATGATGAAATTAAGGGGAAAAACTAGTTATATCGATAAAAAAAAATATTAAATCAATAAATTTGGGGAAAAATGGGTGAAATCAATGAAAAATGGGTTCAATCGATGAAATTGAAAAAAAAAACTTTTGAGATTGGTAAAAAAATGAGTTAAGTTGGTCCAAAACATTTTAAATCGCTGAAATTTGTGAACAAAACGGGTTAAATCAATAAAAAAAATTTACCATCGATGAAATTAATGATTAAATAGATTAAATCGGTGGGAAATGGGTCAACGGTTAAAAATAATTTAAATCGATGACAACTTGGTGAAATAAACTATTAGTTGGCTCATATATATATAATTGTCTAATGAAAATACAATAAAGTTGTCCAGCTCAACTGGTTTGATCCTTTAATATGTATATATATGAGGTCAAGGGTTCAAATCCCACATCCAGCAAGTTAATTAAAATTACATTGCCTAGTCGCCCAGGCGTCGCCCGGGCGCACATTGCCTAGGCCAAGCCCAGGCAAGACCTAGGCATCCGAAGCAGCCCCATGAGTGGCCCAGACAAGACCCGTGCGTGACCTAGGCGCCTAGGCCAAGCCCAGGCGAGCTCTAGGCAGTCCCATGAGTGGCATTGGCGCATAGGACAAGCCCAGGCGATACAGAGGCGCCCAAGGCAGCCCCATGAGTGGCCCCGACGCCTGGGCTATAACCAAGCTTGGCCTAGGCGCCTCAGTCAAGCTTAGGCAAGACCTAGACACCTGGGTCAGCCTCAGGCGCGCCCAGGAACGACTCAGTCAATGCTAAGTCGAGGTTTAATTTTTTGCTCCGACCCGATTGCTAGTAACGGAATCAGCAACAAATAAGTTGTCACTAGGTTCCAACTGATTTCCTTCAAATTAGTGACAAAAATAAATTAACGGAAACATTTCAATGCTAAATCCGTCAGAATGATTCCAACAGATTGGCGACAAAATACCGACATATTTATGCCGTTGGAAATCAGTTAGTAACTTTCCTACGCATTTCCAACAACAAAATTGTCGGAAAAAATAATCGAGCCCGATCGTTCATCCGACGCTTTTTCCAACAAAAATACCAACAAAAACTAACCGTTGCAACATTTACCAACGAAAAAAAAACAGTTGCTTCATTTACCTACGGGGCCTTCACCTACGAATCAACCAACGGAAAAAAAGCGTCGCTACGCATGAATACCAACGGAAATCAAGGCTTCACCAACGGAATCTGCCGTAGGTGAAGCCCAATTTTCTTGTAATGGAAGTGATAATTGTTCAATTTTGGATTGAAAACCATGCCCGAGAAATTACCGAAACAATTTGGAATGCCTCCTGTCAAATTGTTATTTGCAAGGTCTAGTATTTGAAGTTTGAGCAGTTGGCAAATCTCCAAAGGAATCTGTCCATAGAACTTATTATTCTTTAGTCTAAGCAATCCAAGATCAAGCATATAATTTCCAATCCATTTGGGTAAATTTCCTGAAATCATATGTTAGCTTCTTATTCACATAAGCATGTACGATAATGGATCGACTATAATCATGCTAATTGCTTAAACATATATTAGGTTTAGAGATACCTGTCTTCATAGCGTGGACAATCGGTAGCGGAATTACTGATTGAATGGAAGACTGGTTTCTCTCTCTTGCCACAGTTTCGAGTTTCTAATAATGCGTTAAGTTATGAGGGAACTCAACAGCTCTGAAAACGTGTAGAGAGAGGACCAGTTTCCTTATTAATATTGATGCAGAACCCTAATCCCCACTACTTAGGAATTCTTAATCTATGGACCTAACCCTAATAGGTTAATCACAATGGGCCATAATTTACATTCTCCCACTTGGCCCATGAGAGAATTAACATTAATCGTCGTTGCATAGTAAACCACAAATACGAGTCATGGCGGTCCTAAATTATCATTGTCCAACAAACTTCCTTCCATGTACCACGATATAAGTGACCCACTACACAAGACCTATACTTGAAAACTTTGATAATGTCTATTCCTGTTATTGTTCACATAATAGCCAAAATAGTGTACACGGTCATTAAATAACAGGAATATTACTTTTAGTTTTCAGAAACATATAAATAGAGCTCAAAAGTGTCAATATTGATTCATAAATGATCCTACACCACAATAATCAATTACTACCAAGACTCATTCGGTTAGCATGCTCATAAATGTCTTGTAGTAACAATTTATTCAAAGGATCAATAATTATCAGACCGGTTCTGATGATAATTTGACACTTTATGTTTCTGAATATCTTCTTCGACGACAAAGACATTTAACTCCAAATATTATGCACCTTTGGAATGTTTGTCGTTCTTAGAAAGAATTGCGGCATAACTATCTCATAAATATTTCAACGACTTGGCAATAATATTAACAAAATCAAGTCATGAAATAATATTATGCAGCCTTAATTGTGGCCTCAAAACACGCCACAAGTATAGATTTCGTAGTAAAAAAGTTTGGCAATTTCTTTTGGACTTTTCATGATATCGTCTCTCCAGCCAAAAGGAACAAATTGCCAAAAGTAAACTTAATACTACCAAGATATCCAAAATCTAAATCTAAATATCTGATCATCTTAATCAAAATCAGATCTTTTATATGTAAGCATACAATCCTTATGTTTCTTGCAGACAACATAAAAACCATATTGACAACTTTCTATGTCAATATTATTTTAAATTGTCAAGCATACAGACTACAAAGATAATGTATAATTGGTGCATGCATGAGTATACATCAAACCTTAAGTAATGAAATATTTTTCATTTCTTTCCGCAAAAAAATATTATTTGGCATTAGAATAATTTTTATTTCTCTCTTAATTTTGGGGCTACACTTAAATTTGCAATTTCTGCATCCATATAAGTTTATGAAACAACTAATCAGTCTATGTGATTTATTATAGAATATTTCAATCTCAATCACATAAGTTGTCTCTCCAATATCTTATATCATAAAATTATGAGAAATTTATTAGTCCAATATAGTAAATCAAAATTGCTATTTGCCAAAAAAAGAATATCATCAATATATTAAATGATAAACTAACTCCCACTGACCTTTAGATATATACATAAACAGAACAGTGTTTCTTTAAATCTTAAGGAGGCAATGATATCATTGTCGGGAGGTTTGTTTAAATCATTATATTGACTTTTTAGCGTACATACTATATATCCTTTTCATTAATGAAAAAAAATGTTATATTTTTTTCTCATAAACTCTCTCTTATAGTTTCATTCAGAAAGATAATTTTTCACATCCATTTAATGTAGTTCTACAAATGAACTACAAGTGTCACAATAATTTTGAGATAATTAATGTCAATTCTTTACAGTAGAATCCTTAAGAATCAATCAAACTTACATTGTTCAATATTGCCTTTTGAGTTGAGTATGATTATGAACACACGTCCAACTCATTTTGATCCTTATGGCAATGTGACCAATCAAATTCGTGATTGTAATTCAAGGATTTCAACTTATCTTTCTTGACATCAATTTATTGCTCAAAGTTTTCACTTATAATGGAATGTGAATATAACACCGGATCATAATTCACCAAAAGTTACTTCCAACTATTGATGATAAAATAAATCACTCAGCGTTGCAAAACAGCATTACGTTATGAGATTTTCTTAAGGCAACTCTTTGTGACTCACATTTTACAGGTTCATTATATGAGTAGTAATTTCAGTTTGTTAATCAGTTTGTTGGTCCCAAGTGGTCAGATGAGGTCTAGAGGGGGGGGAGGGGTGAATAGACCTCTGATAATTTTTTACTTAAAAATTTTTACTCGACTGTCAGCAGACTAAGCTATTGTAAGTTAGTGAGCTGACTAAGTTGATCGTTGAACAAATCTTTGAACAGCACAGTTAAACACTTCTCTTTATACTACTTAGCTGATTTCAGCAAAATTTAACTTTTAAAAGAAGAGTACTTGCAGCGGATTTATATAAGTGTTTTTCACAAGTAAACTTTTAGCAATCTGAAAGATTTATCCCCAGTTTTATCAAACTCTTTTTACAAAATCTTTCAACAGATTAATTAAGGTGTTTTTATGCACTTTGAAAATATGTAAGAAATAATGCAAAGTAAAAACACACAGAATTTTTATAGTGGTTATATGGATTTAAATCATTTAGTCCACTCTTCCAAGTCACTTAGATCTTGGGTTATACTAGAAAACACAAAGTAATCAGTATACAATGCTTGTGCCAAATAACAAATGAAATGTCCACAAGTGCGCAAATAGGAAATCACAAAGAAAACCTATCCTCTGAAGCTATATCACTCACTAAGATGGATCTACACTTCTCACAACACTCTTTACAGTTTTTCACTCAGAAAAATGTTTATCTTTGATCTTCAACTTCGGATTTTGTCAACAAATGACTAACCTGATGAGTGAGCTGTTCTTGAGACTTAAAGATTCTGCTTCGGATTTTTCTCTCAGAGATTGTGTTATTCTTCTTCTTCAGTCTCATGAACTATTTATACTCCAGGTTTGAAAAATGTCCGCTGAAGAAAAACAGAATTCAAATTCCTCGGGTACTGGTCCTTAATTTCTGCAAACGGCTCTCTGTTCTGCGACAGTACTGTCAACAGTACTTTTTGTCAGCAGCATTAAATGCACCAAGCTGATACGAGGTTTCTCTTCAATCATTTGTCATTAATACCCTCGGTCTTCAGCATTTATTACTTCAAGTGCATTTATTATCGTTGGAGAGACTTCCTGATCATCTTCACTTGGCTGATGAGTATCACTAGTCTGATGATGAACTGAGCTGATCCCAAACTTGAACTAATCTGATTTGAGTTGGCTGATCTTCACCAATCTGATTTCTTCCTTCAAAAGCAGATCAGTAGTCTTCTGGACCATATTAAATTTTGACTTGATAGATATAATGTGGAGTTTGTCAAAATTCTTACAAGAGATTTTTACTAAACTTTCCTAACTTAGCTGGTTAAGATGTTTTGGAAATCATCAAAACCTCCCTTCAAACTTCAAATTACTTGACCTCTGATCTTCATCTTCATCCAACAATTTCCCCCTTTTTGATGATGACAAAACTTATCAGCTAAGTACCTGTACCTAGACTAAAGTTTTATCCTAAAAAATTTCTGAGATAGAAATAGTTTATTGGATGGAAAACTTGAATTTTTATTTATCTGAGAATTTGAGTACAAGTTACAAGTTTTTCAGAAAGATAAAAAAATTACAGGCAAGTAAACTGATACAAAAAAAAAAAGAAACATAAGTGTTAGTGAACTGATTCATCATCAGTCACTTCTTCTTCAATCTCTATGTACTCTTCTTCTTCATCTTCATCATCAATTTCATCATCTTCTTCATCCATCACATCATCAGGAATAAGGTTTTTCTTAGCAGCTTCCAACTTCTCTTGAAGTTCTGCTTCTTCAACCTTTCTCTTGATGCGTTCCAGATTCTTGTACTTCACGAATGGATCCAGTTGCTCTTCAGGTGTATCCTTGGTTGCATCAAGTTCTTTGTCTGACTTCACTGGTTCTTGGATTCTTTTTCTTGATCAGCAACGTCTTCTTTTTCCTCAGCATCTGCTTCTTTAGCATCAGCAGCCTTATCATCAGCAGCCTCTGCTTCCTTCTCATCTTCAGCCTTCTCTTCAGTTTCCTTAACTGGTTCAGGTACAGACTCTGTTTGCTTTTCATCATCTTTCTTTTCAACAGCAGAGTCTTCAGGTTCAGGTACTTGAGCAGATTCAGATACTGGAGCAGTTTTCTCCTTCTCAGGTACTGACTTCTCTTCCCCCTTTTTGTCATCATCAGCAGGGAGAGAATCATCAACTGGTATATTGATAGCAGTGCAGATCCATTTGATGTTTGTATCCATAGTGATAAGTCTTGATGAGATTTGATCAAGTGTAGATCCTTGAGTACTGGTCTGATCATTCAAACAGTCTACGTTGAGTTGCAAGGTAGCCATCTCAGCATGAACTGTCTTAGCAGTGGCATCCATGTGACTTGCAAAATCAGCCTTTAGCTCTGCTTCAGCGTTAACAAGCTTGGTGATCGTTTGTATGACACCAGCAATATCTCCTTCATGACGTTGAAGAGCTGTGTGAAGGTGATTCACATCAGACTTCACGTCTTCAATGTTTCTGTTCATGCTGGTCAGACTCTGGATCAGTTGAAGAGAGTTATCTGGTGGCAGAGGAAAGTTGTCAAGGGCATGATTGATCAGTCTCCTGTTTTCCTCCTGCAATCTCTTGTTTTCTTCTTGTATCTCCTTCATCAGCTTTGTCATCCTATCTTCCATGGTTTGATCCAGCAGCATCTGAATAGATTCCATCAGTGAGGAGTTCTTGTCAGCTGTTGGAATGGAAGTGGAAGCTGATGGTTCAGTTTGGTGAATTGGAATATCTAATAAGTCTTCCTTTGCTTCTTTTTCAGTTTGTTCAGGCTCAGTAGCCTCCTGAGCAGCTTCGTGAACAACAAGTGTGCCAACATCCACTTGAACAGGTTCCTGAACTTTTTCTTCATCAGGCTGGGCAACTTTTTGTTGAACACTAGGCTATTCTTCCACCTTAACAACTTCAGGAGTTCCATCTTCAGAAACCTTCGTGGTCTGATGGATAGCTTGAGTAATTTTAGGCATTGATCCTTGAGCAGGTGCCTTGATCACTTTCTCCTGATATGTGCTGATTTCAGAGCCAAATGCAATTTGTTGCACACTTGGCAGAGATGGAAGGTCACTTGGAGATCCCTTGAAATATCTTGACCTTTCAGCCCATTTCTCCAAGGTCTGATAAACAGCAATCAGCACTGCCCTTCATATAGGATCTTCACTCATTTTCCTCTTTGGTGGCAGTGTATCTCTGATTTTCTTGGCTTCTCTGGCCACTATTCCCCTTGCATAACCATGAAAAACATCTCTCAGATGGTCAGGGTAAAAAACCTTTGTGATTGAAGAAGTATGAAATAAGGATAGTACCCATTTTTCTTCATCTTCAAACTCCTTTGTTGGATGAAGATGAAGATAGAGTGTATTGAAGACAAAGAATTTAAGAGAGGTTTTGATGATTTCCAAAACATCAAGATCAGCTAAGTATGGAACACTTAGTTAAAACCCTTAGAAGAATTTTGACCAAATGAGAAGACAAATAAGAAGGGTCAAAGATTCAAGGTCCAGAAGACTACTGATCTGCTGAAGGAAGAAATTAGGCTGGTGAAGATCAACCGACTCAAATCAGATTTGTTCAAGTTTGGGATCAGCACTGTTCATCATCAGACTTGTGTTCTCATCAGCCAAGTGGAAAGGATCAGAAAGTCTGTCCAACGGTAATAAATGCACTTGGAGTAATAAATGCTGAAGACCGAGGGTATTAATGGCAAATGATTGAAGAAATGCCTCGTATCAGCTAGGTGCATTAAATGCTGCCTGACAGAAAGTACAGTCTGCAGTACTGTCACTGTGCAGAGAGCCGTTCGTGGAAATTAAGGACCAGTACCCGAGGAATTTGAATCTTGTCTCTCTACAACGGACATTTTTCAAACATGCGAGTATAAATAGTTCAAGAGACGAAGAAGAAGAATAACAACACATCTCTGAGAAAAATTCCGAAGCAGAATTCTTTAAATCTCAAGAACAGCTCACTCGTCTGCCGAAGTCATTTGTTGACAGAAGCCAGTTGAAGCAAAGAGAAAACACTTTCTGAGTGAATCTGTGTTAGAAAGAGTGTTGTGAGGAGTGTTTATCCATCTTTGTGAGTGATAAACTTTTGTAGAATAGGTCTTCTTTGTGATTTCCTATTGCGCACTTGTGGTCGTTTCATTTGTTGTTCGACGCAAGCATTGTATACTGATTACTGCGTGTTTTCTAGTATAACCCAAGATTTAAGTGACTTGGAAGAGTGGACTAAAGGATTTAAATCCATATAACCACTATAAAAACTCTTTGTGTTTTACTTTGCATTTTCCCTTGCATATTTTCAAGACTGCATAAAACACTTTAACAAAACTGTTGAAAGATTTTGTGAAAAGAGTTTGTTAAAACTGGGGATAAATCTTTCTAACTGTTGTAAGTCTAATTGTGAAAAACACTGTTTAAATCCGCTGCAAGTACTCTGCCTTTAAAAATTGATTTTACTGAAATCAGCTAAGTAGTTCAAAGAGAAGTGGTTAACTGTGCTGATTCAAAGATTTGTTCACTGATCAGCCTAGTCAGCTTACTGACCTTCAACAGCTTAGTCTGCTGACAGTCGAGTAAAACTTTTTAAGTATAAAAATTTGAAGAGATCTATTCACCCCCCCCCCCCTCTAGACCTCATCCGACCACTTGGGACCAATAAGTGGTATCAGAGCAGGTTGATCATTAGAATCAGCTGCCTGATCAACGAGCTTGATCCTAGTGTTTTCAAAGGCTTTCAAAGGTTTTCAAACTTTTTCAAAAGAGCATATTTTTGAAAAACCAAAAACTTTTTAAAAATGGACTGTATCAGCCATGTTCCCCACATAGCTGGTATGAGCTTCGAGGACTGGAAAATCATAATGGAGATCTTCTTAGCTGCCTATAATGATAACATGTACACATGTATCATAAAAGGTCCATTCAAATTCACCAAGACTATAAAGGTTGACGAAGTGGACATAGTGGTGGAGAAAGATCTAAATGAAATGACAGCTGAAGAAATCAAGCTGTACAATCTGGACAAAGTTGGCCGTTTCATCATGACCAAAGCCCTGGACAATGATCGATTTGATAAAGTCAAGCATTGCAAGGCTGCCAAGGAAATGTGGGATTAGGTTCGTGACATGAGCGAAGGAAACAACGCCATCAAAGAGAATCAGCTGAGTGTTGCTCTGGAAAAGTTGGATAACTTCAAAATGAAGTCTGCGGAAACCATTGATCAGATGGATACAAGGTTTACAAGGACATTAAATGAAGTTCTCAAGCTTGGAAAAACCTTCACAGATAAGGAGATAACCGTCAGAGTGATGAAGGCTCTACCTCCAAAGTTCAACATGAAGGTAACAGCCACGGAAGAGTCAAGAGACTTGAGAAAGATCTCACTCACCGAGCTGTTCTCAGTACTCAAGGCGTATGAGTATAAACTGCCAAGAATGGGTGTTGAAGAAACCTCAACTTCAAGTCCCACAGTTGCCCTAGTTGCTACTGAAAATCCGAGAAGACCAGCATACAAAAGTAAAGATGTGGACTCATCTGATGAAGCCACAATACTCAACAAAAAGGAGTACACAGCTGGAGACGTTGCATTGCTGATGAACAACTTTAAAAAGTTCTACAAAAGAAAAATGAAGAACAAATACAACAATGCTTCTACTTCTAACCCAACTTCTTCTTCTCGAGATAAGGATTCTTATAAATCCAAACTAATGTGCTATAATTGCAGGAAATTGGGAAATTTCATCAGAGACTGCCCATATCCTAAAGCTGAGGAGTATACAGAAGAGGAAAAGAGAATCAGAAAAGAAAGAAAGCATCAGAAAGGCAAGGTGCTGATAGCAGAAGCAGAGAAGCTGGCTGCTATCTAATCATCAGATTCAGACTCAGACACCTCTGACGAAGAGTCTTCTGAAGAAGAGAGTCCTGCTCTTATCTGCCCGATGACCAAGGAATCTGATAACTGTGAGGATGATGAGGTAACTCCTCTTGAAAATGAATTGTTTGATTCTTTTCAACAAATGATGCTTAACAATACTGGTATTGCTGAAGCATTTACTAAGCTTAAGGAAGAGATGATATTGCTAAGAGAGCAAAACAGTTCACTAAAACTTAAAGCTGAAAGCCAAAAGAATCAGCTGAATATAAACTGCTAGAGCAAGAGAATGAATCTCTGAAAGCTTAATGTGAAATATATAAGGGTAAAATCATGGAACTTGAAAAGATAATTGAGTCTCATGAAAAATCATCTGTTGCATCCACTCATATTTCTAGTAAACAGAAGATACCTTTAGAACAGGATAAGTTAGAACTGAACCATACTGAAAAATTTATATCAGCTGACAACAGTAAGGTCATCTTGTATGTTAGGACTACTAAACCTGCTTCACCTGAGAAAGAATTAAAGGAGAAGAAAACTCCTAAGGCTAAAAAGAGCAAAGAGCCTAGTGTAGGAAAACAGACTGGTAAGACTAGACAGCAGAGTCCTAAGAAGTCTGCTGATAAGGCTAAAACCAATCAGACTAGTGGTAAAACTAAGTCGTCTGTTAATGAGCAAGCCCTAGTAAGCCAAAGAAGCATAAGAACAAGAAAAATCAAAATGCTTGGTATGGAAATAAGTCATATTATGTGCAACCTGCTGCATATCCTCCTATGTATCATGCACCACAATTTACAACTTACTATGCACCATATCCTGCTCATCCAATGCATGCATACCCTGCTTATCATGCATCTTATTCTGCTAATGAGCATCATCCTTATCATACTGATTTTCAACCTGGCATATCTGATGGACATGATGAAGATAAACATGTTCATGCTCCTGAAAAAACTCAGAAGCCTAAGAAGCCTAAGACTTCAACATCTTGGGTTGTCAAAGGTAAAACTAATCCTTCAGGACCCTCTCAATAAAGGTACCTAAAACAATTTTTATCTTGTTTTGTAGGTTAGGATTAGGAGTAGGAGTAAAGTAGAGAAAATCTGGTACTTGGACAGTGGCTGTTCAAGACACATGTGTGGAAGCATACATGAGCTGACTGATGCTATTGCTGTGGATGGTCTTAAAGTTACTTTTGGAGACAGCAAGGAAGGCAAGATTGTAGCAAGTGGAAGATTAATCAAAGGCAACATTGAGATATCTGACGTCTCTTATGTTAAAGGCCTCAGATACAATTTGCTGAGCATAAGTCAATTTTGTTACAAGGGATTTTCAGTCATCTTCTCATCAGATAAGTGCTACGTTGAATAGATTGGTACAAAGAAGGTCATTTTATATGGAAGACGACAAGGAAATGTCTACACAGTGGACTGGAATTCTGTTGACAAGAGTTCTAATATTTGTTTGGTGGTATCAACACCAAGTGAAGTTAGTTGGCTGTGGCACAAAAGAATGAACCATGTGAATTTAAAGACCATAAACAGACTTATCAAGAATGATCTGGTAGAAGGAATTCCAAAAACAGTCATGAGCAAAGATAAGCTTTGTGACGTCTGTCAGAAGGGTAAACAAATCAAGTCATCTTTCAAGAGCAAGAAGCACCAATCATCTGGAAGGATCTTGGAGCTGCTACATATGAACTTATTTGAACCTATTGATCCAATCAGCAATGGTGGAAAGAAATATTGTCTAGCTGTTGTGGATGACTATTCAAGATACACTTGGGTTGAAGAAGCTCTTAGTGATTCAAATTGGATTGAAGCTATGCAAGAAGAGTTGAATCAATTTGAAAATAATGGAGTCTGGTACTTAGTTCCTAGACCAAGTCATCAAAGGGTAATTGACACTAAATGGGTATTCAGGAATAAAATGAATGAAGATGGTATTGTCACCAGAAATAAAGCAAGATTAGTAGCCAAGGGTTACTGCCAAGAAGAAGGCATTGACTTTGATGAAACCTTTGCACCAGTGGCAAGATTAGAGGCAATCAGACTGTTTCTCGCCTATGATGCTCATAAAAATTTCACAGTCTATCAAATGGATGTGAAATCATCTTTTCTCAATGGAGAATTGCAAGAAGAAGTTTATGTTGAACAACCACCTGGATTTGAGGCTTACTAGGAAGAAGACAAGGTGTATCGTCTGAAGAAAGCCCTCTATGGACTGAAACAGGCTCCAAGAGCATGGTATGATACCCTATCTGATTTTCTTTTAATTAAATGATTTCGTAAAGGTAAGATAGATAAGACTCTATTCACTGTTGAATGGGAGGATCATATATTGCTTGTGCAAATATATGTGGACGATATTATTTTTGGTTCAACAAATCAACAGATGTGTGACAAGTTCTCCAAGCTGATGCAAAACAAGTTTGAAATGAGCATGATGGGTGAACTAAATTATTTTCTTGGTTTGCAAGTAAGACAGTTGCCTGATGGAATATTCATAAACCAAGCAAAATACACAAATAATCTGTTTAAGAAATTTGGTATGGAAACTAGCTCAACTGTTAGTGTTCCTATGTCTACTGGACTTCGTTTGGATAAAGATGAAGATGGCAAATCAGTAGATATTACCAAGTACAGAGGCATTATTGGGTCACTGTTATATCTAACAGCTAGCAGACCTGATATCATGTATTCTGTTGGGGTTTGTGCAAGATATCAATCAAATCCTAAGGAATCTCATCTTCTAGCTGCCAAAAGGATACTTAGATATCTTAAAGGCACTCAAGAATTGGGATTATGGTACCCTAGAGAATCTGACTTTGAACTTAATGGATATTCAGATTCTGACCTTACTGGCTGCAAAATTGATAGGAAGAGCACAACAGGTGCCTGTCAATTCCTAGGTAGTCGTCTGATCTCATGGATGAGTAAGAAACAGACTTCAGTGTCCATATCTACTGCTGAAGCTGAGTACATAGCTGCTGGAGCTTGTTGTGCACAAATACTTTGGTTGAAGCATCAACTAGAAGATTACAACATCAAGATCAGTGGAATACCCATCTACTGTGATAATACAAGTGCAATCTCTCTTACTCAGAACACTACAAGTCACTCAAGGACTAAGCATATAGAGATCAAACATCACTTCATAAGAGATCATGTGGAAAAAGGAAATGTCATGATAGAATATGTTCATACTGAAAATCAGATCGCTGACATTTTCACAAAACCTCTAAGTGATGCAAGGTTTTCAACTTTAAGAGCTGAACTAGGTTTACTAAATTTAGATGCATAAGCTGAGGGAGAACTCAATAGGAGACTGAAGTTCATCAGCCTACTCATCTTATTATCTTCAAGGTTAACTCTCAACAGACTAGTTAACTTATGGATTCTTAAAGTCAGGGGAACGTATAAGACTAGCGGTACTTCTGATTAAAAGATGAAATTAGTTGATGAAAGTTAGTTGAAGTTATATTTTCATCAGAAGATCTTAATTCTTAAAGACTGGAGATTAATTATCTAGCTGTATTGACAAACAGCCGAGGAAGATTACTAGTTATTGGCTTTCACTAGTAATAATCTGTCATCAGGACACTAGTCCCATCAGATAAGTATTTAATTTTACTCGTCTGATCGCTATTGTAAAAGCTCTGTGTTTAAAAACGTTTTATCTAAAGTGCGCTTTTACTAGTAAACTAAGGCGGTTCATATTCCCGCCTGACACTAAATGCTTTTTTAATTTTGAAAATGCGTAACTGACGCCGCACGATCAAAGCTGACACAAAACGGATCAAACGGTTAGCGTGTAACACGGAAACCGGCACTCAATCTCTTTAAAACTAGATCTGATCAGCTCACTATCTCTTTACGCACCCAAATATTTTCAAAAGCACTCTGTGAATTTCTGTGTTTATTTTATGCAAAATTCTCTTTCTTCACTAACCTTTCACAGAATCATCATGACTCCTCAACAAGAAGCAAAGGCAGAGGGCATGTATCTCGTCTATGATACATATCACCACTCTGGCACCTTCTTAATGAAAGAAATCATTGAAAAGTTCAAAGCAGCAACCCTGGTGAACTTCATGGAAGCTCACGAAGAAAGGGTGTGGAAAGACCAAGTGATGGAGTATTACAACACCAAAGACGCTGTTGATTTCGAAAAACTTGAAATCAAAGCCACCGTCAGAGGAGAAGCAATAGTCATCACCCCTGCCCTGCTACATGAAAAATTCGGGCTGTCAAATCAAGGAAGGACTGATATTACTTCTATGGCAGAAGTCAAAATCCATGAATTCTGGGCTATTTGTGCCAAAGAGGGAGAAGTTATGTCTGGTAATCTCAAGAAGAAACAGCTCAAGGATGAATATCAGCGCATGGCTGATATGGTATCCAAGCTGATAGAGAACTGCACTTTTTCTCTAGACAGTGTCACCATGAAAAGATACTGCATAATGATGGTTGTTTTCTATGGCTATGGGGTGAACTGGTCTGTTGTTATTTGGTACATTCTGGTGAACTTTCATCAGAAGAAGTAAACCAACCACAGGATTACCCTAAGTTATCTGTTCTATAATCTGGGTTGTGGAATGACTGGAGGGAAAGAGATTCATAATGCCAAGGCCATGGCAACCTATCAGACTGTTAAGGCAGGAACAAAGAAGAGAAAGAATGATGAGGAAGAAGAAGAGACTGAGGAGGCTAAGGAAAAGGCTCCTGCTAATTACAATAATCAGGACTTTTAGCCATGACTCATAGTCGTGGCCAATAGTAGTGTTGGGTGGCCAATAGCTATTGGCCTCGACAAAGCTACGGCATTCTTCCGATTTATTAAAGAGGGTAGCCAATACATTGGCCACGGCTAATGGTCATAGCCAATGTTATGGCCACCCAAAAAACCGTGGCTAATACTGCCGTGGCATTAACTAAGGATGTTAGTTTATAAACTTTTGCCACAACTTTTTGGCCATGGCTTATAGGATTTTTTTATTTATTTATTATTGTTTAGGGAATTCCATTTATTTGGATGATATCCACAATAACATGCATACTGATTTAATAAATAGTTGCATTTTATAACCCTATTCCAATTTTCTAAATATTTAAACAATATCCCAATTACCAAATGTCCAGTTTCTTCATTCTCCTTCTCAATAACCAAAATATTTTGTGCACAACAAAAATTTTCATTAAGTTTAGAATTACCATCATTTCTCAAAATCCAGCAAGTACAAGAGACATAGTCGTAAAAAAAAGTAAAACCAAAATTTTCATCAGATTCAAAATAACCCGCAAAACTCCTCTTTGCATCGAAGATCTCAATCCTCTGGCAAATTCCTTACATCCAAGAATTCCAACAAGACCTAGAAAAAAAATGTTCACAATCATAAAGGGCAAATTAGAAAAGGTTTGTTTTTCAATCAGAACAAATATGCAAATGAATCATATGTACCAGAACAGATCTACAATCTTATTATCAAATATCAAGGGAGGAAAAACACAAGGATCCAACAATAATATCAGTATCAGCCCCTATACACTCATACAATCAAAACACTTCATCTATATATATTATCAAGAAAATAGGTTAATATTCTAGCCATATGAATCGATGTTAATACTCCATCTACAATGTCAGGAGGGTAAATAAGTCATGTTACCATACAAATTTAATTAACACTTACAATATTAACTTGAGTAGAACACTATAGAGGTAGGATTTAGTTGCTGCTTTTTCAGAAATACAGAGAACGATTTCTAATAACACAAAGCTCAGATCAGAAAAATAACATTTAAAGTAGAACAAAAAACTTAAATCTGGAATATGGGGTTGGGCACATTCCAGATTTGTGTCTATGAAGTCTATTAAGCATGTCACTTCAAAATGCACCTCACTATTTATTGAACAAATGCAATATCTTCATTAATAATATTATATACTTTAAAAAAATTATCAAATCTTACCATGATTTGTGTCTATAGATCACTTGAATTTCCACTTGCACTTGCTCCATATGTACTTGATTCATGTCTCATATCGAAAGGCTTAAACGAGCTAGGAAATGGTCTAAGTGGCGCAATAGGTGCTCTAAATGGAGCAGTAGGAAAATTCCCAAGACCAAAATAAGACACCACCTCCTCCACCACTTCTTGGGTCATTTCGTTTCGTGTCTGAGATGTAACTAATTGTGCACGAGCCATACCTTGTGCCATTTGCTCCACTAATCCTCTCATCTGCTTCCTTTCCTCTCTCATTTGCTCCATTTCTCTTTTCATTTGATCTATTTCCCTTTGTTCTGTTAATCCTCTCATTTGCTCCCTTTCCTCTCTCATTTGCTACATTTCCCTTCTCATTTGATACATTTCCCCCCTCATCTCTTCCTTTAGTTCTTCCCTCAACTCTTCTCGAATCTTTTCCTTGATAGCATCATTTAAAGAAAAGGCATATGAGTGATGATGTTTTGATGGTTCAACACCTTGGCCTGCAGCCCTTACGCGACCATGACCATCAACTCCCATTTCTTCTATCCATACCCTCTCATCATACTCTCGAGTGCGCTCTCCTTCAGGTTCTTGAGTTGCTTTATCTATCAATGTATTCTGCATTCAAAGTAGGAAAATATGATAGTTAAAACAATGAATTACCAATACACATGATCAACCACTGTACAAAACATTTAAAACAGCCACAAATTTCATCTATTTGGGCCGATTCTGATTTATGACTGCATCACCCTTGAATCCAAACAAGAAACTGATATTATTCTGAACTTGCCATTATACCCTCGTTCATTAAGAGTATAAATCATACATGGTCTACATTTATCCAATCGTACATAAACATTATGTTTCACTCACATATTCCTTGAACCAATCATGAAATCTTTCATGATGGAGGCTTTCGATTCGCTTCGTATTAGCACGAGGAAATTCATTTTTGAGTTGAGTTATATGTAGCTTGTTTATTAAGAATGTGTAAGTTTGGCAAGTCTATTTCAAAATATAGTGGTTTTCAATTCAATAACTTACTCGCGATAACTTTTCACAGCATTTGAATTCTGAAGCACATAGCGGTGGGCTTGAACCCAAGTGACGTGGTCAATATGAAATTCTTTTCCATTGCCAACTAGACGACCATTTTCATTACCTCCATCATAGTTTCTAGGTGTCTTGTTACCTCTAGTCTCCGCATCATGGAGATATCTAGAGCAAAAAGTCATGCATTCTTCGAGGATGTATCCGTTGGCAATTGAGCCCTCGGGATGGGCTTTGTTGCGCATGTATATTTTCAAAGTAATAAGAAACCTAATTTATACCATCACAAAAAATATGAATTACTTATTTAAAAATCTAAAACAAGAAGTAAACGAGAAAAATAAGATATTAAACTACCTCTCAATAAAATACATCCACCTGTATTGGATTGGACCGCCAACTATAGCTTTTTTAGCCAAATGCATAGGCAAATGCTCCATTATATCGAAGAATGATGGAGGAAAAATTCTCTCCAAATGGCAAAGTGTAAGAGCAATTCGGTCTTGAATCTTTTCCAACTCCGATACATCATTTACCTTACTACAAAGTATTTTGAAAAAGGTGGACAGTTCAATCAATACCTCGACTACATTTTTTGGCAAGACATTGCACATAGCAATAGGAAGTAATTGTTGCATGAGCACATGGTTATCATGGCTCTTAAGGCCCCATATATTCCGCTTCTCAACTTGGATACACTTTGAAATGTTGGATGCATAACCATCGGGGGCTCTTACGGACTTCAAAGTCCTACAAAATATGTCTTTCTCATGTAAGCCCATGTTGCAAGGACCAGGAGGCAGACACCATCTTCCACTAGGACGTTTAAAAGCATGTAAAGGTTTCCTAACTCCAAGTTTGGCAAGTTCACGACGATCATTCAAGTTATCTTTGGTCTTGCCTTTTACATTTAACAACGTGAAAATTACATTGTCACATACATTCTTCTCTATGTGCATGGCATCCAAATTATGGCGCATTAAATTGTTTTTCCAATATGGCAACTCAAAGAAAATGAGAGAATTTCACTTTTGATACTATAATTTTACATACTTTAGGGATTTAATACCACAACTTTTTATACCGACACATCTGATACCATAACTCAAATCAACTTTGCACATTTAATACTTCCGTCAAATTGGAAACGGGATTGTCACGAGAATGTCACGTTGCCGTTAAAACTTTACACATTTGATACCATAACTTATGTTGACTGATAATTTTGCCCCATAACACTTCAGGTTACCAAAAAAGCCCCACATCTCCAAATTTAGTAACGATTTTAGTCCACATTGTTGCCAAATTTCCAAATTGACTCGAATAAGACCACGTGTTGACCAATTTAGAAAATTTTAAATCTGAATTTGGGGAGAGAATTGCAATTTTGGTTGACTGATAATTTCTTTCAGGTTACAAAAAAAACCCCACATCTCCAAATTTAGTGACGATTTTAGTCCACATTGTTGCCAAATTTCCAAATTGACTCGAATAAGAACACGTGCTGACCAATTTAGAAAATTTTACTTATTTTATTTAAATAACTAATTTAATTTATAAACAATATTAATAAATTAAATAAATATTCTTTTTACATTAACATAAATATCACCAAAACTAAGAAAACATATTCTTTTTAAATATAAATTTATATAATAGAATTAATCTATTTAATATTTATTAAAATAATAAATTATATAATTTAAAACTATTTAATATTTATTAAAATATTAAATGATAAATAATTTTAATTAAAAAAAATTCCCCACCCCACCCACCCAACCCTCCCCACCCACCACCTCCCCACCCCACCCCCTCCCTACCCCGATTACCAGGTCGGCGGCTTGCGGCCGGCCTGGGATATTCGGACCCAGGCCGGTAGGGGTGTAAACGAGTCGAGTAGTATCGAACGACACGTTGTTCAAGCTTGGTTTGAATTTTATCGAGCTTGAAATTTTGTGTTTGAGCTTGATTTGATTTCTTAACGAACCGAGCTCAAACGAGCTTTTATCGAACGAGCTCGAGCCGAGTATCGAGTAGCTTGATATTTTACATGTATTTTTTCAATTTTTAGCTTATCGAGTCGAGCTCGAGCCGAGCTTTAAAAGTTATCGAACGAGAAATCTTGTTCAAGCTTGTTTGATTTATTTGACGAACCGAGCTCAAACGAGCTTTTATCGAACGAACTCGAGCCGAGTATCGAATAGCTTGGTTTGATTTTCAGCCCTACAGGCCGGCGGTGGCCTGGGATAGAAGACCCAAGCCGCCGCCGGCCTGGGAATCGGGGGGTAGTGGGAGGTGGTGGGTGGGGTGGAGATTTTTTTTTAAATTAAAATTATTTATTATTTAATATTTTAATAAATATTAAATAGTTTTAAATTATATAATTTATTATTTTAGTAAATATTAAATATATTAATTCTATTTTATAAATTTTATATTTAAAATGAATATGTTTTCTTAATTTTGGTGATATTTATGTTAATGTAAAATGAATATTTATTTAATTTATTAATATTGTTTATAAATTAAATTAATTATTTAAATAAAATAAGTAAAATTTTCTAAATTGGTCAGCACGTGGTCTTATTCGAGTCAATTTGGAAATTTGGCAACAATGTGGACTAAAATCGTCACTAAATTTGGAGATGTGGGACTTTTTTGGTAACCTGAAAAAAATTATCAGTCAACCAAAATTGCAATTCTCCCCCCTAATTCAGATTTAAAATTTTCTAAATTGGTCAGCACGCGGTCTTATTCGAGTCAATTTTTAATTTGGCAACAATGTGGACTAAATTCGTCACTAAATTTAGAGATGTGGGGTTTTTTTTGGTAACCTGAAATGTTATGGGGTAAAATAATCAGTCAACATAAGTTATGATATCAAATGTGTAAAGTTTTAACGGCCACGTGACATTCTCGTGACAATTCCGTTTCCAATTTGACGGAAGTATTAAATGTGCAAAGTTGATTTGAGTTATGGTATCAAATGTGTCGGTATAAAAAGATTAGGTATCAAATCCCTAAAGTAGGTAGAATTATGGTATCAAAAGTGAAATTCTCTCCAAAGAAAATACTTCGCTTCTTCCAGTATCTATGGTTGCTCACGAAATCTCTTTTTCAAATCTTCTTTTTTATACTCTGTAAGAACACCATCCAAATCTAGTTGATCCAACACTTCTTTTCCCGACAATCTTTTTGGCGCAACTCCCCACTCCATAGTACCATCAAAAGACATTGTATCTCTGCGAAACCTATGATTTCTTTTTAAAAATCGTCTATGAAAAATATATGAGTATTTACGAGCAAAATTCAAACGACGGCACATAGTTTTCATTCCACAGCAAGGACAACCTTTATCAGTCATTGTACCACAACCTGATAGTATGGAATAACCGGGCAAATCACTGATTGTCCATAACAAAGCTTCTTTCAACATGAACATTTTATTCTTAGATATATCAAGCGTTTCAATCTCATTGTAAAATAACTCTTTCAATTCCTCAATCAACGGTTGCAAATGTACATCTATTTTGTTCCCAGGTCCTTTTGGACCATCAATAAGATGATAATATGAAATTATCTTTTTTCATGCACATCCATGGTGGCAAGTTATATGGAATTAGCACGACAGATCAGGTACTGTGGCTTGTGTTCATAAGCTTGAAAGGGCTAAATCCATCCGCAGCAAGACCTAACCTGACATTACGACTATCACTAGAAAAGAGAACATTTTTTTGGTCAAAATCCTTCCATGCAAGTGAATCAGTAGGATGCCTATATTTACCATCATTTATACGCTCTTCAGCATGCCATCTCATAAGTGGAGATGTATGTGATGACATAAATAACTTTTGCAATCGTGGCTTCAAAAGAAAGTATCTCATTTTTTTTATAGCTATATTTTTGTCCTCTTCTTTATACCTTGAAGTTCCACAAATTTCACAAGCTTCCAAAAATTCATCTTGATTCCTAAACAACATACAATTGTTAGGGCATGCATCCCATGTTTCATAAGTAAAGCCCAACTTCGTAGTAATCTTATTTGCCTCATTAAAATCTTTTGGTAAATTTACACCTTTCGGGAATGCCTTCTCCAATAAATTAAGAAGTAGTGTGAAAGATGTATTTGTCCACCCCGAGACCACCTTTAAATTCAAAAGGTGGGTGATGAAGGAGAACTTTGTGAACTCTGCGCAACCAGGATATAGTTCAAGGCTTGCATCTTCTAACATTTGATAAAATTGAAGTGTTTCCTTTTTTGCTCCACTTAGATCATTTTTCTGAACTTTCACCATCATTCATTTCATTGTCAGACATCCGCTGCATTCCCATTGCCTCATAAAGAAGTCCAACTATATTATCTCCTTCATTGTCAATTCTCAACTCATTGTTTTGGAACTTAGATGCTTCTACGGTAGGTCTTTGAATGGGTACATACGACTCCCCGTGGTATGTCCAATTCTTGTAGTTTTTAGAAAAACCATTAAAAAAACAATGATCTCGAATGTCCATACGGCTCTTGAAATAACAATTGTCACATTTTTCACAAGGGCAACTAATCGTGGTATCATTATGTCGATTCTTAAATGCAAAGTCCAAAAATGCATCTATTCCACGTAAATAAGCAGGTGTCTTACTTTCTAGATCTATCCAACTCTTGTCCATATTAATGTTTTGCCCACCTTATTTCGAAAAAAAACCCATTAAAATCATTTACAAGACTCATTAATAATTCAAAATGTAAAAGTAGAATAGACTACCATAATTTTATTTTTATATCATCTAAAAAAAACTATGGATAGCGTAATAACTATAACATGTTACGTTGTAATTGAGCACGTTGATCTCAAAACTGCACGAATAAACTAATGTAAATTGATTAATTTAATTACCAATAAACCACTCAACATATATTAAATAAACAGAAGCAGCAACCATTACAAGACCAGGCAGCAATCATGTCATCTTCTTGAATTACCTTAATACTTCGAATAAATCGTAAGCAAACTATGATGCACACGTTTGAATTACCTTAATACTTTGAATAATACTGTACTATCATTTTTCTAAAGCCTTAGACTAATAAGATATATTTAAAATTTAAGACTGCACACTCCTACTGGTTTCTTGATTGTTTTGACCATAATGTGAAACTTCAAAAATGGTTTGATCTGAAACTTTAAATCTGTTCTATCCTATTAATCCTACATTGCAGCTCTAAAGTATACCTTAAAGACTTTTGACACCTCATGATTTTTCTTCATAGTCTGTCAGCATATAATCAAGTACTAAATATTTTGTTACTCATTTTTCTACTTTATTTTAAGAGCACTTCAGTCTATATGTTTATCAAAACCACTCTACCTGTCCAATTATCAGGAAAAGAAAAATGCATAAACAGAAGCAATTAACACTTACTGAATTGCAAACATTTCAAATTATTAAAAGTAAATTAACAAAACAAACGGGAATTGAGAGCCGATTCTGGAATAGCATTGTACCTTGAGGGGGTCTCGTACCAATGGGCTCGGTTAATGATTTGGGGGCTGCTGCCCCTCTATTAAGCCCTGGGAAGTGGAAACTGGCTGCACTTTCAGCCGCGGAATCTTTTAATGCACTTACAAGAGGAGGAGGTCTATAGTTCTTGAATTTCTGAGGATATTTTAGGATGACCTTATCTTTTGTGTCCAATTCTAAAATTTCAGAATGTCCCTTATGTTCTTGGTTCTTCCCTAATATTAAGTGGCAACTTTCCTACAAAATATAAAGAAAACCCCACATCTTTTACATGTTTGAATTATTGCTCCAGTGAAATCAAATAACACCACTTAATACTTGGCAAGATATATAAATGCTCCAATGTTGCAGACTTAGGATTAAAAAACATCAATTTTTGTAAGAAACCCACCTGGGAAATACAAGCTCTTGGTATTTTGTTGAGACTGAGGCTCCAATTCTTGCCAAAATTCAGACTTGAGCTCTGTTCAAAACAGTAGGAAATGTTAGGAGTTAAATATAGCAAAACAAAAACATTTATTGATCTAATTCATTGCTTCTTATAAGATTCCAAAAATGAATAAATTAAAAAGAAATTGGCCTAAAATTTGTGTCTGCGTGTGCACTTTGTTGGCGGGGGGGGGGGGGGGGGGGGGGGGGTGCGGTTCTTATTCACCATATTCACCATATCCAGAGGGAGAGCGGTTTTCCTTCCTTTTCTTGTGTTCAAGCAAAGCTTTTTATAATTAATTATTTTATTGGGCCTTTTCTGTAAAAAAAGAAGAAAATTTATTGGGCCCGTTCCTCGATTGCTATAACTTTCCATGGGCTGGGCCTTCCTTATCCATTAGTGATTTCGGTTAAATCTTGAATATATATGATATTGACGGTGGATATCAATTTAAATTCGGTCCGACACTCCGACTTATTAATATTATTCTCCAATTACAAATTTAATGGATCTTATTATGAAGATTCGTAATTCAAAGTCTATGGAAGGAATATCGATTTCGGTTTGTCCGATCATTTAAAAATACATATTTGATAATTAATAAAAAAAAAACGCCGAAAATATTTTACCGTCAGTTTAGAAAGATATTAGTAAGTAATTTCATGTAGAATAAATTATTATGTCTATATTCATCTAAAACATTAATATTAGTTAAGAAAGTATAAAAATATGAGCTAAATTAAATAATTTGTAACGTTAATAAATTTATTTTAATAAAAAACTATTAGTATGAATTATGAAAGTGAAAATTCAATTGGATCTGAATTCATTTTGAGATCGGATCATATTTGGGATGACCTCGAAAAAATTAAATTTTAGCAAGATTCGGATTCAATCTGGTCTAACATAAATGTAACAAGAGTTATTCGGGCCTAATATGATCCGAACCCGACCCATTGACAACCTCAAATGTACATGGAGATGTCATTTTAATTGAGTTTGGATCGGATCGACAATATCCTATGAATATTTTAGTCAGATATCAATGATGAAATAATGAGTAAACAAAATAAAAATTTAAAATTGTATACAAAATAATATGAGGAAAATAAATACACATTCATACATCAAAAAGTATTTTATGAATTCGTTGCGGTTTATTCCTCTAAATTTAAAAGTAGTTGA
Source organism: Penstemon barbatus (assembly GCA_003313485.2). Lineage (NCBI taxonomy): Eukaryota > Viridiplantae > Streptophyta > Magnoliopsida > Lamiales > Plantaginaceae > Penstemon > Penstemon barbatus. Next base: position 12,282,706 of record CM064882.1, read on the forward strand.
AACTCCCATCCTTGCTATGCATTGATATACATTAAATTGAATAAATATCCATGTATCGAATTTCACAAAATAAACTCTTTCATACAGAGTAGATAGATATGAAAAATAAGCTTCAAAGAAGAATTAGAGTAAGAAAAATAGTAAATACTCTAATATTAAGTGAAACAATTAACATAAAAGCAAACTACATAAATATAAATATCTAAACTTGATGCATTAGAATTGGGGGAACAAAGAGTATTAAGAAAAGTATTTCTCAGTGCAAAGCTTAACTGTTTTTCCCAATCCATTAAAACTATACACGCATGTATATAGTAGATAGATCTAAAATCAACAAAGTGACATTAGTCCAACAAATAAAGAACTAGACAGGAAACAAAAAAAGAGAAAATGCAATTTCATATATATTTAAAAGGAAATTTTTAAAGAATTCATTAATACACATAAAATAGAAATTTTATTCTTTGAATGGTTTGAAATCTACGCCTTAGAAAAATATATAAAATACCCAATTTTTGGAATATTAATCCAGTCACTTAAAAGATAAAAGTCGGGAATGGGAAACATTCATGTTTGTTTGGTGTTTGGTAAAATAGTTTGAGAGAGTAGTGGAGGTTTGTGAAATAATCTCGATTTGCATAATATTGTTTGTTTGGATTTTGAGAGAGTGGTTTGAGAAATAAAGTAGGTGTAGGTTTTTTTTGAAAGAGTTAGGTTATAGGTGTAAGATGTGTAAGACTTTATGTCGAATCATGTTTGTTGTGAGATAAATTGTGTAAGATAAAAGTTACTTTATGTCAAATCAGAGTAGAGTTTGTATATGTTTTGTTTAGAGATAAGAAAATTGTTGTTTGTTTGGGTTTTGAGAGAGTAGTTAGGGAAAATTGAGAGATGAAAAATTTATTTCAGAAAATAAAAAACATGTTTGTTTGGCATTTCCCAAACACGAATGTTTTTGGGAAATGCCAAACAAACAGGCCCTAAGTGATTCTAGAAAAATCCAATGACACATCCTCATTTTGAAGGCATAAAAATCCACATTCAAAACCAATAAATAGAAACAATCCCTCTAAAAACCCAGAGACAGTGAAAAAACTAACATTAAAAATAAAATTATACAAAATAACTATACAAATACAAATTTAAACACCATAGGAAAACAATTAGATAGGATTGAAAAACAAATAAAAACTCCACCTTTAGTTTTGACTGTTCCTTAGAAAATTAAATAGAATCTAAAAATTAAAAATCTTCTTTTTAACCCATATCATATCTAGAAATAGTGTAAAAAAAATATTCAATATAACAAAAATGAATTTATAAAAACTCGGTACAAAAAACCTAGAAAAATTTACACAAAATACTAGAGAATGTCCATATAAAAATACTAATAAGTGCTTTAAGTGTTACAAGTTTGGTCTTTTCGACCGTATTATCGACCACGATTGAATCCCGCCCGTATTCGGGATCGGGCAGAGGCCTTAAATCAGTAGGCCCATGGTACCGCCGTTCTCTAGGAAACTAACGGCTCGCAGCTGTTCAGCCGCTTCTGACGGAGATGTGCCGCTGACTGGGTTCAGGACAGAACCATCGTCCGAACCGTATGCTACCAAGTCAATGGGGGCCTCTGGTTGGAACCGGGATTTTCTGTGGTTAGTTCCAGTTTGTGTTAATTCTTATTAGGTCCCCTTTAAAATTCAGTAAATTTGACCTGTTAAAAAGGTAATGATTTAAAGATGATTTTATTAAAGAGAAAATTGCATTTTTTTGTACTGAACTATATGTCAATTTCACTTTTGGTACCAAATAATTCGAGGCCAACATATTTTGTACCATAATTTTATAAATTCCCTCATATTTGCCTTTACTTATGTTGACTGATACTTTTACCCCATAACATTTCAAATTACCAAAATAATCCCACATCTTTAAATTCACTGACGATTTTAGGTCACATTGTTGCTAAATTTCAAAAATGACTTGAATAAGACCACGTGCGGGCCAATTTGAAAATTTTACATATCATATTTACATAATTAATTTGATTTATAAACAATATTTTAACATAAATCTAAAAAAATTAAGAATACTTATTCTTTTCAAATTTCAATTTATATAACAATATTAATTTATTTAATATTTATTAAAATAATATATTATTTAATAAAAATATTTAATATTCATTAAAAAATAAATTAAATAATTATAATTATAATTAAAAAAACTAAAAAACCTACCCCACCCAAACGCCGTAACTAGGGGTGGCAAATGGATCACCCGGATCGAAATCGGACCTACCATACCTACCCTACCCACCCACCCACCCACCCACCCATCCCCTAACCTACCTCCAACCCAACCCACTAACAATTTTCATTTTTTTTTTCACTAATTTAATCAATTTAACTCATTTTTTCGACATTTTTCACGAATTACATAAATATAAAATGTTTTTTTGACTAATTTAACTCATTTATTCACCGTTCGCATCAATTTTTCACTAATTTCATCGATTCGAACTGTTTTGGACCGATTTTATCAATTTTTTCACCAATTTCATCGATTTAAATTATTTTAAACCGACTTAGCATATTTTCCCACCGTTTTCGCCCGTTTTTCACTAGTTTCATGGATTTAAACTATTTTTGATCGAATTAACTCATTTCTTCACCGTTTGAATAGATTTTTAACTAAATTTCATCTATTTGAATGGTTTTTGACTAATTTTATCTGTTTAAATTGCTTTTGACCGATTTAGCCTGTTTATTCAACGTTTTGGCCCATTTTTCCATTAATTTCATCGATTCAAACCGTTCCTGACCGATTTAACTCATTTATTCACCATTTACATCGATTTTTTCACTAATTTCACCGATTTATACATTTTCTTACCGAATTAACTTGTATTATAACTTATTTCATCGATTTAAATTATTTGATCGGCCTAATCCATTTTTTCACTGTTTTATTTCGTTTCTTTTACTAATTATATCGATTTAAGCCATTTTACCGATTTAACTTATTTCTTCACAGTTTGCATCGATTTTTTTTACTAATTTCATCGATTTGAACGGATTTTGACCAATTTAACCCATTTTTTTGCTAATTTTTTCATCGCTTTGAATGGTTGGACTGATTAAACCCAATTTTTCATTAATTTATCGCTTTAAATTGTTTTTGACCGCTATAACCTATTTTTTCACTATAAAATGGTGAAAAATTGGCCTAAATCAATTTAAATCGATAAATTAGTGAATAGATGGGTTACATTAGTCAAAACCCGTTCAAATTGATGAAATTAGTGAAAAATTGGTTAAATCAGTAAAAAAAAAATGTTCAAATCGTTTAAATTAGTGAGAAAAATGGATGCAAACGGTACATAAACGAGTTAGATCTGTCAAAAATATTTAAAATAAGTGAGATTAATTTTAAAAATAATCAAATCGGTAAAAAAAAAAAAAAAGGTTAAATCGATCAAAAACAATTTAAATGGATGAAATTAATGATAAATTGATAAAAAAAACCGATGAAATTAGTGAAAAAAATTGATTTGGTAAAAAAAATGGTTTAAATCGATGGAAATTAGTGGAAAAACGAAAGAAAGCAGTGAAAAGGGCTAAATCGGTCAAAATCATTTAAATCATTGAAATAAGTTAAAAGACGTGTTAAATCGATAAAAAATGGCATAAATTGGTGAACCTAGTGCAAAAATCGATGTAAGCTGTGAATAAATAAGTTAAATCGGTCGTAGACGGTTTAAATCGATGAAATTCGTGGAAAACGGTGAAAAAATAGGCTAAATTGGTCAAAATTAATTTCAATCGATAAAATTAGTAAAAAAAATTGGTTAAATCAGTCAATATCATTCAAATCGATTAACTTAGTTAAAGAATCGATTCAAACGATAAAGAAATGAGTTAACTCGGTCAAAAATAGTTTAAATCCATGAAATTAGTGGAAAAATGAGCGAAAACAGTGAAAAATGGACAAAGTCGGTTAAAAACAATGTAAATCGATGAAATTAGTGAAAAAATGAGTAAAATTGATCAAAAATCGTTCAAATCGATGAAATTGGTGAAAAAATCGATTCAAACTGTGAAAAAATGAATTAAATCGGTCAAAAATAGTTTAAATCAAATAAATTAGTTTAAAAATGGCAAAAACGTTAAAAAAAATGGGCTAAATCGGTCAAAAATAATTTGAATCGATGTAAGAAGTGAATGCATTGGTTAAATCGGCCAAAAAGTGTTCAACTCGATGAAATTGATGAATCGATGCCAACGGTGAAAAAATAAGTTAAATTGGGTGTGTGGGCTCGGGTAGGGTGGGGTGGGGGTTGGGTGAGGGTGGAGGTGAGGTGGGTATTCAAACTTTGTTAGATTTCAACAGGATCCGATCCCAAGTCATCGCGGCCTGGGAGTTGAATGGGGGGTAGGTTTTTTAATTTTTGTTTAAATTATAATTATCTCTAATTTATTATTTTAATAAATATTAAATGTATTATTATCATATAAATTGTAGATTTGAAAAGAATATGTTTTCTTAATTTTTCTTTAAATTTATGTTTAAATATTATTTAATTTAGTAATATTATTTTTAAATCAAATTAGTTATGTAAACATAATAGAAGTAATTAAAATCTCCAAATTGGTCCGTACATGGTCTTATTCGAGTCAATTCTGAAATTTGACAACATGGTGGACTAAAATCGTCAATAAATTTGAAGATGTGGGGACTATTTTGGTAAGCTGAAATATTATGGGGTAAAATTGTCAGTCAACATACTTATGAGATCAATTTTGCAATAAGACTTAATTACTTGTGACTTGAGAAAAGTGATTAAATTTATGGAGTACAATAACCTAGAGCACATGTCACCCTTAAAAAAAATGAATGGTAGATTAAAAAATAAATATGATCCAACGATAATTAAAGGGGACCTAAGACCATCTCCAAGGGAGCTCTTATATGTCAAATTATAAGAAAAATTATAAGATTTTCTCAAAAAAGGTGCTCAAAGGGACATGCTATAATTTAAGGGTCATTTAAATTTTTAAGGTTGGACTCTAAAATTTGAGAGTCCAAAGCCAAATGTATATTCTACTTTATGCAACAAAGTACAACATTATTTTGTACTTTGTTGCAAAAATATTTAATGTAAGTTCTTATTAAAAAAAATTTACGAATCTCGAAATATAGTTTAGATTTATTTCATCTAAATTCATATTATTTTTCTGAAATATTGTTTTTAAATTTATTTTTTATTATTATATCAATAAATAATAATTACTAAATATATATCATTATTATTTATATATAAATAATACTTAAAAGTAATTTGTTAAAAATATAAATGAATTGTTGGAGTGAAGTGTTGTGGTTATTTAAAAGTAGAATTTTAATATAAACGAGTTGTTGGAGTGCAGAGTAAAAAGTGGGAATGTATAACACTGTTCACCCCTTAAATTTTAAGATAAAAGGTCTGAATTTAAGAGTTCTATCGGAGATAATGAATATTTAGCACAAGTGGTACTAACCATAGAAAAACCCAACTTAACTATTGCAAACTTAAAAGAAAGTTAGATGAACTTCACTTAGATGAATATTAAATAAAATTTCTAATCTTCTCCTTTGATTCCGAGCAAAGTTCTAAGTCCGAAAACTCTTCTGCCAAAAGAAGATGACAATCTTTTTCAAATGAACATTAATATGTTAACAAAAGAACAACAATTCCTCTTTGGTGTCATAAAAAATATAGATTATACAGAACTGCAAAAGGAATATTTAAATAAACTTTTAAAAACTTTAAATGAAGAAAAGAAAATAGAACTCAGAACCACAAATCTTCCTAGTACATCCAGAAATACTTATGATCTAACAAATATATTAGAAAGATAAGAAAAATAAGAGAAAAGATGTAACTATACAAGACCTACAAAAGGAAATTAAAGAAGTAAAAATAGTATTAAAAGAATTAAAAGAAAAGCAAAAAAGCAAGATCCCAAAGCTTAAGATACATAATTGAGAGAGTTAAAGAAATAGATAAGTCATCTAAAAATGAAGATGAAGCTCAAAAATGAGAACGAAACTCAGGTTCAAAATATAGAAATAATTCATGAAGATTTCCTCTTTGTTTTTAGAGAAATTATATCTAAAAATACATGATATAAAAACTAATTCTGAAATTCTCAGAAAACTTTTAAAATTGATACAATAGCTCTTTTTGATACAGGTGCAAATTTAAAATGCATAAAAACAGGTATTGTACCAAGAAAATTCCATCATTAAACAAAAATTCTAAAGGTCAGTTCCAAAACAGAAGCATCAATACTTAACAATAATATTAATTTAAAAACATCTTTTGTACTTGTTTTTTTTTTTCAAGGGTTTAATTCCTTTCGAGGCGCGTCGGGCATATAAAGTGGGAACCTCCCCCAACAGAGATTCGAACCTGAGTCCGTACGATAATTCTAGGCACACCCTTCATAAACCTAATAACACTGTACAAAGTAAATGCACCAGAAAATTAAATTAGCTGCTCTCCATGATGCAACAATCCCGAATCAAGTAAATGCTGCTGTCCGAGATTGGAATTGGTTATGGAATTCTGCCTCACCACCTAAGGTTAGAACCTTTTTTGTGGCTTTGTTGTAATAAATCCCTCCCTGTTCGTGCGGCTCTTAGAAGAAGAAAGATAATTGATGAGGATGAATGTACTAGATGCAATAATGGAGCTGAAAGTATCTTACACATATTAAAAAATTACACTTATGCGAGATTTATTTGGGCCATTTCAGGCATTCCTTTTGCTGTGTATAATAGTGACAAAGAAGACTTAGTGGAATGGTTCAAAGAAGTTTATTCTAAAATTGATGCTACAGAATTCAGCTTATTCTCTATTTTCTGTTGGTGGTTTTGGTAAAGTCGCAACAAATGGATGTTTGAGAAAATGGAATTTCTTCCACATGAAGTAGTGGCATTTGTAAAGGACTTTCATAACCGCTTTATCATGGCTAGTACTGCTGTCCACAGGCCTCTATCAAACAGAAGTATGTCTTCTTGGCTCCCACCAGCTATTGATACTGTCAAGATTAATGTAGACGCTTCGGGAGACACGGTCTCGGGTTGCTTTGGAGTCGGCTTCATTGCAAGAAATCACTTAGGAATTTGTTTGAAATGGGGAGTTCAACTTTATGAGTTTCCACTTGAACCGGCAGTAGCGGAATGCATGGCAGCACGTCGAGGACTTGAATTCGGTATAGCAAATGGCTGGAGCAAAATCATTTTGGAAGGGGATTGCAAGACAATAATCGACCGAATAAAAGGTTTTCAACCAAGCGTCCATCCATTGGGCCATTTATTTGATGATCTTAAAGATTTGGCTAGGAACTTTGAATCTTTTAATCGCTTTCATGTTTTTAGAGAGAACAACTCGGTTGCTCACGCTCTTTCTAGAGTAGCATTTACTCTTTTTCCACCTTTTGTTGAGCTTCCTAGCTTTATTCATGACCTTGTAATTGATGA